>CAJQUW010002943.1:0-70152 GCA_907163375.1 Prostheceraeus crozeri | reverse complement strand
CCTGGACTAATCTGTGTCACTAAAAATGACAAACATTCACTCGACATCAGAGTTGCAGTGTGGTAGAATCAAGTAAACTTGAGCGAGACGCTGCATGATCGCGAAGTGTCCTAACCTCATAACTAGTTGATGAATCCTAACAAATTTTCAGCACCACAGAACATACATTCCAAATGCTGGTTCCGATTAACTGATGACGTGATGGGAGATACCCTTCAGCTCCATCGAATCTCCACATAACACAGCGTCCACAATCTAATGAAGATACGAATTCTTCAATTCATCTCACTACACATCCTAAGCATCACCAAATTCGCATCACGGTTCTGATTGACGGACAGCTGATGCGAAACATCCGTCAGCTCCGAACTTGATCCTTTGTAGGGTCATCGAAGCAACGCACTCTCTTATGATGGCTGTGTCAAGTGCGGTTTGAATTATAGATATCTCACTGAATCGTACTCGATTATAACTCGTAGCCAGAAGATGAGAAGGGATCTCTTCTTGAGACATGGTGCTGTCGAAATTCATTTTCAATCTTTGCTTGTTTCATTTTGTCCTCTTAGAAATATAGCGTTATCTGTCTTCTGTTTTCAATATGCACATGCCTACAATGAAGGTTATCAAGTATAACTCAAGCTGAAGATGCTACTCTATATTTGCTTAAATGTGTGGAACATCTCAAGAAAGGAAACACACGTAGAATGGTTTCTTGAAAATTTCATGACAATACTGTACAAAATAAAATTCCATTCAAGAAACTTTTAGTGCGCATATTATTGAACACTTTCTGTTTTGTAGAAACACTAATTGACTCAAGGCCTCATGAATGTTTTAAAAAGCGCTCTATGGGAGAACCGTGCCCCCGATTTTTCCCACCAACATAGTTTAGTTTTTTTATGCAACGAACAATCTCGGCCATGAGATTGTTCGTTGCCATGTTGAAATTCGAAGCAACGGATCGACAGTTTGTTTCATTTTTCCCTCAAATTGATTGTCAGAAAATGTTAGGTGCATCTGCACTGCACAATTTGGCTCGATTTTTATCCTCAAAAATCTTTTCGTTGATCAAAAATCATCAACGGGCTGTGGGTTAATTGGCGAGCCATCCAAAGTGGCCCATGTAGTCATTTCGGCTGGCCATGCCTTAAGCGTAGTATGTTGCTTTGTTCGTGTAGAAAAATACTTTGATGCTTTTATCAGCTTGAATGAGTGTTTTATTGCTTTAGAAGAAAATCATTGCAATTACATGTACATTGAAAGACAATGTCAGTCAGTTCTCAAAGATGTTGCGGAAGTGAGATGATCGATCATCTAGAGTTTCAGATCTTTGAGGTTCTTACTTTAGTTAATTACACAGTCCGCATGTTTTTCGGCATGCACTGTGAATGGAGCTTCTCTCATTCTGACAGGAGTAGTTTCCGGAAGGGTATCTTGCCTTCCACTTTTCACAGTTTTTGGAGAGGCTTGCATCTTCACATCTTGAGGAATCTCCGTAAATCGCTGAGTACTCGTCAGCCTTGGCTCCATCACAGTCATTGCAAGACTTGGCACAATGTTGATATACTGAGGGATCGAAGCACTTGTAAGCCGCACAGTTGCTTATTTTGTCTTCGCATTTACCGTTTGAGTCTGAGCCTGAGTCTGAGTCTGAGCCTGAGTCTGAGCCTGAGCCTGAGTCTGAGCCTGAGTCTGAAGAAGTTGACTGTGACTCAGTTGAGAAGACGAGGCATGAGAAGATTGCAAGAGCAGCAAGAATCGTGGAAACCTTCATAATGAGTAAACTTGGTACTTCTTGATTGTGATGGTGCAAACTTGCAGGGAGCATGCATATATATCCACATCGTGTTTGAGTCGAAACAATGCCATTCTCTTTCCCTTTTCATTCAAAAAATGTCACGATCGTGAAATCAAAATGAAAAGGTACTCGTATCAAATCCTTGCTTGTTTGATGCTTTTCCCACTGTATAAGAAGTGATACTTACAAAAGAAACAGGAGAATCCACCTTAACAATCAAAGGATTTGAATAAAAGAGAACATCAACCATTTATTGGCTTATGCATTCATTTGAGTGTAATCAATGTGTCTGTTTGATTCACTTTTTAGTAAGAAAACTCTCTTCTGGTCTATAAACTGAAAGAGATTGAAAAGTAAATCTTCCATTAGTTTTTCATTTTCATTTTCGTCGCTTTGCGTTTGCATAAGGAATGTTCTTTGAATATGATGAATGTCTCCTTTCATGGATTGTTTCATGAAAATAACGTAAGAGCTCTCAATTTGAGTAAAATCAGTGCAAAAACTTATCACTAACAGTTTCTATTGAAAGTTGAAACACTTATTCATGCATTTAGTCGCTGTGTACATTTAGTAAACATCTAAGGCTAAAAGTACTTCTTCATGTAAAAGTCCATTTTAGCGATTCTTGATTCCTGAATTCATTTAAAATTTCATTTTAAACTATAAACTGAAAGAGATTGAAAAGTAAATCTTCCATTAGTTTTTCATTTTCATTTTCGTCGCTTTGCGTTTGCATAAGGAATGTTCTTTGAATATGATGAATGTCTCCTTTCATGGATTGTTTCATGACAATAACGCAAGAGCTCTCAATTTGAGTAAAATCACTGCAAAAACTTATCACTAACAGTTTCTATTCAAAGGTGAAACACTTATTCATGCATTTAGTCGTTGTGTACATTTAGTAAATATCTAAGGCTAAAAGTACTTCTTCATGTAAAAGTCCATTTTAGCGATTCTTGATTCCTGAATTCATTTAAAATTTCATTTAAAATTCCTAATTATATCCAGCACAAATAAACCAGTGAAATAGATGTACATTTATATTTCACAGTACAAAAATCTCTGTCATAATTGCTTCCACAATAAAGTTTATTTGTCTCCATGCATGAAATGTAGATATCCTATCGCTTTATTTTACCTGTACAGCATATTATTGCCCGTACGAGAAATGATATTTACTCCAATGCACTGGAAGGAGATTTATCTATGCCAATTATGAGTGCTCTTGTCCTGCATTAGTATAGATCTGTGAAAACATGTAGATATTGACATGATTGATCAAGCTAAATTTCTATTCAAATACTCTTGATAATCATAGACATGTCAATCACAATCTGTCTTTGATCATCATAGTACGTCGACAAATGCAATTCTCTACGCAACTCGTGCATGAGATTGCTTCAGCATAGCACTCTAGCTCGCTAGATTTAAATAGCCCTCACCCATGGAATCACATATAGATATCCATGCCTCACCCTGCGGATTCGGGCATTTAGGATATCTAACTCGTGGAATACTATAAAGAGGCAATCATGAACTAGTTGAGTAATGTAGATAATAAGCTGCAACTTTGCGTAAATTGCGCAAGTTGGAATGAGATATTCAAACCTGTCCAAGTTGATTAATTCCGCCACCTTTTTTGAATGCTAGCGTTTGCTCGTTATGACGCTGTCTTTAAGTTAATCCTCTTTCATGGATGGATGGTATGTAGTGGCTTCATGTTTACTTAGAGGTAAAAATTAATTCACTACTGTATGTTTTTCTTGTTGGCATCTTTGTCTCCGTTGGATTGTTTTGAAGACAATTCTTTTCTCTTGTCTGATATAAAAATGTTCAAATATATATTCTTTTTGAAATATTTCTGCGATATTATCTTTTAAACAATATCGATGAGACTGTCTGATAGTTATCCTATGTATGAAGCTGATAAGTAATATTCAAACATCAACTTATATTGGCAATTCAATGCACCGTGTAGTTTTGTGTTTCGCTCATCAATGATTATTATAATGATTGGGGCGCTTGGTACACGCGACTATCAGAAATTCGGGCGCATCGTGCATTATAACAATAATCAGGGCACACTTTACAAAAAGGGCACTGTGTACAAAATTCAAGAAAATAGGGCGGTTGGTACAAATTTTTTTAGCTCTAATTACAAATTCATTTATATGTTTGTAAACAGCTATGTATCAGAACCAAAGTGCATAAAAGAGAAATTTTTAATTTCCAATAAGAGCGCTTGATACAGTAAGTGTACCAAGCGCCCTTGTCGAAACTATTTTTTGTTCTGATTACATACTCATTTATTAAGTAATGAACAGGTATGTAATAGCATTAAGACGCATGCAATAACATTCGAATATATTTCAATTTTCAATCTTCAATTAGGGCGCTTGGTACAGTAGGGGTACCAAGCGCCCTTATTAAAATGATCAAAACAGCTACAATATATAGAATATTCTATCTTATGATGTTCTGCAATTCTTGTATCACATAAGGCTAACTCAGATCTTATTACGCGGCAAATGTTGAAGAAAGAAAGAATTTGTCCTATAACCTAAGCTGCAAGCCTTTTGAAAGAAAAATATCAATGTTTGCTTAGACCGTGTTTCTTGTAATTACATTTAAAATTGATTTTGCTCCAATAATAATAGTTGAGTCTAGTCCAATCATGTATCTACTCTTCATTTATCTATCAAAAATAATGCATCACGTGATGAAATATTAAGTTTACTTGTTATGTCGATAATCTTGAGCTAAACAAAGATGATTTGTATACAACATTTCTAAAATGATCGATGCAATGTGCTTTATGTGTCATCTTAAACTTTATATGCTTCTTATGACCCAAACGAAAAGACATGTCACATATGTAGTTATAGACAAACTTCTAATACACTAAACCAAGCATTCGTAGCAGAAGAGTGAAATTTTTTTGACTGCTTACTGAAAATCGTTTTCCCAATTGCGATGAACACAGTATTGAAGCTTCATTGACATTCCAATCGCATTCTGCGAGTTCATTGCTGCAAACTACGCATATAGGCCCTATTGCTTTCCTAGCGCTTCTCTTTTCCTTGTCAACTGATTTTGTTTGTATTAAGAGATAATTGAGTGACAATTTGAGAAAGGACATGCACTAGGAAAGCAATGTTCTGAATGTAATTGGAAAGAGCCAATATTGAAAGATGTCGATTTTATTTTTTTTCGTTATTGTTTTACAATTAATTTCAGTTAACACCCGTTAGCTATCTTCAGGCAAGAGAGGATGGAAATTAGCTGGTCCAGTATGAAATTTGAAATTTACACCGACGTCTAATGTACAAAAGTCTGTAATGACACATTGACTCAATATGGAAGGGTTTACATAAAAGGCTGAATGTCAAACCTTAGACTTCGTGAAGCACATTATATTACAGTACGCGCCATATTACTTGGGACACCTGCTTTTTCACAGTTATTATCGCCTATATTTTACAATGTTACTTCAATTTGAACTAAATGCTGCTTCATTGTGACTTGGGCCATAAGTTACTTGGCCTGCAGTTTTCGGCTCCGTTATTCATTATGAAGGGCACTAAATATGGTCGTATGTATAAATATTGCGCGCCAAATTACTTGGGACAATTAGAAAAGACGGCTTTATCGCAAGATAAAAACAAATGTTTAGTTTGAAGCAAAACTAAAGTTATCAAATGGATAATTTCTTTTATAGCACACTCAAAATAAAAACAACTATTCAATCGTCAGAATTTTGTATGGCCTCCTTTTCGAGCCTCCCCTTCGATCACTGCGCGAATTCTTTGTGGCATACTGTCGATGAGCTTTGCGAGAGTCTCGGGGAGGGTTGCATCACGGAACCAGTGATGAATAATGGAGGAGATCAGTTCTTGCTTACAGGTTGTGGTTTTTCCAGCAATCCGACGTTTGATGATGCCCCAGACATTTTCGATGGGATTTAAATCTGGGGAATTCCCCGCCAGTCCAGGGTGGCGATGTTTTCACAGTCTAGGAATTGCTTGATGACCTTTGTTTTGTGGCAAGGTGCTCCATCATGCATAAAAATACAATCACCGTTTGGAAGCCATTGATGCAGTTGTGGAAGAGCTCTTGTAGTCAGCACGGTCTTGTATTGAGCAGGATTCATATTGCCTTCGACAATGTATAATCTTCCAGGCCCTTTGGTGCTTATGATTCCCCACACCATCACCTTTGTAGGGTGCTTCACAGTTTGCTTGATTGGGACGGGAGTTCCTCTGATGTGCCAAACAAGCCTCTTTTCAGCGCCCTTGCATTCAAAAAGACTTTCATCGCTGAAACACACCTGTCACCATTGTTCCAACGATCAATCAGCATGCTTTTTGGCAAAAGCCAAGCGTTTGCGCATCATGACGGGAGTGAGTTTCGGCACGCGTCGAGGAATCACCGAGCGGCAATATTTTTGCAAGCGTCTTTGAACAGTTCTCAGCGAAACCCTTACACCAACTTGTTCCAATTCTGAGTGCAGTTGGTGAGCATCGCTAAGTGGAGCACGGCGCAAATTTCGGAGCAACAGTCGCTCTTGCTTCAGAGTCGTTCACTTCTTCCGTCCACACTTGCCTTGTCGTCGCGATGAGAGAGACGTAGAATTCTTCAATCTGGCCACGGTTGACTTGCTGATACCAGTAATCCTTGATATTTGACGAATCGATAATGTCTTCAGACGAAGCAATGTCACAATGTCAGTCTTTTTTCGATACTCAGATCTGGTCCAGACATTCCGCACGAAGAGTGTCTTATCAACGTTCGTCGAAAAAGATTGTTAAACTTCAAGCTATGCAAACATTTATAAATGTTAATGCATTCAATTTTGATGATTTAATGATGATTTACATTTTTAAAATAAGATTTCTACATTAATGTAGAAATCTGTTCGTACCGCCTATTTATTCGACGCTATGTCTCACCAAAACAACCATAGAAAGCTGTCCCAAGTAATTTGACTCGTAATAATCTGACAAATGACCATATTTTGTGCCGTTGAAAATGAAAAACAGATCTCATGCAATGCAAGTGAAGTAAATGCTGTAAATGTAGGTCAAGTAACCGAAAACCCAAAGTAAAAGTATACAATATTTCACTCCAGTTGAAGAAGTCGTTTAGCATCTAGACCAGAGAGATTATAAAAAAGTAAGTGTCCCAAGTAATGTGGCCAAACAAAATTCTGACGATTTAATAAGTTAGTTGTTTTTTTTGAGTGTGCTATGAAAGAAATTATCCATTTGCATAACTTTAGTTTTGCTTCAAACTAAACATTTGTTTTTATCTTGCGATAAAGCCTTCTTTTCTAATTGTCCCAAGTAATTTGGCGTGCAATATTTATACATACGACCATATTTAGTGCCCTTCATAATGAATAACGGAGCCGAAAACTGCAGGCCAAGTAACTTATGACCCAAGTCACAATCAAGCAACATTTAGTTCAAATTGAAGTAACATTGTAAAATATAGGCGATAATAACTGTGAAAAAGCAGGTGTCCCAAGTAATATGGCGCGTACTGTAGATAAATGAAACCCACAATCAACAAAAAATCGAGCTCATTGCTCAACAATTGTGCAGATTTTCTTTCTGATTAAAATGTTTCATAAAAAATCATCAAAACATGACAATATGTTATGTTATACCGGTGTCAGATTTCTAATTCACACCTCATGTCTTTTACAATTCTTGACTCCGTGCTAAATACATTACATTCCTCCAATTATTGCATAGCTATTTTATACTTATATAATATGTACACTGTGCATGTACTTATCGCTCAAGCCTTTTGTATTATCTATCCATTACCATGTTCTATGTTTTCCCATCTAGTCAGGTCATCACAAAGATGCTATTAGTACTATGTAGCCCAATATCTCCTGTCTCGCAGCCCATCCCCTTTTATATTCACCCTATGTGCCTTTAGTACATAGACGTTGACATTGTCATGACTTTTTAGATTTCTACTAGATCTTCTAATTTCCTTTTTTTACTTGAAGATAGCTAACGGGTGTTAATTGAAATTAATTGTGAATAAATAACGAAAAAGAAAATAAAATCAACATCTTTCAATATTGGCTCTTTCCAATTCCATTCAAAACATGACAACTAGCCAAAATCAATTAGTTATAACTAGGAAAGCAATGTAGCGCAGTATATCTCAATGAATGCACAGAACGCGATTGGAACTATGTCAGCGAAACTTAAATACATCGACAAAAATGGAAGAATCATAGAGGCTAAAACTCGATGTAGACGAAATTGGGAAAACATTTTAGTAAGCAGAGTCATATATTTAATGAAGATGATATAATGGGGCAGACAATAAACACAATGATTAAGGAATTCATCTGGTCAATGACGTAAGACGTTTAGCAGTGTGATAAATCTTTTTGATGGGGAGAAGCAGATAAATGAGCGACTGTGGCGTCTATTCTTTTTCATAGTTTTCGATATCTAATTTTCTCTCGAAGATCATGAAAGAGCAGTGGATGAACTGCTAGTTATGATTTAAGTATGTTTTCAAGTTGTGTTGTGCAAAATACCGAGACATCATGATCGTACTGTTGTTTTGACCACAGGGTTGCTTTTAACTTGTCCATGTTTACTTTTCGTAATAACAAGAAGACCTTGATTGGATCATAACTTTTCTTCAGATGATTTTAAATAGTGTCAATTACTAAGCATTTATCCAGTTCCTCTACTAGCTGTTTAGCTGCAGACTTAGTTAGGGTATATAGTTGGTTATTAATGAAATTGACTTACCAAAATAATCAGTTTCTTGTGAACTAAAAGTTGCGATATTCCAACTCAAGTGATTTTCGTAATTTAATGTTACAAATTACAGTTAAACAGTTGAGCAAGGATTTTTATTTATTCATCCCTGTCACACCCAATGCGCGAAGCCACTCTAGCAAGCTAGGGGTGAGGCGGCCTTCACACACTCGCAACTCTCACCAGGTTAGGGCTATCAACCTCTAGTGAGAGGTGTGGTACCTCCCGAGGCGGACAGACTCGAACACTGGACCCTCTGCACTTCCGCACCGAAGCGCGGTCCTTAACCAACTGAGCTATCCTACCACCTAATCGATAATAATCGATTATAGCTGCAAGTAGCAGACTCTACATGCATTTTCTAGTGCTCTAGAGTGATGTTCCGTGTAGCACTGAGGTTGTACAAAGGGTAGGCCTTATCTTCTATTTGAATGAAATCGTCTGAAAAAGAAAATTCTATTTTTCTGATTATAGAAAAAATGTGAAAAATGTGCTCAAGGCGTTTAAATGCCAACTGCAATGAGGTAACCACTGAGTTTCATACATCATAATTGCCAAGAACGTTTATGACAAATTCAAATAAAGAAAAGTTTTTTGTCGCACATTGCAATACCAGATGACTCTCATTGACCATATTGAGAATCATAGAAGTCAGTATTCTTCATAGTGTCTATCATTCTTATAAGCCTACTCTGTCCTTCTGTCAATTTTGAACATCTTGCGTCTGCCTCTACGGCTGCTGCCATTCGTGATACCAAACAGCACGGTCTTCACTGGCCAATGATCTTTCATGCGGCAGATGTGGCCGAAGAGACTCATTTTGCGCTTCTTAATCATTTACACAAGCCGTGACTTTTGGCTTTACTCTCATCAGGACTTCATAATTGGTGGTCCGGTGAAACCATCTAACACCTAACATCCTTCGGAAGCACCGCAACTCAAAGGCATCATACTTATCCGTCTTTCTCAGCGTTCACGTCTATGCACTCACTGTCTCATTGTCACCACGATCTGGTTCAAAAGGTCCTTCAGATGAACGTTCCAGCAGGGTTTGTTGTTTGGCTGAAGCAATATCTCAGTGATCGCCAACAACGAGTTCGCTTAGATGGTCGCAAGAGTGCACATTGAGTGAGGTGACCAGTGGTGTCCCCCAGGGATCACTGCTGGGTCCTTATCTGTTTGGTCTCTACGTCTCATCTCTGCAGCCGTCTAATTCGGACACTATTATGGTGAAGTTTGTTGATGACCTTGCAATAACATTTGGCATTAGAAAGTCCTTCGTCCGTCATGATATTGAGAGAATAAAATCTGAAATTACTGTCATACGCAATTGGTCATTTAAAAATGATATGCAACTGAACGAACATAAAACTACGGGATTGATCAGATATCGAGGAGATTTTCAGGAAGTAGTTGACCTCGAAAGCGAGCTTGCTGATATAACTTTCAAGCAGAATGTCCGTTTTCTTGGTGTCATTATGGATGGGAATTTTGGATGGGGTGCTCATGTCAGCTACATTGAAAGACTATGTGCTCAACGAATTTATATACTACGGCGAATGAAGTCATGTACAACAATGAAGGACTTCAGATCAATATATGCATCCCTCATCAGAACTTTACTTGAGTATGCATCTCCCGCCTTCGTTGGCTTATCCACTGAAGACTCAAGACGCCTACAAGGAGTTCAAAGCAGATGTCTCAGGATAAAGGGCATCACTGACCTACATGTACCTGATCTTACAACGCGAAGGGTGTCGTCAGCTTTAAAGGTGTTGCATGAGATCCCTTTCACCGACACATTCATCAAAGACCTTTTCCCACCTACCCTTCCCAGTGGTCGACTTTCTGTTTATTACTCCCGTACATCTTTACGAAGAAGCTCTTTTTTTCCGAAAATGAGCATAATTTCATCGTCTTCCTTTTGTGATTAACTTTATACTTATATGATCTTGATTGTCAATGCATTTCGAATGTCTTGTATATATATATTCCGATTGCCATTCAAAGAACGAATAAACATATCTCTCTCTCTCTCTCTCTCTTGCATGCGCTTCTAGCGTGCACGTTTTTTCCTGTTTTTTCTTCTACCAGGAAATGCTCGACAGAAGTTTTTAAACGCGCTAGGATGATCAGTAAGAACACTTTGCACATGTAGTTTATCAGAGATAAGGTGTGTTAGTTGCTGTAGATGCTTAGATCTCCTTTATTTGGCAGCATCGCTATCACCGACTTGTTCCATTCATCAGGAACTTTCTCTTCAGACTATGCTTGACCGCATATAATGAACAGCTCTTCTGCCAATTGTACTCCACCTGCATGTAACCATCTGTGTTGCCATCTGTACCGGCAGCCTTGTATGGTTATGGTTTCTTGGTCATACCCGAGTGTTTCGTCATTTCTGTCGTTATCTTGGAGTGCCATGTCTTCAAGTTCCGTCACTACTGTGGTGTCATAGTCATCCGTCTACGGATGCAGTCTCAGCAGTACTCAGTTCATCTCTCCTTAGTCTCTTCGGATGTCTGAAACAGGTGTCCATCGCGATTTTTAACAAATCGTTGTTTCGGTTCACATTTTCTATTGATATCTCTGATCAACAGCTATGCTTGGCGTGTCTTCTGCTCTATCAGTCGGTATTTCTCCTGCAGCCACATTTTCGAATCTACTCGCAACGCCTTTCGAACTTCATTACGTGCAGTCGCCCCTGTATAGTTCTCTTATACATGTTCTCTTGAGTGTTTCATGCTATGAAATAGGAGTGTCCTCTGACTGATTCATGGATTTTTCGCCTCCCTTTCTGTCGATGGACTCTCTGTCATAGCCTCGCCTCTCTGATTTCCGAATACAGCCCCAGCTATTCTTTTATCCAACTTTTTTCTTCCCTTAGGTTTAATCAAGCCCAATTTTTGGGTGAATTAGGGTAAATTGGGATTATCAATGTGTCTGGAAATCATCCTCCGAAAATGCGCGGGCTAGCGCTCTATTACATTTCTAAATTCTGCCGATGTTCCTTCTTTATCTGTGATTTCATATATACCGTATCGCATGTAGCAGTATGGCAGTGTATTTGGCATCGGGTCGTATTAATAAAGATAGCGCTAGCCCAGCACTACCATAGCTCTACCCTAGTCCTAGCCTAGCAGCAACTTCCGTATTAATAAAGGTAGCAAAAGGGTAGCGCTAGGCTAGCACTATGTCTAAGACCTAGCGCTAGGATTTCGTATTAATAAAAATAGTAACTATCCTAGTGCTAGCCAGCACTACCCTAGCGCTATGTCCAAAATCTGGCAAATTCCCTAGGGATGAATATTTAAGCGCAATATTGAAGGATATTTAATGTGGTGTTGATAGCATAGTAATGTTGAGCGCATCGGCTTCAAGATGGTGTATCATTTTTCCAATTTGAATATACATATCGAATCATAAACTACAATTACAAAAGTTATTCCACAACTGAATAAATTTTGCGCTAAAATGGGATTTGGGCGATACATTCTATTTATGCATTACACATTTGCACTAGACATCTTGATAATTGGATAGTTATTCTCAACATTTAGACAGCCAATATTCCTATTTATGAATTTCACTTAATGACGACAAAATAGATTATCGTAATTGATTGCGTGAAATAATGCAACGATGCTAATATTCCGTGATTTTCATAGTTTTCAAATTTACTGAATCGTGGGTTTGCTACTTTAGAATCTCAAGCGCATTTTAAATACCCATACAAACGCATTTCCAACTGCTTGACATTCATAAGCGTTTATAAATTTGTATGATAGTGAAATTGTGATGAAATAGTGTGCTTAAGATAGCTAAATAATCGAATTGTATTTTTTTATCTCAGTAGCCTGATAAGAATCAAGATGTATTGACGATAAATTGATGATAAAGAAACAACAACGACGATTGTAGTGAATGCTATGCGGCATTATTACATTGATGACAAAAACCACTATCTATGTATGTAGCCAGAAACTTTCAGACTTCTACATGTGCATGAATCATAGCACGCATTCACTACAATAGTAATGATGCCTAGCTTTTTCAAGCATCAATGATCCTTACAGCCTCAGCCGCTATGCGTCCTCGGCTGTATGACTCATTGATGCTTTCGAAAACTAGGCATGATTGATATATTACCTTTCAAATGACAGCCTGAATCGTCGATTTGGACTGATCATTTGAAATGTAATATGTGCATTGTTACTGAACCTAAAATCTATGACATCAAAAATCCAAGATTTTGATATGTAAATAACTCAAATCTATGATAATTTTCTACATAGCCCATGCAGCTCAGAACACTAAAGTATGTCAAGCTTGAGATATCTACGAGTCCAAATTGTGAATCATAAGAATCACTTATATGCCATTTTCATTGGGAATGCGGAGATGGACGGTGAAATGCTCCTACCTCAATGCCAGTCAATAGAAAATTAGACTGCCTTAATCATATGAGTCTGAAAAATCTTAAAAATTGTGACTCTGGGCTAAGTACATTTCGTTTAATCAGAGAATTTGACATGGAATGTCTTCAAATCATTTCCTTTCATATTCATGCACCCCTGTCTATAAAGCTAAGCACGTTTATTTTTGGCGAGCCTCTTAATGTGGGCAAACATAAAACATTTTGAGCAACTTTATCCACATTCAACCACATTCTCACATACAGTGCCGATCAGAAGCATGATAATAGAACATGCACATAATAAAAAATGACCTGAAGACGTGTCAAAAGTTATTCCTCTAGACTTAATACTGTCCAGTTGATAAGCAAAAACATAGAAAATTTCATTTTAACCAAAAATTGCAATCTGCGTCCCATTGGATTTACATGTGTTTTTCTTTGATTTTGTCTGACAAGAAAAGGAACTCACTGTAACTCAGCAGATGCACGGATTCGTAGTAGGCAAAGGGTGTCCATCACTCTGTGAAAGTTTCATTTTCGGCCTCGTTTCCTGCAGAAACTCGTTCTGCCTGCCGGACTATGTGCATTAATGCAAACTTTCCTTGCTGTGTTCAGACAAATGACCGGGCAATTGATAAGTTTGTCAAATCTCAACAGACAGGAATTGTGTATATTTTTACAAGGTCCGATATTTCGGCTTTCTTCTACAAGGACAAATATCGAATGTATGGTGAATGCAGTCAAATAACACAGAGACACATGGTGTCTTGACATAATTCCTGGAAAGCCAGTGGCAATTCTCGTATCTAATGACTTCAGGAATGGCCAAACTCTCTTTGATGAAGTTATGTCCTCTGTGTGGAATAAACGAAATGATTGGATCTCTGATGACACGGATGTTTTCACACGAGGTCGATCTCTCAAAATGTTTCTTCGTCGAAGAGCTGGTGGAATAGGTGACGTAGAATACAGTATGCTACTGGAACTTCTTAGATCATTGTCGTATCATTGTGCATAGACTCCTGCACCAACATCATCAGCTTCTATCTCATCGTCCTCATCATTGTCGGAAAATAATTCAATATCACCCACAGTTGGTTCATCAAATTGCTCGACATCCTCATTGTCATCGTCGATATCTTCTTCATGTACATCTAATGCCGGTTCATCGATTTCATCACCCGCATTTGTTTCATCATAAATTCTCAAAGCGCTTATCGCTTCCATAAATGTTCTTCGGCGTGGTCGTTCCATCATGAAATGACCAAAATCATGTCAATTTATCAATTAGATCATTCACCTGAGAATCTCTGGTGTGGACAACATAGCACTGAGATGGCAATTGTGTGTCTTTATAAACTAAATCATGAATGCAAATATACAGAAACAATATATTTATTTATAGGAAAGGGCTGAATAACATATATATTACCATATTTGCTCTACAAAGCGCACAATTCTGAAATAAATCAATGCATTTTAGCTATAATATATTTACATTCTGGTGATAAAAGTCAAATGAATAACTCAACAAAATCAAAAGATCAGAAATTAGCAGTTTGTATTGGCTGTTTCAAATCACTTACAGCTTCACTTTGTGGTTGAAATGTGAGATGAAAATATGAATTTTTGACGTAGAAATTAAGTCGAACGCAGCTACCACATTTTGTTGTCACATGTCCAGAATCGAAGTTCTGATTTTCAAATCGTCTCATTTTGCGAAGGAAAGTGATATCTGTGATTTCATATCTTCACATACATTGCCGTGAACACTAATTAGCGTGATATAGGTGCAATCATGATTCAACACAAATACCCAATGCAGTGTGCTTCAAAAAGCTGCTGTCAACCACAATTTGTGGTTACATTTCCCGATAAGGGTTAACCAAAAATTGCAATCTGCGTCCCATTGGATTTACATGTGTTTTTCTTTGATTTTGTCTGACAAGAAGAGGAACTCACTGTAACTCAGCAGACGCACGGATTCGTAGTAGGCAAAGGGTGTCCATCACTCTGTGAAAGTCTCATTTTCGGCCTCGTTTCCTGCAGAAACTCGTTCTGCCTGCCGGACTATATGCATTAATGCAAACTTTCCTTGCTGTGTTCAGACAAGTGACCGGGCAGGCAATTGATAAGTTTGTCAAATCTCAACAGACATAGCCATACTCCGAGCAGGCCAGAAATGTCCCATGCTGGTTACATCTGTTGAGCTTTGATCAATTTCCTTGCTATGCTCATCTTATTCGAAATTTCCCTAAGGTTGGCAACAGCGTTGCGTTGCGAACATTTGACTATTACTTCGACTGTCTGAGTCCATAATGTGAGAATTATGCATGTATATCAAATTATTATCAAATAATATTGATGTGAAATGATTTTAAATGCATTTCATCACTAATTCATCAATTGAAAGTGGCTGTATAAATGCTTTGTTTATATTTTAAAATGCTTGAAAAAACAATTTCAAAAATCTGCTCTAGTTATGCCTAAGTTGTAGTTGACCAACTGACGGGAGATAATCTTTACCAGAAAGTGAGAAAAAATTAAAATCAAAACTCCTCTTTTCAATTTACAGGCCGATATAATAAAGTAAAAGTTCAAGGTTTCAGAGACTGGTCCTCGTCGTCCAGCGCTTTCAAAGGTCGATGTTCGGATGGCACATATGCAGGCTTTGTGAATGATATCAAGAACTATGTTGCATGCATGATTGGCTGTTGAACTGTGAAGTTCGATTGTAAAGAGATAATTCATGCTTCCTACTGATTTCTGGCTGAAGTTGTGTGATTGCCTTGACTTCTGTTGTTGTTGTGTCTCGTGCATTGGTCAGTTTGCTACGTTCTAAGCCTAGTTCTACTCAGTAGCCTATCTACCAACTACGCTAAGTGATGAATCAAATGTCGCTAATGCAACATGCAGAGTTCCCTTGTCTGAATATGAATCGAGTGGTGCTATTTTCACATCAAGTATAATTTATAACAGATAAAACTTGACTTGGCTTGTGTTGTAATAGTGGTTAGGATTAGAATTGCGTAATTAAATTTCTGTAATTAGTTATTGTATTCAATTAAATTTTTAGTCATGTAGCAAAGATGCATTTATTGCAATTACTTTAGTCGACTCTGTTCGTTAACTACGCGATTTTAACCCTTCTACTGCGCTGCTAAAAAAATCACACATTCTGCGCACATAGAGACAAAATGTCTCGGGTATGTTTATTGGAAAAAATGAGTACATGAAAGGCCATCTTGGCTAGATAAATGTAAATATAACACGACACATTTCCGAGCGGCATGAATGATAAAGGATTACTCCGGTAAGTCGTGTGAAACACAAATAGATCCTTTGTTTGAATGGTCATTGCAAACAAATTTGTGACACATCACACAAAATCCGCGAACTTGATTTCGTTTCTCGCACATATGGCATCGTCCTCGTTCAGGTCGATCTCCACGCGCGGCAGGTACCTCGTCATTTGCCTGGGGAGACTTCACGCCACATAAGTCCATCGCAATTCTCACGGAAGAGTGAAGTTTCACCTCCACGGAACGTCGCCAGATGTGAGGCTTCATGAGGGCTTCTGCCAGATCTTTGAGAAAAAGTCGACGTTTAGCAAGATTTCTCCGGTTCCAATCGGGATTGTTCGTCATCCATACCACAAAACTGTTCCAACATGCCACATTCAACATGTTCGTGAAAAGTTTTGTCGGGTATTTGCGTGTTTGACGATTGCAGCTGTAGGTGTTGGTAGTCATATCTATGGTATCCACATCACCTTTCTTTGAATTGTAATCCAAGATCAATTTTGGTTTCCGCTCCTCTCCATCGGAAATGATAGCGTCGTGGTGAAGTGAGGAAAGTAAAATAACTGCTTTCCTCTTCTTTGGCACGTAAGAGCACAGTGTAAGCTTTTCAGTGAAGCCAAATGTCGAGGAATGAACTTCTCGCTGAAAGGTTCCTTGGAAACTTGGTGGAATCTCCGGCTTGTTACTGCGCAAAGTTCCCATCAAGGTGAGTCTCTTTTCCAATAAATTGTTCGCAAGAGGTACACTCGTAAAAAAATTGTCGGTCGCTATATTTCGCCCTGACTGATAGATAGGGCGGCATAAGTCCATTACAACTCGGCTAGCTTGGCCAACTTCTGGCAGATTTCCTTCTTTTCCGAGATAAATTTGGGCATTGTAAAAGTAGCAGGTGTCCGAATCCGCCAGAACCCAAATCTTTATGCCGTACCGGTTTGGCTTTGATGGCATGTAAACGCGGAAGGGGCAACGGCCCGCGAAATCCGACAAGCATTTCATCAATGGTCCCATTCGGACCAAGAGAATAACACATTCTGCATCTGCTGAGGAACATTTCCCATATTTCACGAAATGCACTTAGTTTGTCCCGTTGCCGTCGATCCTCCCGAGTATTTTTGTCGTCAAAACGCAAAAACTTCAAAATAACTTTGAACCTGTTGAGAGACATTGTGGCGCGTAGTTTTGGACGACCATCGTCTTCTGACCAGAGCTCTTCATAGCTTTCGTTTCCAGATTTGTGGATTCCAATATAAATTAGACAACCAATGAAAGCCTTGAATTCTTCGATGTCTAAGTCCCTCCATCTTCTTGCATACCAACTGTCCTCATCAGAATCTTCAATAAACTGATTAGCATGTCTATTCGTGTAATCTATCACCTTGTTGAGCAATTCATCTTGAACGAAAAGCTGGAAAGTTTCTCTAATGGAGTCGACTCGCGTAATTGACGTCGGACCACCCGCTGTGCGAAGCACGTTTTCTCGACGAAAGCGTCCACGTTGACTTGGAGGATCGCGATTCCATAAGAAAACATTCCTTCCTCGAAGACGCCCTTGTCGTGATAAAGCCTCCTCGGCATCGTCTCCATCGTCGTCGCTCTCACTGTCTTCTTCATTACTGGATTCCTCTGTGGCGTGTTCTACCTGATCTTCTTCATCGCTACTCTCATCCATTTCTTCTTCTCTCTCTTCTTGAATCAGATGTTCTACCAGTTGAAATACTGTGGGTGCAGCTTGTCTTCGGGGTCTTGATGATGAAGCCATTGCAACTACAATGCTCGCGCTAGCAACAGAAAATGACACGACGCAAGACACAAGGCTGTGCGCTAAATTGTCGCCTGCGTGAGTTACATTCCTGCAGTGTGATGTGATTGACTGTCCATGTCTTTGTTCAAGCGTGCGCACAGCGAATCAGAGTGCACTTAGCGAATTTTTCTTTTGTCAGCTTGTGACCAACATTTAGAAAGGAAAAGTCACCAAAAATGAAATAATTTGAGAAAGTTTTTAAAAAGTTATGAACAAAATATGAAAACCCGAGACATTTTGTCTCTATGTGCGCAGTAGAAGGGTTAAATTGCTTTATTCTCCTCGTCGATAATGCGTTAAAATAGTTAAATGAGCAACGGGTGGATATCTACCTGCAATTTTTTCTAAGGAATTTTCTACGAAACTCATTATCAAAATCTAAGGTGGGGTGTGAACATATTCTTTCCCACTCTAATCGCATGTAGATCAGAAAACTGCTAATTTCCCCTCAGAAAATGAGAAGCACATAAACTCTTCAAATAGCCACAGTGCAGATCTCTAAATCAATTGAAATATTAGCGGAGATGCAATTGTGAGCCTGATAATATCTCCTATAAACCACAATTCTCGATTTAACGGTACTTCAACTTCAGTTTGAATGTAGTAGAGATGCAAGACGAAAACACTTGGGGGTGGAAGAATAAAAGACGGCAACTTAATATCAATGCTACAAGCGAGGTCTGTTTTCCGGGAGCAATTATGAATAAGCCTTGCATATCCGACCAGAAAAAGAAGTGGTGGGAAAATGAATAATGCAATGCCGGCAATTACCTAAAGTTATTGAAATGTAATTGCAAGCCGACGGAGTAATTTGCAATTGTAATCAAGGGATGCAATTGTAATGTAAATAGGGATAATATGGATGTAAATTTTAATGAATGTAATCAATTACATTTCCTGAGGAATTGAAACAAGTCTAATGTTGCATCATAAACATGCTGTTTTCATTATCGGATTCCGTGGCTTAGGGATTCACACGGCCACATCCTCCCCTTTGTATACGCATGACTGTATCGTGCTTACATGTCGTGTAAACTGAATGATGTCGGACTAAAGCAACATCTTAAACCGAATAGACAATGAGTAAACAACAACTTCATCCCAGAGATGGTACATAGCATTCTAGTTAAAGCACGAGCGATTTAGTTTGTTCATCTGCTCACTTGTTTGTGAACCCCTTTAGGCTGAAGAATATTGCTCCTTTTTCTGAATGATCTGTAAGTGTCATCACATGCACAGAGGCATTTGGCAAGCTAAAGAAAGCATCTTTCAATGAAGATTCGGCACAATTTCTTTGATATAGAGGCAAAGCTCACGTGTACGTTTTCAAGTGTGACAAACTATTGCTTCATATAGTGGAATCTAGTCTTTTGTCAATTTGTAGGGACGTTGCAGCACTTTATAAGTTTACAACGGCACTGGTGGATGATGGTGTCAACCCCACCCCTCCCAGCTATTGGGAGGGTTTGCAAAGTCCGTCATGTGTCGCCCGCTCTCGTCGTGAATGACTTCCTCATACCTGACGGGGGCAACCCACAGGTCCCATGGCGTGAGCGGCGTTTGATGCTCAGATGCTCAGCATTTGATTAGTTTTAATGTTTGCGCGAGACCTTTTGGACTAGCACCGCAGCTCACCATCAAGCAAGAAATCAAGCGGACCATTATTTATCCACAAACCTTGCATCGGAATAACAGAACGAGTCACAATATTAGATTCAATGAGGACAACCACAGAAATCTCAACCTGCCTGATATTCACGACTCTAGAACTATTGTAAAGATTTAATACTGATACTTAAGTGACTGCTTAGTAAATGAAAAGGGTAGTACACAAAATTATATAATCGAAGTCGGAAATAGAATCACTAGGATAATGTCAGAACTTGGCAGTGGAAGTTCTTCAACCACTGACGTCCAATAGTGATATTCAATCTTTCATGAAGCCTCCTAATAACTCAGAATAGTACACAGGAATCGTGCAACAGATGTCAAGAGATGAATTGCTTACCATGAGCAGCCGAGGTAGGAATTTTCACGGTTGTCAGCATCAAATTCATAGTCTTTTCTGGATTCCTTTGAAGTCGAGCCTGTAGAGGTTAGAATATTAACAGCACAAGGAGAATAGCATGAATGCAATCTTACTTACTGTTTTGTCTCGATAGATATTCAGCATGGATTTTTCAATAGCTGCAAAAGCAACTTTGTCCTTTGCGAAGCGTCTTGAGGATCTCTTCAACAAATACGATTCGAAGTGAACAAACTGAAGAGAAATAAGACAAGAAAATTGAACAGCGGGATTAAGATATGAAAATTATCTTTTTGGATTTCTTTCTGAAAAAATGTTCTATTTTCGGAGTAAACATAGGAATGAGAAACAAATGACTTAACAATGTCAAGCGATAAGGATAAAGACAAAAACATATTTCATCCTCCATGTTGGTAACAAAAAGTTCCATCTCAACAGCATCTTTGTATTTTTTTTTGTTTGAATGATATAAAATCAAAAGATGCATGTCAATTCCTTTGTTTAGCATGCTGTTCGTCTCAGTCTCAGTGAGCATCAAAGGCAAACAAAACATTGCATAAAAGATATCTAATAGAAGGTATCTACAAATTTTAAATGCAGTTATAGGCTAGATGCTATGATCGCATAAGGATGACATCGTCAAAGATAGATGAACTGTTTTTTCCTTCTTGATAACGCTTTTCATCTAATAATCGCTCAGGGCGAGTGTCCATCAAATTCGTCTCAATTTTCAGTGAGCAATTAATAGAGGCAGATAGACTAGGCAATTTTTCAAAAAATCGAAACCCTGAAGGCATTTTATGTTAATTCTTGGCATACAGTGGATTTGGGGGTTTTCGAATATGCTGATTCCGAATCTGCTGTATGCCCGGCGTGAAAACAATTCCTTACACCCGAAAATTTGAAATTCAAAATGCTTCTAGAAATATTCAAAGTTATTTTGAAGAGGATATTATCATATGTTAGCCACTTTTTTTTAACAATGTGGTGAAGTTTTCAACCAAGCGAAGCACTAGTTAATTACTGATAAATAACATATCTCTATTTTATTACAATTAAAAGTCATTACATCAGTAGTATCATATGTTATATGAAGAATTTTGATTTTTCGGAAATTAAAGAATTTTTGCAATTTGATTAATTGACTGATCGGTATAACGAAAATTTAAGAGAATATCAAAACAACAAATAACATATGTACAGAATCTCTATTTACAATCAAATGTAAACAAAAATATGTTTCGGCTTATTCGTGGCATTTAGAAAACATGATTTATCATTGATGCTATAATCATCTCCAAGAACTTAGACATCATCTTGCTAAGTCAGGCCGCGATACTCGAATGCAATGCGGCACCAATGCAATCTGAAGCAAAATAAACATTTATGTTAAAGTGTTCTACGTGGCACAATGGTTAAGTGCATGGCCTAGCGACTTTTTGGTCAATAGGTCAAGCCCCGAAAGTGACATTGGAAGTCACCAAGACAAGCATCGGGACTAAAAGTTACCACAGTGCTTCAGAAATGTCTGATTATGCCAGCACTGTTGAAGCCTCCAGTATGAGAGAGTAGTGACGTCAAAGCTTCATTTGTCTGACCCCGTTTAACGTGGACAAGGACGAAAAACTAGGAAATAAGCAAGTAAGTTAAAGAAGTATCAACCTGAAACAATTAAAGGAAATATAGCATCAATAATTGTTGTATCTTTCCATACAGTAATTCAAAAGGAACTTCATGGCTAGAATAAGATCATCACTTGTCTTATTGCACATTTTGACAGTTTCTTCCATTGATTTTACATTTGCATGCGTCAATGCACGACATGGAAGACTTTCTGCAAGAACATCGTTGATTTACACAGCCTGTTACACAACCGCAGCTCAGGATCTCCTTGCAGGCTTTTGGGATAGGAGGAAGGTCAAGTAACTGAGGCTGCAGCTTTCCATCCTCTTTCATCCATCCCATGTCCGTTTTTGCAGGTAATTCGGGGTACTGAATGCAGGCCTGATTCCATATCATCGCTTGATAGTGGGATCGCATGATGTGATACTTCGCGGCATTTGAGGTCGGAGGTAAATTTTCTTGTGAGCGTCCTATGCAGAACAATTTCACTCGAGCCTCGTCACAAGTTTCAAGTTCACTCACTCCATAAATCTTACAAATAAATTTTTCAGCATTTCTTAATATGTCATCATCATATGGTGCTTTACCAAGTTCACTAAGGTCTAAATGATGTTCGAGAAAGACTTTCCAGGTGGATGATTTTGAGTGACCATAGAATTGCGATACGGTGTCACAACCAGTTAGTGCATGGTAACCTAGAAGAGTTCTTGCCTGAGTTGGAAGAAGGCCTTGATAGATGTCGTGGACTGGATAATACTTATAGGACTTTGATGTACCAGCTTTCATGTACAGTTGTGGGCAACTGATTTGTTCATAATGTGCCAACAGCAGTATAAGAATATCAGTGTCACGCGCTGATATCACGATCGTATATTCTTCCGCATGGATACAATGTAAATTATTCGGGTATCAGCTTCTTCGTGACTAGCATGCAGAAAAGAAATGTCGAGGTCAGGATCTGACGACTTAACTGTGGAAGCCTCATGAAAACCTCCGGAAACCACAACAATAGGATGAGTTGTGCTAGTGCGTTCTATCAGCTGATTTGACAAAAGAAAGATTAGATCTTTTTTATTTTCTTCCATGATGATGAAACTATTCCAGTCAGATGGAAGAGGAACACTTGAATTTTCGATCTGACGTCTAATAGGTTTAACATTTTTTTCTACGACTTAGCCTAGCACCGGTCTTGATTGAATCAGCTTGATACCTATCGAATACTACATCAATCCTATGGAAGTGCATTCCCATTCTATGAACTGCATCAACAAAGAAGTTGCTATAGTCACCGAAAGTTTTAATGTTAGGGGGTTTCCCTATAGACATGACTAGAGCCTGGCCATCAATTATCAAGCAACTTGATGTTGTAGGAGTCAGTTGCTGAGGAATCTCTACACCTTGTGCAATTATATTGAGTAATACTGATTTGCTTCCTTGATGCAAAGTTCCATTGACTGTGGCCAATGACAGAGGGACTTTCATAAGCTCATGTCTCAATATATTTTTCAAATCAATCTTTCGACCTGACTGATATGATGTGATTAATCTTTGTAAAATGCTACGGTCAATTTTCATCATACTATGATTTGTGGTGTGAGATGTCTTGGAAATTTCGTATAATGAAGAAAATGTCAGTGCATTATTCTTGTGGATGGGTGCTTTGATACTTACATGCTGGTCACTATCTGCAGGCTGATTCAGTCGTTTATATACAAAGTCTTTCATTTGAGATAATCCTAATTCTTCGGCTGTTAAAAGCGATTCTTGTATTTTAATGGTTGCTACATCTTTATTCAGGAAATTTTTCAAAGCTTCACCGCAATCCAGGAACATCCCATGAGCCTTCAATCTTTTCACTAATTTCTCCTCATCTTCATCATCTTTTGTCATCCTCCCCTTCGTACATTCATTATGTGTGTATTCATCATCATCATCATGTTCATTATCGTCGTCATGCACAGGATTAAGCATTTCTGATGTTTGGGACGTTAAAACTGTTCGCAGATTAAATGATAGAGCCCATCTATTTAATGAAGCTGGTCTTCTGGTAATTCCAGTAATGCCACCGCTCCTCTTCCCGATAGCATTCAGCCACTCTGTACTCTGATCTGGAGATACTTGGTTAAAGCGTCTATCAGTGTGCTTTACAACGAAGTTACCACTATCAAATTCTCGTTGGACCTCTTGTGGAAGATTTGACATCTCAGCTAAATAGACAGCACCCCATCTTGCATAGTTGACATGATCATAACGAAAGAAAAACGGCAACATTCGCCTGAAAGCATATAAGTAGAGACTCCACGAACCATCACGCTGCGCTCTTATGAAACAGAGAAGGATATGAATCATCGTCATGTATTTACACCAGAAAGAAGCATTTGGATCAGTTGCACAAATGCTGTCAAAAAATTCTTTCAACGCTTCCAGAAATCTATCAGTTGAAAATAATTCAACCATCTGTGATATGTGTTCACGATCTATTGTTTTTGATGCATCAAATATTGCTTTCCATAATGAGATGTCCTTGTCATGAAGATAGGAATAAAGCTGTGGAAGGAGAAGTTGCCACAAAGCTTGTAGTGAAATTTTGTGCACTCGGACAGCGCGGGCATATCCCTTTCCTTTCATTACATTCTGTGCTGTATTTTCCCCAATAATATCACATTCTACCCACAGTTCAGAGAGGCCTGAATCACTCATGTGACGTCCTATCACACCTAAAAAATTCATGGCTGTATGCAGACCCCCGAGACAAGGAATCAGTATGTCTTTGTATTCTTTTACTGACCATTTCAATTGCAGCAGTTTTGGATAGAGAGCTTCATCAACAGTGAGAACAACGTGCTGTTGATTCATTGCATTTGCTATGTGAATAACTCTTTTAACTACGGTGTTGAGTGTATCTATTTCAGTTGCCGGCGCTGGTATGATAGGCAGGTATCCTATAGTTGTCTTTTGTGCATCAACGACACTTGCTTCCTGGTTATAAAAAGTCCAAGATGGCATTGGTGTATGAGAGGATCTAGAAACAATGAAAGATAAATCAGTGGCATGGGCTTCCTTTGCTTCTTCACATTCATCAAATCTTTGAACAAAATAACTTTCAGAAAGCGGACCAGTGAACGGTCGCTCCACATTACCTAGCTTTGGGGCATTTATTATATCAGTCATAGCATGTGGAATCCTGAGTGTCCTAACAGTTGAAGAAATATCCAATCTATTAAATAATTTATGAACTGGAGGGCCACGTTGCCACGCTGCTACTTGAGTAGCATGGAACGTCCCTTTTCCATCAAGCGTTCTTTCATTGATGTCAACATTATCCGTCGAGAAATGCACAAAGCGTCCTGCAACTAAATTTGTGGGAACTACTGCACCGGAGCTGTCCATACTTTCCAAAGTCATTTTTGCGAGTAGAGTGTCAAATTTTATAACTTC
Organism: Prostheceraeus crozeri; assembly: GCA_907163375.1. Taxonomy (NCBI): domain Eukaryota; kingdom Metazoa; phylum Platyhelminthes; order Polycladida; family Euryleptidae; genus Prostheceraeus; species Prostheceraeus crozeri. The sequence goes on along the minus strand of CAJQUW010002943.1, from coordinate 44,950 downwards.
TCGATAGCTCATAGTGTGACCGGCCTGATGAAATAAATCAACTAATTTTTTTGATCGAGTAGCTTGATGAAGAGTACTAGCTAAGCCGATGTGTTTAGGAGTAAGATATTTATCTCCGTGAGCAGTATACATAAGATCCTGCGCGATTGATGTTATCCTGGTACATCTTCTAACTTCGCAATCCTCATCGCTTTCAGTGAGATCAACCAATATCTCCTGCCCACCAAGTAGGAGGTTCAGAAACATATACAAACTGTTGGGTATGCTCTTTAAAGCTCTCTCTTCACTGATCTCAATACCTTCCTGCTTGGGATGTGATAGCATGTCACGCCGAATGTGCAATGCTACATGTACCATACTGAGAAACATGTCTTCGGTTTCATGTTTGAACTGTGGAATGAGTCGCTCCTCTTGAATGCTTTCTTTATAAGAAGAAATTGGAATGTGTTGAAACTTGGTCGGAACCATGACAATTCTATTTCTATTACGAGCCTGATCATGCAGTGTGATAAATTCATACACATTTCGTAGACTTTCCACCAACTTATCTTTGAATGTACATCGTCGACTAATATAAGATATTGGAATCTCTATCTCAGCCTCTAGAGCGATATTGCAGTACCTTTCCCACACGTCAACAAAATCAAGGATGTCTGCTTGTTTAGCTGAATATTCGAGTTCTTGACACAGCCATATGAAAGCGATATCTGATTTCTGTGAAGTAGATTCAGCGAATGCTTTGATTTTTCGGTCAAATTTTATCTTGCAGCTTCGATGATATTTTCCATCTGCAGCAGTTAAATCATTCACGCAAGATAACTGTGTACTAAGTGTCCTATCATACTTTGCGGATTCCAATATTTTGCTACTTACACTCAAATCCTGTATTTCATGAAGAGACTCATTTCCGTTCTGTTGGCAAAAAATACATTTACTCCAATCAATCACTGGTGTTTTGCTACGAAGATTGATCTTACTGGATGTGGAATTCGTACTTGATGAAGTAGGATGGATCAAAATATTCTTGCTTTCTGCTAATTTCAATTTCTCAATTTTGGACTTGCTCATATAATTAGAACGACAATCTTTATGCCACGAAAACTTTTGAGTGGACTCCTCTTGTAAAACCTCTCGGAGTCGAAAAGTTGCATCATGAAAGTTATCAAACCTCAACTGGTTCCTAAGTTCTATAATACAACGGATAGATGAATAGCTGGAAGAACTAGCTGCCATCAGCTTCGTATGAGAATTATTTTGACAAATTATGCACAAGTCAGGATCGAGTGAAATTGTTCTGCATTGCTCATTACTTATACCCTCCGCCATGATGAGTAGCCACTACCTTTTCATTGATCGACTGCAAAATAAAAATATTTCATATAATACAAGACGTTGTTTTGCTGATGTATTTGAGAGTGGAAGCGTAACAATATAAAAATCATTATACAAATAACATGCATATAAATATATCATCACATAAATATCACTTGAGTTGAGGCTCCAACCTCGTAATTCTTGAGTTAACACATTGGAAAAACGAAAATTTGGGCAGAGCCTCCGGCGTCCTATTGACGAATTTCAGTTTCAAATACTGAAAAAAGAAAATTTGGGCAGAGCCTCCGGCGTCCTATTGACGAATTTCAGTTTTAAATACTGAAAAAAGAAAATTTGGGCAGAGCCTCCGGCGTCCTATTGACGAATTTCAGTTTATTACATGCCTGCTGAATCGCAAAGGCATAAACGATCTGCTCCATGTGTTCCACTGCTTATCATTACACAATCAATTTGTTAAACATTGGCATTTATAATGGAAATGATATAAATATGTAGCGTAATGAACATTCATACACAGCCTGTATGAGAAGCTAGAGAAATGTGCTGGCTTTGGCATGCAGTAACTTACGATTGGGTAAAATATTGATAGCTCATAATGAAAGTTCTATCGCATTTGTTTAGTTTAAGTTGGATATGCGACAACACATTATCATGCTTGTATCTTTATATTGTATTCTTGTATAAAACATTGGTTATCATAAAATAAACATCACCAGTTCCATATATCTAGTGGCTCATTAGCAGTCGATAATATCAGCATGTCTACCCTACAAGACAACGGTATAGCCTAATACGAATAATCAGTCATTGCAAACATCAATTGAATGATGGTTGGAAATACAATAAATTGCTTTGAGCAGAATATTAGGCTTGGACATGATATTATTTCAATGGAACTTAGGTTAAAAAAAATAAGTTTAATAATAATTCCACTAAATTCACGCAGCTGACATTAAGTTAAAATAGATGTGTAATATGACCTTGAATGATACATAAAAATTGAAGTAGTTAAACGTTTGAATAATTTGCTCACGAAATATTCTATTTCAGCAAACTAAAAGTTGATACAGACTTATGGATAGAACACACCATCTAGTTCACGATGTTCAAATAGTATTACGAAATGAAACAATGAGAAACTGATTATGCCAATAATTTGATGAAAATCTTAATTTTCATGCATTCATTCATTTAATGGTTGTGCATGCCAGCGTAGCTAGAATCAATAGCTAGGTTATGCAGATCATTGGCAGCATAAGGTTCCTTCTTTTTACAAGTGAACCCTATAAGCAAGAAAGAGTGATTTATGTGGGATCAGCTGCTGTTGGTACAATTAGGCTGCCTATTGCAGATTCAGATTCTTAAGTCAAATGTATTGGGTTGACTCATAACATCAATTATAAACATCTCCATTGAACATAATAAAAATGAAGGTGTAAAAGACAATGAGGCTACTTACCAGATGTCGAAATTCCTCGATATTGTCAATTATGCATGTTGTACTCTCCATCCTCTGACGCATGCAAGCTTTGAAATATTTGCGAGCGAAAAACTATCTGTTTTAGTACACCAAAAATTATATCTCGTTGCTAAGACATTTTTTGAAATATGTTGATGGATATTAGCCATTCCTAGAAAAGTAGATCCTGTTCTCTGAACAGTAGTCGTAGAACAAGACAATTATGCACTGGGCATACAGACGATTTTAAAGTAGAATCATTTATTATACTCGCGTATGCTTTTAAAAACAAATTAACACGAGTTGCCGTCAAAAGTTTTTCAGAACGCATTTTCATGATATTTGCCTTGTCTAAGAGCTATTACCTGCATTCTTACATTCCGTTTGAGCTACATATATCCGTATAATAACATTTTTAATTTATTGCATTCATAGACTAGCGATCTATTGTGATTACTGACTTTCTATAATTTTTTATACCCCTTTATACTGTTCCGTGTTGATAGTATGTTGGGTAGAGTGTGTTATAAAATTCCGGAACAGATGAAAATAATGAAATGAATTTGCGAAAAGATTTGCAAATGCTGCATATTATAGACACTGCAAAACATTGCTTATACTGCATTGATTTATGCTGCTTTTGTCATAACGGTCGCGATATAGACCGAGTGATTGCAATCATATACATGTCAGCGACTGTCCATGTACATTTTGGAGCAATTTTTCTACTGATGTTTGTAAAATGTCGGATTTGAGATTTTCATAGAGCACTTCTCCAGGAGGCTGTTAATGCATGTATCACGATGCAAGCTTTAACTTTCATGTAGACACAATGGGCGGTTATTAAAGGCTCGGAAATGATAATTTCAAAAATGCTGTAGTTGGATATTTTTAGATCAATCTATTCGCAACGTCTTTTAGTCGCAGGCATTATCCTCTTCATGAAGATGCCTTCCCGCTTTGTCGAGTAAGGGCTTTCATGGGTGAGTAGGCCTACGCTGCTTAATCGATCAAATAATTGACTTAATCGCAGATAGTGAAGATATTCGAATGGCAATGACCAAGTTGATTCCTAACATCAAGAAGCTAGCAGAACAGCAGCACCAAGATCAGGCAACCACTGTTTGTTGTTTCTATGTCTTTTGCATCCGATTATAGAGCAAAATATAATAGCATAATAGATGGCATTTGTGTCATCAAGAGAAGACGAAGTGTCTTCTTAAGATTCCTTTAACTAGGAAGTTGAGTTAAAATCAATCAACAAGCCCAACGTTTCGCGCGGGCAAGAAGCTAAAGAATCATGTCAAATCAGCCTGAAGAGTGTCAGGAGAGCGTAAATGGTTGATTTTCTCTTAGCCGGTGATTCCCCACGAAATTATGCAGTGTGCAGAAGTTGGCGACCACTCGACATGTGATGTATAAAATCATAAATAAGCAAATGAACTCTTGTATAAATGATCAAACTCACCGTTGACATGTTTTCCAATGTCTCTTCAAACTCTGTCGCGCAATGGAGTAAGATTCGCAATAAGATGTATGTGAAGAAAAGTTTGATCCTATTTTATACAGTGATCGCAATATTATTCGTTGCATCATCGTTATCAGTGACATAACGACTAAATGATGGCTTGGGAGCTCGATCTTATCAACTTTCTCAACTGCTGTCTGACAGCGTTCCTTTAATGATGTCGTCATTACGCAATACAGTGATCGACATTTATCGTTCGATAAAACTGCTGCATGCCCGGATATTCCCTTTACAAATACTTGTACAACAGTTGCAGAATTAGGAATGATTGAGCGATTCGTCAGGTATTGAGCGAAGATAATAATGCTTAAAATTCACTAAGACGGAATACAAAATGTAGAAAACTATGACACAGGATTCATGGAGGAAGGGGAAAATAGGAGATGTCAGTCACATCATGGACATAATGACATGTCGTTTAGTTACAAATTTTCAATATCCTGTAGGCGACTGACAGATATTCGTGATAAGTTATTCATCTGCACAGGCCAAATTATTCTGCCATAGTCACCTCTATTCCTTGTTATACAGAATTATACATGCAGTCATCTGAGTGAGAAAAGTAAAGTTCTTTATTCCAAAGTTGTGGACACTGACTCGCACTCAGTGGCTAAATCCTACCGAGTCCGTTTGCTGCAATTGCTAATAATGAGATGATTTCTGAGTTTCCACTTCGTCATATTTATCTTTAAAATTGCACCAACAGCTAAATTATTTATCAAAAATTGAAGCATTTTAATTCAAGCTATTACTTGGATTAAACGGGAGTTCGAAATCTGCAGAACAGTTACACGCACGCATACGCGCATCTGCACAACGAAGAGGTTTATTTTTGCGAAGCCGACTTCCTATCGTCAATCATTCTCCGATATATGGATCGGGTAGATATAATGATTGTCAGTCACGAAGACCGAAAGGTAGCACAATTTGTAGCTAATAAACCTGTCATGTCATGCAAACGGATTAAATGATTATCAGTTATTTCTATTATTAAATAGTGATGCCATCCCAGTTAATCGAAACTTATAAGTCTTCCAAGAAACTTACAAGATCTCAGAAGATTCGCAAGATTGTACTGTTATCTTGGAAGATTTGTAAGATAGGTATGTAAGATGGTATAATTTCATTAAGTTGAAGTTCATGAATTACTTATAAAAAAATTAAGGAGAACTTTCAATGTGATCTCTGAACTTGTATAGTGATCATCAGCGGCAACAACCGGCCACGCTGTCCCGCGCTGACTCAAGTTGCGAACTACAAGAATGCTTGCATGCATAGAATTGAGATCAGTTTTTAGTCAATTGGTGCTGCTTCTTCTTGATATTTCGGCTAAGACGTTGGTTATATTTATAAACGATGTTCTTGGTCACTTTGGTAGTTAGTAAAATCAAGAATACGAAGTCAATGATCAAATCAGGAAACGGGAGCAATGTAAGTACTACGTACTATACAAGTCTCATTATAGAACAAGTCAAACATTCAGAGCAGAAGCTATTCGGTTTGACAAAGACAAAACCCCATTATTATTGTGTTCATGGGTTTGCAGGAAGCAGTCCAGGCGCATTAAAAATATGTATGACGCATTCTATTCAGGTCACGTATGTTGCTACACTACCGTCATCGATCAACCAGTTCTGCGCACTGCTGTTAACACGTTAACAAAGACAGCTTAAGAGCAACGCATAAAGGAGCAGCGTGCATGATTCGGTTGTCGGAACATCACCAGCGCTGACTGAGAAGTTTCTATATGGTTGTCTACATTGCGGATTATTTCAATTACTGTACAGAAATCAATTCATGCTATTCGATGTTTATACTGCTTTCTCAGGAACATTGATACGGACTTTGCCTTTATGTTGTCCTGAGTTTCATCAAATTTCTCATCGTCTCTGAAGGAATTTAAGGACGCGAGGAACTGATGAAATTGCCACTCGCATGATTCCTTGCAATAGGAATGTGGAGTCAAAGTTGAATTTCATCTACCGTGGTAAATTGAATCATCCAATTCCAGATCAAAGGTAAGAACATTTCACTGTGTCATAATTTACGCGTCCAATCTAGGCTCTATGACAGATCCATAAATTAAGAACTGTCTTAAAGTCTAAACTACAACGGAATTGTAAATCAAATGCTATTTAGATTTTATGACTCTGACTGCGATAGGTAGAATGGCATACTTTGCTTCATACAAAAATACAGCCACGTCGTCCCTTGAACTTGATGACTCGAAGAATTGTCATTTTTCAACCGTTTCCCATCATAGATGCGTTCGAAAATTAGGTGGACCCCGTAAATTTAAGGCGAAAGTAAGATAAAGTTGAGGGTATTATCAATCTTCCTATATTTTCCTATATCTTCCTATATATATATATCAATTTCCTATATTTCCCATATTTGGCTGGTGACAAGATACGAACAGATCGACAATGAAAATTTGGTGCTTACGGGTTATCTCCCCCTCACGATTTCAAATTTGTTTGAAATCTGTAAAAATGAATCAATCATCACAAAACTTAAAGTGCGCGTAGGTGAGGACATTTGCTATCCATATAGGCCTACCAAAATTTATGCAATTCGGACAAATACTTTTTGAATTAGGAACGATAACTTGATGTGTAGCGATGTCAGAAGCCTGATCCGACTTCTCCGGACCTCATCGTGAATACAAAGCACTTGAAGTCAACAAAGTCATTTCTTGACAACTCGTGAAGTGATAATGACCAGGTCGCATCCCTTACACTAATATAGAAATAGAAATATATTTTCGCCAATACAATCACTGTACAAGCAAGATTCATGTACAAAAAGTGTAAGCATATGTGCATATTATCTTCAAGAGAAGTACATTAGGTATATTGTACCAATTGTTATATTGTTATTAGTTATATTGTCTAAACTAATTTATGCATTTGTAGAGTACATGAAGATCGGTTTAGAACAGTAAAAAGTACAGTATATCGCATAACATGCAGTTGGATCGATTCGGGGTATCAGGCAAGTAAGGCAAAATTTGTAAATAATGGTGGGCAATTTGATATCCTTTCGAGTACTTACTTTACCCAGTGAGCATATTTCTAACATTTTTTAAGACTATTTTGTTCTTACTAACTTTTCTGATATATTTCGGTAATGTATTCCACTCTGTGGCACCGGAAAAGTCAAAATTTTTTTGACCTAGGCAAGTTCTGTAATATTGTATAGGAAAATTGATAGCATTTCTTTCCATGCATGTTCCATCAAATTTATATTACAAATACTTTTCAAAGATAAGGGCAGCCTATCATTTTCATATTTGAGCTTGACATATGTTGAGAACCTTATAACGATACATGCGATTAACTCCTAGAAAACTCTCAAAAACACTTAAATGAAAATTTAGGTGATGGTTCTATGTGATGGCAAGTTCTATTCGAGAAAATGCGGTAGTCAAGCGAAAAAAGTTGACATAGCATGTTCATGAATAGAAATACATAAACATATTTAAATGCGCATAATATCATTGTATCTCTTGGTTTTCTGTAAATATCAACATAGTTTGTATTATTTTCATTTTTGAGTAAATAATAATGAATATGCATGCAGGTAGAGGTAATTAGGTTATTAACCCTAAAGTTCATAGTGTTGCATTTTCGCAACATAGCATTCAGGTACTAGATTTACACATATATCCTCCCAATTTACATTTCTATGACCTGCGATCTTCTGAATTGTGATGATTCAAATAATTTGGGCCTCTTTACAGGTCCGTCGTTTGCTTTGATTTACCACAATTCTTGTAAATGTGAAATTTCAATTAAATATTTTTTCGAGTTTTTATTCATTTCATATATTTTCATGCAGATACCTACAGCAAGCATGTCGGAAGCTGAAAATTACAGGTTATCTTATCAAAATATCTACAAACAAAATCCACACGGCGCTGAATAATGAAACTTTAGTTGTACTTGATTATGATCAAATTTAGGTTTGTTGCACTTTCGCAACAGTATGCAAAATCGCACTATGTTGCATTTTCGCAACAAACCGTAATTTGAATTTTTTGTGCCTCATTAAAGCTTTCACATTGAAAGTAAGTTACAGTCTAATGACTCATTTATCGCTTGTCTAGGTCTAGTGCTTTGGACGAGATATTTCCAACATCGTCATAAGCAGCTATCTATGCGTAAACTCCTCGTTTACTATTTTTTAATCACGTGACATGCGTCGGCAAAATGCGCGAACAAATAAGAACTATATTATTATGTGCATTGACTTCTTCCTACCAGAGAACTTAGCAATGCCGGTGGAGATCGGTGATTCGTGTGTAGTGTATTGGGGTGGTGCTTGGTGGCCAGCAAATATACTGAAAGTGAATCTACGATCTTATCACGTTACATTCCAAGGATTCGGAGCAGAATGGAACAAAACTTATCCTCGTCATCATGTCAGAAGAAAAGCCGCCGAGTCGGTTTCTATTCAGGAGATCGCAACAATGTCAACGACAGGAGATTTACCTGAAATTTCGGAAGCAGAAACGGATTTTGTTATTCAAGCTACGACTGAAAGTAGGCCTAATAATTGTGACAACAGCTTAGAAGAATACGATGTTGTTTCCAATGCAGATCAACCATGGTCATCGACTCAAATCAATGTCGCACTCATCAGTGATTCTGAAAACACAGGTGAAACTTCTTCTGCACTAAACTCAGGTGATGCCCCAACCACAACGTACTTATTTTCACCTCGTAAGTCTCAACGCCAACAAAACATAAGATTCTGCGGCGACTATAGATCGTCAACGCAGATGGTCCACGAGAACACCACTATTTAGTGATAACGAATGGAAAATGGTGAGAGAGACTGCAAATCAAATTCGATCACCTTTGCAGTATATTACTGACTACCTAACAGATGAGTTTCTGGAGACTGTTATAGGATTTACAAATCTCAAGGCTCGGCAAATTAATCCAAATTCAAATTTTTTTATTGGTGAGAATGATTTGATATTGTTTATAGCTGTGACCTACTACATGTCTTTGTTTGGGGTTACGAACGTTAGACGCTGCTGGAAAAATAATTTCAGGCTGAGTCAGGTAGCTGATAATATAACTGTAAATCGCTATGAAGAACTGAAACGATACATAAGCTTTGCTGATAGCACTCAGGAACACAATTCAAAAATTTTCAAGTTTGAATATCTTGTTAACCATTTCCGCAAGGTAGCCATCAAAATACCCAGAGGAGCGTGTTTTTCTGTTGATGAACAAATAATTCCATCAAAAACTAAAAAAAGTAGCCTTCGTCAGTACAATCCGCAAAAACCCAAAAAATGGGGTTATAAAATGTTCATGATGTGTGGTGAAGGAGGTATTGTTTCAAATCTAGAGTTTTACGCTGGGAAGCGGGAGGAAATTCGGTCGTTACCACATATGCAGAATTTATTGAAATTTAGTCAGGTCGTTGCACGCTTGTGCGAGGTACTAGAGGATCACAAGAATTATAAAGTATTTTTTGACAACTGGTTTTCCTCTATCGATTTGCTTGTGTTTCTTGCCAAACGAGGGATATTGTCGCTTAGCACACTTCAGATTCGTAGAGAGAAGGGTCTTCTCTTTCCTGATGATACGTCGATGAAACTGCAAGGTGGACGCGGCATGTCGGTCTCTAAATGTACTGTTGTTGATGGAATAGAAGTGACAGCAGTCAAATGGTTAGATAATCGAAGTGTCACTTTGGCTTCTACGTTTGTCGGGTCAGAGCCCAAATCAGATGTGGAACGCTTTGATCGTCTAAGCAAAAAAAGATTCAGGTAGAGGTCCCTTGTTGTGTTCAGACATACAACAAGCACATGGGGTTTGTTGATTCAATAGACAGTTACTTAGCCAGATTTCGTATAAAAGTAAATTGCGGAAAGCGACATTATCTAAAGATTTTTTTTTCATTTTTTAGACCTCTTTGTAGTGAATAGTTGGCTACTATATAGAAGAGATTGCCAAGACATCTCAATGCCGAAAAAGCAGTGGCTGACCTTATGGGATTTTAAGGCGGCCATCGCTCAAGAACTCGTACAGAAATCCAAATCAAGTCGATCTCCTCTGATACCACAAAAGCGATGTTCATCCCTCCAAAATCTAATACAACAAAAACGTCACAAAGGCCCCACATGCAAAATGCCAGGTGTTGAATTAAGTCTTGATGGTCGAGATCATTTGCCTTTCGTGCAGGATAACAGGGGTCGTTGTAAGATGTCCGGATGTTCAGGAATCGTGAACACCATGTGCCGGAAATGTGAAGTGAATTTGTGCATCGGAAAAAAAACAGAAACTGTTTCGTTGAATTCCACACGAAATAATCCGCTATAAGATATGTTATTCAATTTTGTAATCATGCTTGAAATTATGAGTTCTTGTAATTTTTGCTAAGCAAAATGTTTTGTAACTTCTGGCTTTGTGTTATGCAAAATTTCATATTGAGGAAAAAGAGTTGGCATATAAACCAATGAAAGTGTACACCACGATTATGATAAACAATCATACATTATCTCTATTAATCGTTCAAATATACTTGCAGATAGGCTAGGTTGTATTTCAAGTTCAGATTTGAAATTTAAGAGAATCACAAATATTTCATTATATATTCTATACATGTATATATTTACATGTAATTGTAAATATATCAGACCACAAATTTTCATCGCAACATCTTCACAGCTGTAAAACTAGGTTAGTTGCAAAAAAGCAACATACCGTAAATTTGAAAATTCAAATCCGAATTAAGACAATCTACCTTTCATATTGAATTTATAAGAAAACCCTTTCATCAAACATTAAAAATATAACATTACTTCATCCAAAAAATGTATATTTAACTTTGTTGCGAAAATGCAACAGAGTGCGGTTTTGCATAGTGTTGCGATAATGCAACAAACTGATATCTATGGTATGCACACATATTTTCGAAAAAGCAAATTTTGTTTGTGCATTAGTAAGTGTGCAATGATTCAATGACGTTTGAATTTTATCAATATTTATGTTATTTCTTATCTCATGCAGTTTAGGGTTAAAATGTAATGAAGGGGGCCCAAGTTGGAATTTACGATAGGTTCCTTTAGAACCTCATGCTAGAATTAAAGCATTAATTAGGTTACAAGTAACATTTACATTAAGTTTTCAAAATTCTAAAATACTAATGTTCAGTCCACTTTCTGCACTTTTTACAGGGGAAAAAGAAGAAATGGAAAAGAAGACAGGAACATCGGAGGTGGAGCTAGATGACAACGACGACACTATTAGGAGCTTCGGCTTCCTCGATTCCTCAGGGGGACAACTATCCGAACCAGAAATAGATGCACAGTCTCTTGGAACAGATGAGGAGCCACTAAGAAATCCTGATACAGAGGTATGTCTTAGTCAAAGAAAAAAGATAATTAGACTATGGTGAAGGGACATCAATACATTTTCAGCGAAATTAAATCTGCTTCTGATGCCTACTTTTTAAAAATAAAAGTTGAGAATTTTGTATGCCGGCATATTCTTGAACTGTGGAAAACCTAGGTTTATTTGTTTGCGATAGAGTAACTAGGAACATACTACAATTCCGTGCACATTACTTTAAAGTATGGATGTCAGTTTGAGACTATGAATACATTAATTTTCAATTATTTGTACAAGTGATGCGTTACAATTAATTGTTTCTTGTTTTACTGTTATATTGTGATGTTACTTGAAACTTGATAAATGTTAAATGCACACTCCTGCTGGCGTATTTTGCAGGCACTATGTACTAACAATCAAATTCTTCTTGAAATAAGGGAAATGAAGACCTTTTTGTAGGACATGAATAAGCGGATGACTTCATTGGAGAAAGAAAATAAGAGAGTAAGTAGTTAGTGTGAGCTGTATAACTACAATGTAATTTAGTCACATGAGTTACAGTATATACATGTGCATGTAATTTCTCAAAACACCAGTTTTTTTATATACTTTTATTACGTACGATGGAAATAATTAAATACAGGGTGTTAGCGATCTTCCCGCGGATTTTTGAAGTCTTTCATCTAGGTCACAAATATTGTGTTCATCACTCATAATATCATAGATAGCTAGGCTGGCGTTGTTCGCATGGTATATATGTAGATAGATAGCTATGATGAGATAAAATTTAAAAATCATTGATATTTAAAAATCAAACTCTTCCTCCACATAACCTTAATCTCATCACTTTTAGTAAGACTATTGCAAGTGCATGTTGACTGTTGAAATGAATTACAAGGACTTGACGAACGAAGAAATTGCTTCTATAGTGTCTTTTTCCGTTACTTATAACTGCGAAAAGGCTAGGCGATTGTTTGAGGAGAAATTTCACAAGACCCCACCACCAGCAAGGACATTATTGGATTGGAAGAAGAGATTCATGGAGACATTATCCGTTGTTCCACGCAAGCCTATTGGAGACCACAGTGCCAGAAACCGTAGAAACCATCTATAACGATGTGTCGTTACTAATGACAAAAACACTCTTTTACCATAGCAAAAAGGTATTATATTACTTAACAAAGCACATTTTCGTACTGATATCATATAAACTGCTCAAAATGCCCTCCATTCTGCTCATCGCAGAGCTGACATCGCCGAAGAAAATTGTCATATGCGCGGCTGATGGTCGATAGCTCGATACTTTCCAATAGATTGATCAGTTTGGATCGAAGTTCTCTTATTGTCCTTGGTCTTGGATGTTTATAAAGTTTATTGCGTATATCTCCCCACAACCACGAATCATTCACAGACAGGTCAGGGCTTCTTGGTGGCCACAATATTGGACATGAACGTCCAATCCATCGATTTGGAAGGTTAGCATTCAGGCTATTGCGTACTATTAACGCGAAATGGGAAGGTGCGCCGTCTTGTTGATAGAGTTCAGTCCGATTGACTCTTTGTGTCAACAACGGGATAACTTTCTCCATCACAATGCTAAGATATTTCTCAGAGTCCATTGTTCCATCAATTATTTGATAAGACACACCATGAATAGGCGATAACATCGCCCAGCACGTAATTCCGACAGACTTCATAAAGTGTTCTTCAACAGCATGGGGATTATCATGAGCGTAGATGAACTGGTTATGTCTGTTAACTTGACCGTTGACGTGAAAAGTCGCTTCGTCACTGAAGTTTATTTTGCGTATGAAGTTCGAATCGGTTCTTTGTCTTTCGAGGATAAATCGACAAAATTGAGTCGATTAATCTCGTCACTGTCTTTCAATTCCTGGACAGATGTAAGATTCCAAGGTTTCATACCATCTTTTTTCAATACCTTGTTCACCGTAAACAGGGATACTCCCACCTCTTGTGCAACTTTTCGTTGAGACGTTCTTGGATCATCACCAAATGCATCCAGGACTGCATTTCTGTTCTCCTCCGATACTCTTCTGGCACTGTGGTCTCCAATAGGCTTGCGTGGAACAACGGATAATGTCTCCATGAATCTCTTCTTCCAATCCAATAATGTCCTTGCTGGTGGTGGGGTCTTGTGAAATTTCTCCTCAAACAATCGCCTAGCCTTTTCGCAGTTATAAGTAACGGAAAAAGACACTATAGAAGCAATTTCTTCGTTCGTCAAGTCCTTGTAATTCATTTCAACAGTCAACATGCACTTGCAATAGTCTTACTCAAAGTGATGAGATTAAGGTTATGTGGAGGAAGAGTTTGATTTTTAAATATCAATGATTTTTAAATTTTATCTCATCATAGCTATCTATCTACATATATACCATGCGAACAACGCCAGCCTAGCTATCTATGATATTATGAGTGATGAACACAATATTTGTGACCTAGATGAAAGACTTCAAAAATCCGCGGGAAGATCGCTAACACCCTGTACATTACTTTCTCTCGATGGTTGACTTAAATTAATCACGGACAATTGATCTTATCTTACAGAACCGAAAGGAAGCATCAAGACACATGGTTCAAGTTCAAGACGAGATATCAAGTTCTTCAGCGGAGTCTGTTGTAAGTTAAAAAGCCGTACTGAATGAAAATAGCCTCTTTGTTCATAACTGCAGACTTCGCTCATCATTTAAAACTTAAAAGTGCATCACATGCAATATTTCATCTTTCAGATTTTTTATGGAAAAGATTTGATGTCCATTAGGCCTAGGCCCAGCATATTCGCCCTCCGAATTGCGGAGGAAATGTTCAGGGAGGATGAGCTAAAGACCAAGATAATATCTCCTCAAAGAAAGAGCCATGATGGGGGGCAGCCATTTGAGGACGATAACAGACTGAAAATTATGAAAAGTAAGGGATTTGTCTTTCTAAACGCGGTAACGTGCCATCCATGTGGAATTTCCCATGTGTTTGTTCACGTGTTTCCATTGTGTGATAATTCGTATATGTATGTCCCATTCATATTATTTGAGGAACAATCGGGATCGTCGCTCTGAAAGATGCCGATCATGGTATATATGGTGCAATTCATATAAACACAGATTTCGATAAAGAATCATTAGGACCATTTATTCCATTAAAGGGCACTAGATCTCTTGTCAATCGATGAGACACTGTGCATCAATGTTTGCGCAATAAAAATCAGAGAACGGTGATAATGAATATGTCGCTTTTCTCTGTATCGTGGCAGCGAAGAATAGAACCTCGTCAGAGGATTTTGAGATTTCCTGTCGAATGTGGATATTTCACCGAAATTCGTGCATGTATCCTCAGGGCAAAGGGAAGATAGCCGGAATACTGACTGAATGAATCCTCGTAAAACCTGCGCGTATTTTATCTAATAAGAGGAAATTTGCTTCAGTGAAAAGACTGCGGTCATAATATCCTTTCCAGGATAATATCATCTATGTTAATGTATGTTTTATTTCACATACATGTATACTCACTGGTTGAATGAAGTGAACATTCGCCGAAAGAATCAATTCTAACTCTGAGTATCACCCAAGATTATAGAAACAATTATATATCATAGAACGATTTTGGTGTGGCCATGCTCAAGATTTGATTAGAACATGATTCATATTATCATCGGACATATGTACTATTAGACCATGGGAACTTAAATTAATTACTGAGAGATATCTCACTTGCATGCATGCATAGTGCGTGATATCACGATATAGATACAATAATAAATTAAAGTCTTCTCATTGCCTCCTAATGTTAGATCAAATTGTCTCCAATTCAGTGTTTTTCATTCCATCAAAAACAATCCCATGCATGGGTATAGAAGAAGAAATTCGTACCACTGTAGCCTTGGCAAATCTGAAAATGACGATGCGATCAATACTTAGATCATCTTTCCTGCGTTTGTTAAAAAGGATTTAGTTCAACCATTTAAGAATAAAAATTTTCTTCACAATCGAAGCAAAGTCACTCTCCTTTGATACGATTCGTTATAAATCTCACACTGTTCATCTATCCTATACGCATGGTACAACATTTTTTCACCTATAAATTATTTCCTGATTATCTTTTTCAGAGGCCGTAACTTAAAGATTTCGCAATGGAACCACCTGGGAAGAGGCAAAGTCTGCCGTAAATCAACGAGGCTTGAATCTTAGGAGAAAAGAAAAACCAGAGAGCAGAGAGACGATCTTGATTAATCACATATTCTGACGTACCTGTCAAATATATGTTTTCAATACAAGCATCAATGTGTTACCTGTCATTCCTTTTGATTTTATAGCCAAGCAGATGCGTTGAACCAAACTAATGCATAACTGGTGCATTCACAGTTTTATCTCTGTATGTATACATTTGGCCATTTGATTTATTTGTATTATGGAAGATGTCAATAATCTTTCGTCTACAAGAGCAGTAAGACGGATTTCTAAATTTACGGTACATGCATAAAGGCATGCTTGCTTATTACTGAGTCATTTTTGAAATTCTTCATGTTGCTGTTGTAGACGAAACATTGATATTTTCCATGATACAGTTAGGCAATCAACAGACCAATCTTCCAAGATAGCAAACTAATCTTCTAAGATAACAGACTATTTTGTTACCTTGACGCACTTTGCTGTGTTGAATTGTTTTTGCAGCACGTCTTGAGTTGAAGGTGGATTATGTCCCCGCCTCTTGACCTCTACTGGCTGGACTCTGTCCTTCTTTCAAATGCCTGGGGTACATTTCAGTCAATAGTGACTCTATTTTTCTTTTGATAGATGCTAATCTTTCCCTATTATAAATATAACTTTTGAGGCTGTGCATCTTAAATGTACAGGACCGCGCTTGGTCGGGTTTGAGCGTCCAGGATGAAGCGATCGAAACGCGATCGTCCTGACCAAGTTCCTGTTGATAACCTCATTAAAAATAGTCAAATAATTTGTATGCATATTTTGTAGAATTTTATTTCACGTTTTAGCTTAAGGAACTAACATTAATTCTCTTACACACCTGGTAAATTTTAGATAGCGTAATCCCGCTGTGTTAGCTAGATCTGGTATTTTGATTGGAAACAGACCTGTCCTCTTATCATCTGAATGGGCAGACTGTTAAATAGGATCTTTTCAATATATAAGTGATAAACATAATTTTGAACAGAACGAATTACTCGCCAATTCATTACACATGAGTAGAGGAGAAGCGTTGTTTGTCCTTCTAGTAAGCATTTTTAAAATTTTTAGACATTAAGATATAAAAATTTTCTTTTAAATCATATTTTGTACCTATTGAAAATTAACTGGTCATTAGCTTGTTTTGTTTTTTACGTTGAATAATCCTCTAAGATAACAGGCTAATCTTCCAAGATAACAGACCTATCTTCCAAGTTTCTTCTAAGATTCCTATTAAGTCTTGCAAAGACTTGGCAGTAAATCTTAAAAGAAACTTAGAAGATTTGTAAGTTTCGATTCACTGGGATTGGTTTTTCAACTGAATGTCAGCAGACTAACAAAATATATTTCCGATGTCCAGTTATCATAATCATATTTGATGTGATATGAAATGATTGAATAAAAATCATTTTTTCTTATGCAATATATTATGATGCGGCCTGTATCGTTGATGTCAAGCTGTCATGTCTCAAGACCCCTCTCACAGAATGCTATGAGAAAATCGAAGTAGCAATTTTATTCGTGTGCCTTTCCCACTGTCTTGAACAGTGCCAAGCCATTAGTAAACAAAATAGCTGATCTTGCAACTGAAGTTTGTGATCATTGGGCAGACATCATTGCTACATGTATTCCCGAAACTTGGTTATCTCTACCTTATTTGAAGCGTTTCCTTTATGTTACATTATTCCTAATTTTGATGTCTTAATAGCGGTGTTGCATCACCCGTATTAAAGTGACGCATGTGCTCACCAAACGGCTATTCATGTTTTGCAGAATCTTGTCAATAGTTGAAATGTCAAAAAAACTAAATATTTTTAGGTGATGTTAGTGAGTTACTTACGTTTCATGCTAAATTACTTTTTCACAGTTTGTCATCTTTTTTTCTCCGCTTAAAATAATTAACACAACGAAATATTTGACTTAAAGAAGTTATGACTTCAATTCCTAGTAGCACTGTATGGAGCTGTGAATCAAATCACAGAAAACTAACATGTAGACTTACTTACTCGTATGCTTAGACAACTAACTATAGCGTTGGTCAGTAGATAGGCTAAGTATGCCTACCAAATAAGAATCATGTTTTAAGATGATTTTTGACAGATCCGGCACTCGTCATGTGTCACTGCACCACACTGACAACTTGACACTCAGAAAGAAATAAGGAGCCAAATAAAATCGTATTTTTCGAAGATAATTATACACTGCTCCGCTTGATAACTCGAAATCTTCGAATGACATCTTGATGCTAGGTTTTGAGTTGGATTGTTGTGTATTTGAAATGAGATTTCTCACTGACCTTGTTTTCCAAAGTAGATAGCCTTATGATAAGTACTAGGTTTGCTGAAGAAAGTCCTTTATAGTCTCATCCGGGACCAAAAACATAACCTTTTTTCAATCGTCCCTTCACTCAAAAAGCACAAATTTTCATGAGCTAAAAATCAGTAGTGTAGTGGATATGGATGCGATCTAAGTCCATGATAAAACTTTAATAAACCAAGCCGACCATGGATAGTGCCGCATTGATAATGGCCAAGATCAAGAACATCCACATGCAAACCAGGTCTAATATCAATTCATCAGATCTGGTTCGTTGGTCGTACACAAATCAATCACTTGACAATACCTGGTTTTAAAATGGTTATAAACTAACGCCATCATTTTACTCGCGTCGGGCTGCGTTATAATCTGCTTTCTGGTCATCATCTACATTAATGACTAATACTGACATGGAAGAATTACTTGTTTATTTGCTCTTATTATTGAGAGTGTATGCCAAACTGCAAACAGATGTTTGTTGGCTCATGCAATAGGCAAATTTTCACGGGCTTCATCAAGCAAAAACATGAAAAGAATCTCTAGCAGACACAGATAAAAGATTTAATTGCAAACGAAGACAACATGAAATATCACATATCACAAAATTAAGATCAATGTTTGATATTGAGTGCATTCTTCACGGTTATTGCTGGTATGTGCCTGTTGTTTACGGATATTGTCGAAGTCGAGCATCCATAGAGCATTGCGAACATCTCTGTCGTGCGCTACCGTTAAATTGCATCAGATTAGTTTTCTATTGCACAGTAGGGCGGAAACACGATTAGGATAAAAAAAATTGTCCATCTACATATTATACACCAATCGAGAGCTGAGATCATGAGGAATTCGAATATGTAAGTCAAAAAATCGAATCTCAATGTCCTTTTTGTACAGAGAGCAAAATTCAAAATGGCCGCCAAAATACTATATTTTGATACCTATTATAACAGGAAATGATAATCTGTCTACGTATTTGGCAATTAGAGACCATTTGTATAGTCCGAATTATGCAGTGGATACACGAAAATAAATTCAGACAGCAGAAACAATGATTACGCTTTTTTAATAGTAGTATGTGACTAGTATTAAACTATAATGTAATTATGTGATGTAAAAATCACTAAAAGTCGCTATCCGAACATGCATGTTTTATTTCATTGTTCTATACTAATGGTGAATTTGTGATATTTATTCTCTAAGGCCTATAAGTAAATTTTGCAGTTGTATGTAGTGGTATAAACACCCAGTATACGTAATTTTCTTATCACATGGCTGAATGTATATTTAGCCTTTGTCTTAGCAAATATTTACATGTACCGGTGTATACATGTGGTATTGATAACTTAATGTAATATTGATAGAAGGAATACTTACTTTCCTAAAGTGTATTGACTTCCAGTTATTCATTGCATACATGTACAAATACATCTATGCACATGTAAATGTACTTAGACATGCGAATTAATATTATTTAAAGAAACGTTGCAAAAAAAGAAAATTGCAATTGATCTGGGCTGACTGAATATAATATTTTGAAGTTTACATTTGCTTAGATAATGAAATTGATTGCGGCTTGCCTTTTCGCAACGCTTGTTTAAATGATGATATGATGCCCAATTTCATCAATATGTTAATGATATACATCTTTATGTACATGTATATGAAAATAGACACAGTTTCTTCGGCGGCTAACAATATAGGCACAGTCGTTTTCTTTATCCTATTTCCTTATGTTGACGTCCTATTATATTGCCGATTGTATACCTGCAGGCTCCACATTATTAATCATGACATTTAGACACCATCAACCAAAAATGTATGTATACATGTAGCTGCACTGCCTGTGTGCGTGCCTGTTGCTGTAGCAACAAAAAGTAAATGAATACGTAAAACGTAGAATCAAATAGCAGATGATGACTAATGAAAACAGCAGTTGCCGATCAGTTCTTGGACAGAAGATTGATTGATCTCTTTGCGGCAGGATTGCATACAGAACTCGATGCATGCATTAAGGTGCGTGCGCCCGCGGATTTTCATTATTGATTCGATGATTAGGAACGGCATCGCAGATAACTTGCTGAATGATCATTTCTTCGTGCGCCCGCTATCATGCCTCGTGAACGTCGATCTCATGAAAGAAGCTGGCTTGAAGTATGTCTCCTTTGTTTCGGTAAGACCAAAACCATGAGCCTCATAACTTCAAATATGCAACGCACTATCGAGAAATACTTTCTCCATGGGTACGACCCATCTGATGTACGTCTTCCAAAAGCATTATGCAACACATGTAAGTCGCTAGTTGGTGAATACGAAAAGGACATATTCACCCGTTCAATAAGTCTGTTTGACCATTCGGAGCTTGCGGAATTACCTCCACCTATGTCAACACGATCAAATTCTGAGTGCTCATGTCTTCTGTGTAACACCGCAGGTATGAAGGGATGGACTGAGTCGAAGGTGGGAAGACCATCGGCTGAACCATATCCGAATTCAACATTGAAGATTTGTGGCAAGTGTCTTACACATTTAGGGAAAGGCCTTCCTCATCAGTGCTCCAAGACCACTACATTTGATAATCTGAAGCAACTGTCGTCTAAAGGCAAAACGTCTGTGCAGCTTGCATCCTCTGTGCTGAAGTCAAAAGCAATGCAGTCTCCCACAAATTCAGTAAGTCTTTCAACACTTGTAGGTCAACCATTGAAAATTGAAGTTTCTCCAACGTCCACGTTGAGATCTCCACTCCGTAGACTAGATGTAAATGATCTTTCGAATATTCAGTCCGATCTGAATTTGAGTTCCGATGCAACACTGAAGTTAGCTGGTGTCATTCGATCTACTTCAGGTAGTAGTAAGAAGAGTGTTGAATCAAATGCTGAAAGCAAACTGATTGAGTTAAATCACTCGCTTGATTCGTTCTTTGCAGTTTCATGTGAAAGCTTTTTTAGTAAGACTGCTGATGAGTGAAAGCATGTTGACAGACCATTTGTGCGTTGCACCAATTTGGATGGCTTGATTCGAGAAATTATCGAGCACCGTCATTATGGATCGGCAGCGGGGTTATTTTTCAAATTGGGAGTTGATGGTGGAGGTGGTTTTTTAAGATTTGTCTATCTGTTTGCTCGAATGCTTCCAGGAGAGAAAACAGCGTTAAAGGCATTTTCCTTATAGGTATTATCCCAAACATTCAAGAAAATTACTCTAATCTTTTAAAGATTTGGTATCTGATTCGCTTGGTAGGTCCAGACTCCGTTTCCTCATTGACATCGAAGGTTATTGCTACATATTTGAAATTAGCAAATCTCTTACTCGATCTGATGTCTCACGGCTCTTCACACCCGTGCACTTGGTTTGACTCAAGCAAATCTTCTCTGAGATTCAAGGGCAATCTTCGAACGCTTGGAAGCTTGAATGATGCTTTCTGGCGATGGTATGACGAGACTGATCAGGACAAGTCCAAAGCAAAACATTTCGGGAATGTTATACATTGTCCAATTCTGAGAGGCGAATCATCAGAACGAGTGATTGATCTTCTTCCTCCTCCTGAGTTACACCTTCTCATGGGACCTTTCAACAAAATGTTTAAAGAATTAGAAAAAGAGTGGCCAGAAGCCATGACTTGGCCACGCACATGCTTTGTTGAGAGAGAAGCCGTACATGGAGGCTTGTTCAACGGAAACTCGTGCAAGAAGTTGCTATCCAAAATCGATGCACTACGATCCATGTGCCCGTTGCAGGGCTTGGAATATGTCGAGGCCTTTCGTGAAGTTGTGGACGCCTGCTACGGCCATGATCTCGATCCAGATTTCCGAATGATTATCCGTGACTTTGAGAAAAGTTACCTCTCTCTCGGTATTTCGATCAGTCCAAAGGTCCACACAGTCTTTCACCACATTACAGATTTTTGTGATTCTGTGCACACTGGACTCGGACGATACAGCGAGCAGGCTGTTGAGACAGTTCATGCTGACTTTAAATCTACTTGGGCCAAATACAAGGTCCATGAAGTGAACACGCGTTATCCGGAGGAGTTGTTGAAGGCAGTTAGCGATTACAACGCAAAGCATTTGCGTATCTTCTGATTTTGTGTTAATTTTTCCTTCTTTTCAATGGAATATTGAATAATGATTTGAGCAACGTTTGTTTTTCGTGAATGAATCGTAAAGCGCGTAGAAAACAGCTGCTACAAGCTGTAGTGCGAAATTTTGGGTTGATGTATGAAAAACGTATTCCATAATTTCATATTGGTGCATTTATAAAAGAAACAAAATTCGATAGTAATTTTTGGTGATTTTTACATCACATAATTACATTATAGTTTAATACTAGTCACATACTACTATTAAAAAAGCGTAATCATTGTTTCTGCTGTCTGAATTTATTTTCGTGTATCCACTGCATAATTCGGACTATACAAATGGTCTCCAATTACCGAATACGTAGACAGATTATCATTTCCTGTTATAATAGGTATCAAAATATAGTATTTTGGCGGCCATTTTGAATTTTGCTCTCTGTACAAAAAGGACATTGAGATTCGATTTTTTGACTTACATATTCGAATTCGTCATGATCTCAGCTCTCGATTGGTGTATAATATGTAGATGGACAATTTTTTTTATCCTAATCGTGTTTCCGCCCTACTGTGATTGATGATAAGGTTGAGGTTGCATACTACTGATTTTGCGATATCAATCTACAATATGTATCTGTGTAAAATAAGACGACAAGGAACATTTCATCAAAACCGAACATGAAATATCACTTATCAGTTATCACAATTAGTGATGTACCGATACATCGGTCGATTTTAAATTTCCTCGGCGCTGTTTCATATTAATTAAAATTTTTGTAAGCAGTATATGCAATACAATCAATAAGTTATGATCTTTCAAAATTTGCTTTTTTAAAAAGGTTGATTTTCTAGAATAAACATGTTTGAATTCATTAATATGGGCAAAATTATCGGCGATATTCTGCAGAAATGCCGATAATTTTGCCGATATTGATGAATTAAAGAATGCTTATTCATGAAATGAACATTTTGAAAGTGATAATGACTTATATAATTTTTATTGCATATATTTATTGTTTGCCAAAATGTAAACTAGTGTAAATTAAAAATTAGTGCAATGATTTTTATATACATGAACAATCGTAGGCCTACATTGTACAGTAGGCCCCTACCAAATAAATACTAGCATTGTGGTTGAATGTTGCCATAGTTTTGGATCAGAAGACTGGTCTATCTGATTTTATAAAGGAAAATAAGCCGGAAACCTTTTTTGAATTCTTGACATAGATAGCGGTGTGACACTATTTACATGTATATCTTACAGGACAATTGATTCTATATTTTCTTTTACGAGGGAATATTTTTTAATTTGCTAGTCTTCGTTGAGTAGCAAGTTTAAATGGAGATTATAGAACCTGTAGCTGTTCAACGGAAACAACAATAGTGTCACTGCCCCGCGAGAGGGAGCAACTGATTTTCCTATGCCACTAATTGCCGAGAATAGAATTTCACTATCAGTATGGAATTTGGTATTATTGCTGTTTGACTTCGCTAGATGATGGATGGACCTACACTAGTCTTAGTTTTCATCTATCTCTTCAAGACAAATATTTCAACAGGACCATCAATGCAATATGTTAGCGTCAGATATCCTACAAGTCAACAATATAGCATCGTATGGATATAATCAATAAATGATTCCAGCATGCGAGCATTAGCATAAGCTATTATGTTATAGTTTAAAATATTTCAATTGGTTCTATATTTTGCAGTCAACACGTGACAAATGATGTATCAAAACATGCAGTATGGAAATTTTTTGCAGGTTTATTTATGTATTTAGAAATGTAAAAAGCCTGAATGTTTGAATAGGTTGTGTGCACGAGTACACTGTACACGTTTTTGAATATATTTTTACGACACGTGCATGTGATATTGTGCATGTACGAAGAATGCATGTTATATGAGCCATTATATCGGAGGTGCCGATACATTTCGGTCGATGTTTGATTTTTTGCGATAGATTATCAGTACTGGTTATCAGCAAAATTTCACATATCGTCACATCATAATCACAATATTAGGATTTATGTTTGATATTGATTGTATTCTTAATGATTGTAGCTGATATGTGACTTGTTGACGGATGGTCATAGATTCTTTAACTCGTAAATTGATGCTATCTTGTTCTCTGTCTAAAGTAGGTACATCAATAATATTAATACAATGCTTGTATACTAATACTATTTTGTGTGAAATTTTCGTTGATACATGCATGAAGAAATCGAGCAGTACTACCGGTGCAAAATTCCTTGTATTTACCGCAGTTGTCGCAGTTTGTTCAAAACTAATTTCTGTCTTTGAATTTTGGCAAACTGTTAAGTTACAATTTTGATTCTTGCTCATGTCATTTTTATTTAACGCCATTTGGAATTTGAAAGTTTTGTGGTACATGCTCGCAGGCTTGATATCCCAGGGATCTCACAGGCTTATTTATTTATATCGGCGGCTCGGTTGTGTGCGATTTCATCTTTCACTTATCAACGAGTGTATGCAACTATTTTAACATGCATTGGTCTGAATGAAGAGTACTGGTGGCAATCATAGCATGCGCTTTTAGAGCACACTTTAATTATGTATGGCATAAGAATCATGTTCTAGTACTCATTCGAAGAATATCATTTGCAGCTATATGACAGTGATAATTCCTTTTGCTTTACCGAGATTTTAAGTTTGTTCGGAACACCTTGTGCGAAAGTAAATAATATCAATAATGAATATTATTTTGCGTGAAAGTGTCCTGCGTTAATTTAATTGCACTATTTGATTTTGTTGATTTTCTCTTTTATATATCGTTGTTCATTTGATTTTCTTCAAAACATGCACTTTGACTCTATGATTCTTATCTGCATGTCTCCAAATTTGTCTTTCAGCAATGCAAGTATATCGTGAAGAGATCAGAAGAGAAGAAAGACATTTCGTGCTTTTATTTTAACATTCCATCATAAAACATTTTTAATGCATCGAAAAATATGTCATCTTCCTGTTTCTAAAATACAAACCTTTCTGAACCGCGCGTCTATTTTCTTTTTCTAATAGAAGAATATCATTTGCTTAGCTGAAAATTAGATTGTTTGAAATAACGGATCCTTATTCATTGCAATAATTTCTAGGGAGTCCGCAAAACAGATGTTCGTTTTTTTCCGATCGTTTATTGTCGAGATCTTTCGACCGTTCTACACGATCATCGTCAGGAAAGTGACAAGAAGCAACTTACATGAGAACTGTTAACCAAGTTCTAACAGCTTGAAACACAGATTAAAGACACAAAGAAAAAACTAACTCTGAAGTCACAAAATAAAAGATAAGGTATGCTACTGTACAACATCAACTCTTCGCTCACTCCTGGGCAAGAAGAGACCTGAACCAGCCAAGATCTTGGGTTCAGTCTACGAGATTCCGTGCGGAGAAGAAGGGTGCGATTGGATGTATGTGGGAGAGACCCAACGCCCATTGGAGGAAAGACAGAAAGAGCATCAGCGTTCAATTCGCAATATGGATGTACTCCGATCAGAAGTGGCGCAGCACGCAGTGGAGGCGAACCATCGTGTAGCAGTGAGCGAGATGGAGATAGTGGACAAGGAGCCGGGTTGGAGAAGGCGAATTGTGAAGGAGTCACTGTGGTCTCATCGTCTTCAGTCGCAGAACAAAACTAAGCATCATCTGTGCGATTCGTGGAAGTTTTGACTCTCTTTTTTTTGATTTCTGGTTTTAGCGTCTTACTTATTAATTGTGTACAGTAGCATACCTTATCTTTTATTTTGTGACTTCAGAGTTAGTTTTTTCTTTGTGTCTTTAATCTGTGTTTCAAGCTGTTAGAACTTGGTTAACAGTTCTCATGTAAGTTGCTTCTTGTCACTTTCCTGACGATGATCGTGTAGAACGGTCGAAAGATCTCGACAATAAACGATCGGAAAAAAAACGAACATCTGTTTTGCGGACTCCCTAGAAATTATTGCAATGAAAATTAGATACTGCTGGTGGTTTTTGTATTGCAAAACGTAAGGAAATTAAAGAAAAGGAGTATACTACTTGCAAGCTGAGGAGTGATTTAACTAAATATTGTACTATAATAATAGTATTGAGGAGTGTAATTCATTCTGTCGCACTTCAAGGTTACACCGCCAGGGCCCCTGATCGAAACCCACGGAACTCGCACTTAAGGGGCCGTGATGGAAATACCGTCAGGAGCCCTGATGACATTTTGCAATAAACCATTGCAATAAGCTTGATTCCACGTAAACACCCCAGAAAATCCATTTTTTGCGACTGGTCCTAAGAGTCGATTTTTCAATATGCGCGTTTATCTGATCCGTCCTTTGTAAGTCATGAGTTGAATGCCAAAACATTGCAATTCCATGTCATATTATTAAACTGATAAATAATTGGTCAATTCAGAGAAATACTTAAGTCATGAAGAGAAGCTAGTGCAAGTGGTATCTGTTGATGAGTAGAGCAGTTCGAGGCTTCATTCACATCCAAAATACACTGTAAAAAAGGTTCTGTAAAAAAACAGCTGGCCCGGGTCCGGGAAACAAAATTACGGACCCGACACATGTATTTTACTGGACGGACCCGGATCCGTTTTCAAGTTTTACATAGTGTAGTATAGCACGTAATAACACGTGCTATAGTCAGTTTGTTGACGGATGCTCTGTAAATTAACAGACTAAAACGCGTGATAGTACTATGCTAGAGACCGTTAGTTGACGGCAGAGGCCTACCGTAGATTAACGTACTACTCTCGGTGTTTTTACAGAGACTAATATCTTCTTTTACATACAAAAATAAGTGCAATAACTGCACTTGTCCGTAAAATTACTTCTTCATCTCGTTTTACTACGACCTACAGCCATTTCTTTAACATGCGAAATGATGTGTTTTGACGACTTTTTCTGTAATCTTACGCTATTTTGTCAGTAGATCTACTTATTTTGAAAATTATCTACTTGCATTTTGTTACAGGCCGTACAAGATTTTTGCGACTTTATTGCGTACAAGAATCAATAGTAAATCAGGTGCCCATACAACCATGTCCAATTTCAATTTCAATGAAAAAATCACGTCATCCAATATCTTTATTGACATAAAATATTTTCTCACACATTTCTCTTCATGAACTCATGAGGGAGTTTAATTTTGAATTCACACATCGTCCTTTCTTGAGTGGGATTTTCACCACCGGGTTGAGAAAGAAGATTACCCTGAAAGATAAAAAATGCATTATAGTATTCATTGCAGAATGTAAGGATGTCATGTTATCTATCGCCGCATTACTTAATAGTTAGCAAAATTTAGCCGCAAACAATCACTATTTTTAGCAAAAAAGACATTCATTTCAAACCAACAATAACATGGAAAGTCCGCTGATTCTTTAAGGTGATGAAAACGGTAAAAAACCAGCATGCTACTTACTCTGTTTCATAACTTGAGTCAAATTTAGCTATTTGTCGTGACGACAATTTAAGAAGTAGGCTGTCGTAAAACTCTGCGTAAAGCTAAAACTGACGCGGGTACATGATTATCTATGGCACAAACCGGTAGGCCTATGATTAGCAGTTCAGTTTCGAGACCTAAATATTGAACCGTTTAGTCACGTGACGTCAAATAAACATGTGAAACTTTTCATTTTAATCTGCTTAAGACCTTAGCTCTTACATTTAAGATACAATTTTGATAGTTGGACAGGAGTATCTATGGCAACGTTATACAAGCTGACTTTGAATAATTTGTGTGATGTATATTTATCTTGAACATTTCAAACGTTCGAATTATGCTTGGTGGGCTAAATAGTTATACAAATACAAGCTCAGTTTTGCACTTGAATGCATAAACAAAGAAGTAAATGCATCATTTGAAGATAATTTATTGCATAGTTAGTTATTGCTTTTAATTAAATATAATAATGAATTTTCCTCATCTAGGCTATACAGTACATGTGCCGGCCGCCATTGACACGAAGCAGAATCGAACAGAAATTTCATTCAAGATTACTTCAGTGTCCGGTATATTTCAAATCCCAAATGAATTAAAATACATAGCACCTCAACAATGTATCATTAGCATTTCCATATGATCATAATAAATTGCCATAGATTGTTATTAATTCAGCATCCAATATATTTTTAAAAAATCCTAATGAATCAAAATTCAAAAACACCTCATGTATCATTTGCATTTCTGCATTATTTTTGGAATTTATCACAACAGGCAATTTGTTACCTGTTTGGAATTTAACTTTGTGGGTATGGCAAGAACCAAGTAAACTAATGTTCTATTCAAAATAAGAATATTTTCCTTTTTGCAATATATTTTTATATATGTAGCCTACTCATAGATAATCTTCAAACAAGTGAATCATATTTTAGGTAGACAATAAATTCATGAACATGTAAGCTATAGTAACATATGGATGCTAGGGATGACTCAAGTAATGAGATGAATAACATTATAAAAATTCAAACAGATTGTATAGGATTACAATTCACCGGTAATTAGACCATAAACTCCAGTCTGACAGGACAGCTATCAAAGTTAACAAATTTAAATGAAAAGGAAGTCAGTGAATAACCATGCCAAAGTGTTTGGTTCAAGCTCTCTTCTATGTTACTTATCAGTTTGCATGCTTGAATTTATCGTTTACCTTAACTGCTGCGATTCACTTGTCTGACGATGATCTCGAAATACGAGTATATTAGAAAAAGAAAAATATTCTAACCTTGAACGAAACATCAGTTTACTTGGTTCTACCCACAACATACCTACATGTCAAACCAAGGCATCTTCACCCTGGCCTAATGAAACTTTATTTAGCAATAATGAGCTCATGTAATGACTGTTGTAATCATCAAAATAAACATCTCACCTGGAGTGAGTCCAAATCTTTGATCAAATTTTGCATTCTCTTTGACTTTACAGCAATAATCAATATCACATGAATTTGATGGTTTTCAGCGAAAATATAGAGACAGTGCAGTACGTACTTCACTGAGTCTGCAATTAAATGTGAATCAAGACGTGTTCCGTAGATGAAGATATACGAGAAATTATTTTCAAAAAGTAGGCATAATCGAATTACGACAGAATTCCTCTGAATGTCCAAAACACAAATTACTGACTTGAAGCGCGCTAAAAGTTTTATAAATTCGAAGTTTGAGACTGCAGATATCACAATATATTGATGCCGCCCCGAAGCCCGCCCCGCGGCCCGCACTCTAAAACCCGCCGCGCAGCTATGGCCCGCACCCGCAGGGAAGGCCCGATGTGCCAACAATTTGAGCTACAAGTTTTATTTAGCTTGTGAGCCCTTTTGAGAGCATTGCATTTTGAGAGGATTTTCTAAAGTGCAATGGGTCGTTCTAGCTGTGGTGCGTGCTACGGTAGGCTACCATGTTTAGACTGAGAAATCAGAGTTTCATGGAAATCTGTGTTATTGCAAAAGTCTAGAGAGGACAATAGATGACTTGGATGACACCCGTTTGGACTCTGACAGTGGCTCTAGTTAAGGACTTCTTTGCCTATAAATATATATGTTGAGATATATTCTAATGTAAATGCCGCATAGCCTGATTTTTTTCACGTCGAGGAAGATCTACTTGGGAGATACCATCTGCTTGAATGTGAATGAAATGGGACTGTTACCAAAGTCTGTAGACACATGAAAGAAAAAGAAAATTATAAAAGTTGATATTGTGACCACATATTTACGATTCTAGCTCACATTTTTTGGATGATTGATCTTAAAACAAACTTCAGCAGAATGATATTGCAGTATGTCTCTAAAGCGATTCTACCGGCGATCTTGATTTCATCTTTAATGGTTTGCCATGTCATAAATTTTCCAAAGTGACAATCGTTGCGAATACTTTATCTTTCACATTCAAAGAAGACAACGGCATGACACTATACTCGTATAAAAGCATACATTTCTTCTTTATTAAGAATATTCTGTTCTATTACTTACACTTTTCATCACTAATCGTCCACCATTAATTGATGCGATGCGATGTTGCACATTGTTGACGAGGATGTTCACCCAAAGAAAATATAAATTATTGAAGGTTTTCTCTCTAGTGAGTCTTCAAATAGACTTGCAAACTATACAATATTGAATGACACATTCACATGCTTTGAATTATTACTGTTTCCGTTGTAAATGCATGTCGTATATATTTCATGTACACTCCAGATAACGCAGATATCTAACAGCCCGACACTAACAGTCCTACAGCCAAATATCACGATGCAGTGGGAGTCGACTAGCAAATAAATGACGCCTGCTTGATAAACATTACCGGCTCGCATCCTCTTTGTCATGTGACTCATGAAATGAAGGTCAGTTCAGCGGCGAGCGACGGGGAAACTATTTCATATAGTGAATTGTTGTGCGCAGACGAGTCTTACGTAATTGTAGAACCAACAGGCATCTGAACAGCATTGTGACCTCACATATGTTCCGGCTAGGACAACATTTAAGATCAGTTTCTGAATGGATAAAGAAGATGCAAGAAAATGAATAAATGAATTAAGAGAGAGAGAGAGAGAGAGAGAGTGAGTGAGTGAGTGAGTGAGTGAGAGAAGAGAAGAGAAGAAGGAATATGTCTGTGCTTCGTGCATTGTGCCGCCCTATCAAAAACGAATAATTAAGAGACGGAGTCGACTGAACTAAATATTTCTTTTGCAGGTGTATACATCACGTGATCGCAATTAATTTCCAAATTTTCTATCTACTAATGAATCTTATTTCTTATCCCTTCCAGATGAATTTATTCACAATTTCAGTTGAGGAAGCTCCTATTGACTGACCATTTCAATTACTTTGAAAAGATAAGAAGAGTATTCATTTAATCAATGATAATTTAATCAATATGTATACTTATACAATGTAAAGATAAGCAACACATATAAAAATTATAATACATACCTATTTTACCATGAAATATATGAATATTAGTTAGTGCTGTATTACAAATACACTTAGGCCTAATATGAAGTATTCTAGAAATATGCAAAATAAATGAAAAATTACCTTCATCGGTGTTACAATTATTCAAATTACATAATCAGAAATATGCTTGTGTTGGAAATTTGTTGATTTCTATCCTGCATCAATCTGCTTCTCATCCATAGAGGATGAGAGTGCTACACCTTTTGTGTTTGCCTCCATGCGTTGCATTTATGCATGCATGTTGAAAAAATGAACTTTTGCTCTCTTGGTCTTCATGCGCAGCTGCTCATGCGAACACAGGTGGCGTAGAAGTGAGGCGGAGACGCCGCGACGGACGCCTAAGAAACGCTGCCATTGCTTTGCGGAACCTTATAGATTCTACCAGAGCAGCTTTAACTTCATCATAGCTTCATCTTCACACATAAAACGAATGTCAAAATGCTATCAAACAGTTATCAATTTTATATCGCGCATATTTGGCACAAGTTCGTCATCATAACGCGATCAACGCCGTTACCAGCCAATCAGCAACGCCAGCGTGACGCCAAATCATTCTACACTGAGGTGCTTTTAATGTTATTACAAAGTTCAAAGACCCATCACAGGATAGGCCCTCAGTATAATAAAATTCTATTTTATACAAGGCAATAGAAATGACGTTGACTAACCTACAGCACTGCATTAGCTATGAAAAATATTTGATGTCACTCACGATTATGTCAAAAGCAAGTTACAGAGCACAATGTGACTTTACAGTAAATTTTACGCAATTTTACGTGAACATTAGCAGTGCTCGTTATTTTACAGGCTCAGCTATGTTAAATTACAGACATCTTTTCATAATGTTGTTTTACATGGAATAGCACGTAATTTGACGTGACCCAAAAGTTGTACGGTAAAACTACATAGCCGAGTCTGTCAAATTACAGAACTTTTTTTACAGTGTATGGTGACTCCGTGTCATATTATCAAACAGATAAATAATTGGTTCATGGAGAGCTATATTTACCTCAGAGGGCCTCGCTGGTCTAGGTAGTATATCCTGATGAATAGAAGAGTTGGAAGCTTCATTCACATCATAAATATGGTGATTCCATGTCACATTATCAAATTGATAAGGAATTGGTCCATGCAGAGCTATATTTACCTCATAGGGCTTAGTTGGTCCAAGTGGCAACTGATGATGACCAGAACAATTGGAAACTTCATTCACATCCTTAATATGGTGATTTCATGCCTTATTTTCAAATTGATGAGGAATTCATTGGTCCATCCCGAGCTGCATTTGCCTCATAGGGCCTCTAAGAGTGTTCTAAGTGGCATCTGCTGATGACCAGAACAGTTGGAAGTTTCATTCACATCCTAAATATGATGATTCCATGTCATGCTATCAAATTGATGAGGAATTGGTTTCTTTACAGCTCAAGGGTTTAATGTACAGTAGCCTACAAGGTTAAGCTTAGCGACTGTAGCTATTCTATTATACGCACAGTACTGTAGAAATCAGGATGCCTGCCAGGACAGAATAAATTGAAGGAAATTTGCAGGACCTCCTTAATAAATCAGAAGTTGATCACTGTCAAATTGTCTAAAGAGGTAAAATGTTGCAGAGGGAGATTTATCTTTAGAATGTACGAGAAGCCTTTGGCTTCAATTCATTCTGCTTTGGTAACTATTTGAACTAGGCTAATAGCACGAGTGAGTATATAGCAATCATAAAAATCAAAATGCAAAAAACAGAAATCTGAAGCGATGAAAGTGACTAAAGCGCAAAATTTTTAATTTCGCCAAATACGTGATATCATAGGAATTTTCTCTTCAAAAACATCGACCAACATAAAGGGCAATCCTCTGTAATTATATACCCCAACACCCCCCCCCCACCACCCACCTCTCCTAATTTTTATTACAGATTTGTATCGACCTCAAGAAATTGTCAAATTCATTCCTAAATTTGAAGAAGACCGCTTTTCTACGGAATAGTAGACTACTTGAGAATTGCTTCTACATTATTGATATGTATAAGATCATGTGTTGGATGAAGTTTCCCGTCCTTTATGAACCTTCAATTATTTTGTGCATTGCATTTTTCATATTGAAATATTGAAAGAATAAATGGATTGATTTATGTATTTGTACCATAGCAACATGTCACCGTTTGGTTTTCATCAGGTCTTAAAAACGTTCAAATTTCATTGTTCCAGGCAAATGTTAACAACTTATGTTTGTCTCAATGAAGTTCCCCAAACTTTCTTTTCTGATTCTATATGTTTTCTGGACATATCGGATAGGACTCTCTCAGCGACTCCTTTTTTCTGTTTCCAGCTATTTCCTGACTAATTTCTTATTGGTTTCAATTTGATATTCTTCTCATCTGCGGCAGATTTCATTAGTTTTTGTGCTACTTCAATTAATTGGCATGTTTCTTCTTTCTTCTTTGAAGCTTTCATTACTTTCTAGTCGATCCTTTCCAACCTACACCTAATTTTCACTAACTTGCAAGTTGCAATCTTTCACTGGCTCTGCTTTCAGCTTTTCGTTGTACGATTTACTTCTTGCATCATCATCGTCTCCTTGATCTCTGTTTCTCTCTTCAATCGTGCGTGATATGATTCACGTGCATTCGACACAGCTTCACGTAACCCTGGACTAATCTGTGTCACTAAAAATGACAAACATTCACTCGACATCAGAGTTGCAGTGTGGTAGAATCAAGTAAACTTGAGCGAGACGCTGCATGATCGCGAAGTGTCCTAACCTCATAACTAGTTGATGAATCCTAACAAATTTTCAGCACCACAGAACATACATTCCAAATGCTGGTTCCGATTAACTGATGACGTGATGGGAGATACCCTTCAGCTCCATCGAATCTCCACATAACACAGCGTCCACAATCTAATGAAGATACGAATTCTTCAATTCATCTCACTACACATCCTAAGCATCACCAAATTCGCATCACGGTTCTGATTGACGGACAGCTGATGCGAAACATCCGTCAGCTCCGAACTTGATCCTTTGTAGGGTCATCGAAGCAACGCACTCTCTCATGATGGCTGTGTCAAGTGCGGTTTGAATTATAGATATCTCACTGAATCGTACTCGATTATAACTCGTAGCCAGAAGATGAGAAGGGATCTCTTCTTGAGACATGGTGCTGTCGAAATTCATTTTCAATCTTTGCTTGTTTCATTTTGTCCTCTTAGAAATATAGCGTTATCTGTCTTCTGTTTTCAATATGCACATGCCTACAATGAAGGTTATCAAGTATAACTCAAGCTGAAGATGCTACTCTATATTTGCTTAAATGTGTGGAACATCTCAAGAAAGGAAACACACGTAGAATGGTTTCTTGAAAATTTCATGACAATACTGTACAAAATAAAATTCCATTCAAGAAACTTTTAGTGCGCATATTATTGAACACTTTCTGTTTTGTAGAAACACTAATTGACTCAAGGCCTCATGAATGTTTTAAAAAGCGCTCTATGGGAGAACCGTGCCCCCGATTTTTCCCACCAACATAGTTTAGTTTTTTTATGCAACGAACAATCTCGGCCATGAGATTGTTCGTTGCCATGTTGAAATTCGAAGCAACGGATCGACAGTTTGTTTCATTTTTCCCTCAAATTGATTGTCAGAAAATGTTAGGTGCATCTGCACTGCACAATTTGGCTCGATTTTTATCCTCAAAAATCTTTTCGTTGATCAAAAATCATCAACGGGCTGTGGGTTAATTGGCGAGCCATCCAAAGTGGCCCATGTAGTCATTTCGGCTGGCCATGCCTTAAGCGTAGTATGTTGCTTTGTTCGTGTAGAAAAATACTTTGATGCTTTTATCAGCTTGAATGAGTGTTTTATTGCTTTAGAAGAAAATCATTGCAATTACATGTACATTGAAAGACAATGTCAGTCAGTTCTCAAAGATGTTGCGGAAGTGAGATGATCGATCATCTAGAGTTTCAGATCTTTGAGGTTCTTACTTTAGTTAATTACACAGTCCGCATGTTTTTCGGCATGCACTGTGAAGGGAGCTTCTCTCATTCTGACAGGAGTAGTTTCCGGAAGGGTATCTTGCCTTCCACTTTTCACAGTTTTCGGAGAAGCTTGCATCTTTACATTTTGAGGAATCGCGATAAATGGCTGAGTACTCGTTAGCCTTGGCTCCATCACAGTCATTGCAAGACTTGGCACAATATTGATATACTGAGGGATCGAAGCATTTGTAAGCCGCACAGTTGCTTTTTTCGTCTTCGCATTTACCGTTTGAGTCTGAGCCTGAGTCTGAGCCTGAGTCTGAGCCTGAGTCTGAGCCTGAGTCTGAGCCTGAGTCTGAAGAAGTTGACTGTGACTCAGTTGAGAAGACGAGGCATGAGAAGATTGCAAGAGCAGCAAGAATCGTGGAAACCTTCATAATGAGTAAACTTGGTACTTCTTGATTGTGGTGGTGCAAACTTGCAGGGAGCATGCATATATATCCACATCGTGTTTGAGTCGAAACAATGCCATTCTCTTTGCCTTTTCATTCAAAAAATGTCACGATCGTGAAATCAAAATGAAAAGGTACTCGTATCAAATCCTCGCTTGTTTGATGCTTTTCCCACTGTATAAGAAGTGATACTTACAAAAGAAACAGGAGAATCCACCTTAACAATCAAAGGATTTGAATAAAAGAGAACATCAACCATTTATTGGCTTATGCATTCATTTGAGTGTAATCAATGTGTCTGTTTGATTCACTTTTTAGTAAGAAAACTCTCTTCTGGTCTATAAACTGAAAGAGATTGAAAAGTAAATCTTCCATTAGTTTTTCATTTTCATTTTCGTCGCTTTGCGTTTGCATAAGGAATGTTCTTTGAATATGATGAATGTCTCCTTTCATGGATTGTTTCATGACAATAACGTAAAAGCTCTCAATTTGACTAAAATCAGTGCAAAAACTTATCACTAACAGTTTCTATTCAAAGTTGAAACACTTATTCATGCATTTAGTCGTTGTGTACATTTAGTAAACATCTAAGGCTAAAAGTACTTCTTCATGTAAAAGTCCATTTTAGCGATTCTTGATTCCTGAATTCATTTAAAATTTCATTTAAAATTCCTAATTATATCCAGCACAAATAAACCAGTGAAATAGATGTAGATGTACATTTATATTTCACAGTACAAAAATCTCTGTCATAATTGCTTCCACAATAAAGTTTATTTGTCTCCATGCATGAAATGTAGATATCCTATCGCTTTATTTTACCTGTACAGCATATTATTGCCCGTACGAGAAATGATATTTACTCCAATGCACTGGAAGGAGATTTATCTATGCCAATTATGAGTGCTCTTGTCCTACATTAGTATAGATCTGTGAAAACATGTAGATATTGACATGATTGATCAAGCTAAATTTCTATTCAAATACTCTTGATAATCATAGACATGTCAATCACAATCTGTCTTTGATCATCATAGTACGTCGACAAATGCAATTCTCTACGCAACTCGTACATGAGATTGCTTCAGCATAGCACTCTAGCTCGCTAGATTTAAATAGCCCTCACCCATGGAATCACATATAGATATCCATGCCTCACCCTGCGGATTCGGGCATTTAGGATATCTAACTCGTGGAATACTATAAAGAGGCAATCATGAACTAGTTGAGTAATGTAGATAATAAGCTGCAACTTTGCGTAAATTACGCAAGTGGGAATGAGATATTCAAACCTGTCCAAGTTGATTAATTCCGCCACCTTTTTTGAATGCTAGCGTTTGCTCGTTATGATGCTGTCTTTAAGTTAATCCTATTTCATGGATGGTATGGAGTGCCTTCATGTTTACTTAGAGGTAAAAATTAATTCACTACTGTATCAATGTCAGTCAGTTCTCAAAGATGTTGCGGAAGTGAGATGATCGATCATCTAGAGTTTCAGATCTTTGAGGTTCTTACTTTAGTTAATTACACAGTCCGCATGTTTTTCGGCATGCACTGTGAAGGGAGCTTCTCTCATTCTGACAGGAGTAGTTTCCGGAAGGGTATCTTGCCTTCCACTTTTCACAGTTTTCGGAGAAGCTTGCATCTTTACATTTTGAGGAATCGCGATAAATGGCTGAGTACTCGTTAGCCTTGGCTCCATCACAGTCATTGCAAGACTTGGCACAATATTGATATACTGAGGGATCGAAGCATTTGTAAGCCGCACAGTTGCTTTTTTCGTCTTCGCATTTACCGTTTGAGTCTGAGCCTGAGCCTGAGTCTGAGCCTGAGTCTGAGCCTGAGCCTGAGTCTGAAGAAGTTGACTGTGACTCAGTTGAGAAGACGAGACATGAGAAGATTGCAAGAGCAGCAAGAATCGTGGAAACCTTCATAATGAGTAAACTTGGTACTTCTTGATTGTGGTGGTGCAAACTAGCAGGGAGCATGCATATATATCCACATCGTGTTTGAGTCGAAACAATGCCATTCTCTTTGCCTTTTCATTCAAAAAATGTCACGATCGTGAAATCAAAATGAAAAGGTACTCGTATCAAATCCTCGCTTGTTTGATGCTTTTCCCACTGTATAAGAAGTGATACTTACAAAAGAAACAGGAGAATACACCTTAACAATCAAAGGATTTGAATAAAAGAGAACATCAACCATTTATTGGCTTATGCTTTCATTTGAGTGTAATCAATGTGTCTGTTTGATTCACTTTTTAGTAAGAAAACTCTCTTCTGGTCTATAAACTGAAAGAGATTGAAAAGTAAATCTTCCATTAGTTTTTCATTTTCATTTTCGTCGCTTTGCGTTTGCATAAGGAATGTTCTTTGAATATGATGAATGTCTCCTTTCATGGATTGTTTCATGACAATAACGCAAGAGCTCTCAATTTGAGTAAAATCACTGCAAAAACTTATCACTAACAGTTTCTATTCAAAGGTGAAACACTTATTCATGCATTTAGTCGTTGTGTACATTTAGTAAATATCTAAGGCTAAAAGTACTTCTTCATGTAAAAGTCCATTTTAGCGATTCTTGATTCCTGAATTCATTTAAAATTTCATTTAAAATTCCTAATTATATCCAGCACAAATAAACCAGTGAAATAGATGTAGATGTACATTTATATTTCACAGTACAAAAATCTCTGTCATAATTGCTTCCACAATAAAGTTTATTTGTCTCCATGCATGAAATGTAGATATCCTATCGCTTTATTTTACCTGTACAGCATATTATTGCCCATACGAGAAATGATATTTACTCCAATGCACTGGAAGGAGATTTATCTATGCCAATTATGAGTGCTCTTGTCCTACATTAGTATAGATCTGTGAAAACATGTAGATATTGACATGATTGATCAAGCTAAATTTCTATTCAAATACTCTTGATAATCATAGACATGTCAATCACAATCTGTCTTTGATCATCATAGTACGTCGACAAATGCAATTCTCTACGCAACTCGTGCATGAGATTGCTTCAGCATAGCACTCTAGCTCGCTAGATTTAAATAGCCCTCACCCATGGAATCACATATAGATATCCATGCCTCACCCTACGGATTCGGGCATTTAGGATATCTAACTCGTGGAATACTATAAAGAGGCAATCATGAACTAGTTGAGTAATGTAGATAATAAGCTGCAACTTTGCGTAAATTACGCAAGTGGGAATGAGATATTCAAACCTGTCCAAGTTGATTAATTCCGCCACCTTTTTTGAATGCTAGCGTTTGCTCGTTATGATGCTGTCTTTAAGTTAATCCTATTTCATGGATGGTATGGAGTGCCTTCATGTTTACTTAGAGGTAAAAATTAATTCACTACTGTATGCTTTTCTTGTTGGCAGCTTTGTCTCCGTTGGATTGTTTTGAAGACAATAAAATATTCTTTTCTCTTGTCTGATATAAAAATGTTCAAATATATTTTCTTTTTGAAATATTTCTGCGATATTATCTTTTAAACAATATCGATGAGACTGTCTGATAGTTATCCTATGTATGAAGCTGATAAGTAATATCCAAACATCAACTTATATTGACAATTCAATGCACCGTGTAGTTTTGTGTTTCGCTCATCAATGATTATTATTATAATGATTGGGGCGCTTGGTACACGCGACTATCAGAAATTCGGGCGCATCGTACATTATAACAATAATCAAGGCTCACTGTACAAAAAGTGCGCTGTGTACAAAATTCAAGAAAATAGGGCGGTTGGTACAAATTTTTTTAGCTCTCATTACAAATTCATTTATATGTTAGTAAACAGCTATGTATCAGAACCAAAGTGCATAAAAGAGAAATTTTTAATTTCCAATAAGGGCGCTTGATACAATAAGTGTACCAAGCGCCCTTGTCGAAGCTATTTTTTGTTCTGATTACATACTAATTTTTTAAGTAATGAACAGGTATGTAATATCATTAAGACGCATGCAATAACATTCGAATATATTTCAATTTTCAATTTTCTATTAGGGCGCTTGGTACAGTAGGGGTACCAAGCGCCCTTATTAAAATGATCAAAACAGCTACAATATATAGAATATTCTATCTTATGATGTTCTACAATTCTTGTATCACATAAGGCTAACTCAGATCTTATTACGCGGCAAGTGTTGAAGAAAGAAAGAATTTGGCCTATAACCTAAGCTGCAAGCCTTTTGA
Organism: Prostheceraeus crozeri; assembly: GCA_907163375.1. Taxonomy (NCBI): domain Eukaryota; kingdom Metazoa; phylum Platyhelminthes; order Polycladida; family Euryleptidae; genus Prostheceraeus; species Prostheceraeus crozeri. The sequence goes on along the minus strand of CAJQUW010002943.1, from coordinate 5,091 downwards.
AAGAAAAATATCAATGTTTGCTTAGAAGCGTGTTTCTTGTAATTACATTTAAAATTGATTTTGCTCCAATAATAATAGTTGAGTCTAGTCCAATCATGTATCTACTCTTCATTTATCTATCAAAAATAATACATCACGTGATGAAATATTAAGTTTACTTGTTATGTCGATAATCTTGAGCTAAACAAAGATGATTTGTATACAGCATTTCTAAAATGATCAATGCAATGTGCTTTATATGTCATCTTACACTTTATATGTTTCTTATGACCCAAACGAAAAGACAGGTCACATATGTAGCTATAGACAAACTTCTAATACACTAAACCAAGCATTCGTAGCAGAAGAATGAAATTTTTTTGACTGCTTACTGAAAATCGTTTTCCCAATTGCGATGAACACAGTATTGAAGCTTCAGTGACATTCCAATCGCATTCTGCGAGTTCATTGCTGCAAACTACGCATATAGGCCCTATTGCTTTCCTAAGGCTTCTCTTTTCCTTGTCAATTGATTTTGTTTGTACTAAGAAATAATTGAGTGACAATTTGAGAAAGAACATGCACTAGGAAAGCAATGTTCTGAATGTAATTGGAAAGAGCCAATATTGAAAGATGTCGATTTTATTTTTTTTCGTTATTGTTTTACAATTAATTTCAGTTAACACCCGTTAGCTATCTTCAGGCAAGAGAGGATGGAAATTAGCTGGTCCAGTATAAAATTTAACATTTACACCGACGTCTAATGTACAAAAGTCTGTAATGACACATTGACTCAATATGAAAGGGTTTACATAAAAGGCTGAATGTCAAACCTTAGACTTCGTGAAGCACATTATATTAAATAAATGAAACCCACAATCAACAAAAAATCGAGCTCAACAATTGTGCAGATTTTCTTTCTGATTAAAATGTTTCATAAAAAATCATCAAAACATGACAATATGTTATGTTATACCGGTGTCAGATTTCTAATTCACACCTCATGTCTTTTACAATTCTTGACTCCGTGCTAAATACATTACATTCCTCCAATTATTGCATAGCTATTTTATACTTATATAATATGTACACTGTGCATGTACTTATCGCTCAAGCCTTTTGTATTATCAATCCATTACTATGTTCTATGTTTTCCCATCTAGTCAAGTCATCACAAAGATGCTATTAGTACTATGTAGCCCAATACCTCATGTCTCGCAGCCCATCCCCTTTTATATTCACCCTATGTGCCACTATAGACTTTAGTACATAGACGTTGACATTGTCATGACTTTTTAGATTTCTATTAGATCTTCTAATTTCCTTTTTTTTACCTGAAGATAGCTAACGGGTGTTAACTGAAATTAATTGTGAATAAATAACGAAAAAGAAAACAAAATCAACATCTTTCAATATTGGCTCTTTCCAATTCCATTCAAAACATGACAACTAGCCAAAATCAATTAGTTATAACTAGGAAAGCAATATAGTGCAGTATATCTCAATGAATGCACAGAACGCGATTGGAGCTATGTCAGCGAAACTTAAATACATCGACAAAAATGGAAGAATCATAGAGGCTAAAACTCGATGTAGACAAAATTGGGAAAACATTTTAGTAAGCAGAGTCATATATTTAATGAAGATGATATAATGGGGCAGACAATAAACACAATGATTAAGGAATTCATCTGGTCAATGACGTAAGACGTTTAGCAGTGTGATAAATCTTTTTGATGGGGAGAAGCAGATAAATGAGCGACTGTAGCGTCTATTCTTTTTCATAGTTTTCGATATCTAATTTTCTCTCGAAGATCATGAAAGAGCAGTGGATGAACTGCTAGTTACGATTTAAGTATGTTTTCAAGTTGTGTTGTGCAAAATACCGAGACATCATGATCGTACTGTTGTTTTGACCACAGGGTTGCTTTTAACTTGTCCATGTTTACTTTTCGTAATACCAAGAAGACATTGATTGGACCATAACTTTTCTTCAGATGATTTTAAATAGTGTCAATTACTAAGCATTTATCCAGTTCCTCTACTAGCTGTTTAGCTGCAGACTTAGTTAGGGTATATAGTTGGTTATTAATGAAATTGACTTACCAAAATAATCAGTTTCTTGTGAACTAAAAGTTGCGATATTCCAACTCAAGTGATTTTCGTAATTTAATGTTACAAATTACAGTTAAACAGTTGAGCAAGGATTTTTATTTATTCATCCCTGTCACACCCAATGCGCGAAGCCACTCTAGCAAGCTAGGGGTGAGGCGGCCTTCACACACTCGCAACTCTCACCAGGTTAGGGCTATCAACCTCTAGTGAGAGGTGTGGTACCTCCCGAGGCGGACAGACTCGAACACTGGACCCTCTGCACTTCCGCACCGAAGCGCGGTCCTTAACCAACTGAGCTATCCTACCACCTAGTCGATAATAATCGATTATAGCTGCAAGTAGCAGACTCTACATGCATTTTCTAGTGCTCTAGAGTGATGTTCCGTGTAGCACTGAGGTTGTACAAAGGGTAGGCCTTATCTTCTATTTGAATGAAATCGTCTGAAAAAGAAAATTCTATTTTTCTGATTATAGAGAAAATGTGAAAAATGTGCTCAAGGCGTTTAAATGCCAACTGCAATGAGGTAACCACTGAGTTTCATACATCATAATTGCCAAGAACGTTTATGACAAATTCAAATAAAGAAAAGTTTTTTGTCGCACATTGCAATACCAGATGACTCTCATTGACCATATTGAGAATCATAGAAGTCAGTATTCTTCATAGTGTCTATCATTCTTATAAGCCTACTCTGTCCTTCTGTCAATTTTGAACATCTTGCGTCTGCCTCTACGGCTGCTGCCATTCGTGATACCAAACAGCACAGTCTTCACTGGCCAATGATCTTTCATGCGGCAGATGTGTCCGAAGAGACTCATTGTGCGCTTCTTAATCATTTACACAAGCCGTGACTTTTGGCTTTACTCTCATCAGGACTTCATAATTGGTGGTCCGGTGAAACCATCTAACACCTAACATCCTTCGGAAGCACCGCAACTCACGTCTATGCACTCACTGTCTCATTGTCACCACGATCTGGTTCAAAAGGTCCTTCAGATGAACGTTCCAGCAGGGTTTGTTGTTTGGCTGAAGCAATATCTCAGTGATCGCCAACAACGAGTTCGCTTAGATGGTCGCAAGAGTGCATTGAGTGAGGTGACCAGTGGTGTCCCCCAGGGATCACTGCTGGGTCCTTATCTGTTTGGTCTCTACGTCTCATCTCTGCAGCCGTCTAATTCGGACACTATTATGGTGAAGTTTGTTGATGACCATGCAATAACATTTGGCATTAGAAAGTCCTTCGTCCGTCATGATATTGAGAGAATAAAATCTGAAATTACTGTCATACGCAATTGCTCATTTAGAAATGATATGCAACTGAACGAACATAAAACTACGGGATTGATCAGATATCGAGGAGATTTTCAGGAAGTAGTTGACCTCGAAAGCGAGCTTGCTGATATAACTTTCAAGCAGAATGTCCGTTTTCTTGGTGTCATTATGGATGGGAATTTTGGATGGGGTGCTCATGTCAGCTACATTGAAAGACTATGTGCTCAACGAATGTATATACTACGGCGAATGAAGTCATGTACAACAATGAAGGACTTCAGATCAATATATGCATCCCTCATCAGAACTTTACTTGAGTATGCATCTCCCGCCTTCGTTGGCTTATCCACTGAAGACTCCAGGGGCCGTATGCCAGAACAACCCCTAACTTAGGATTTGCCTAAGTTAGGGGAAAAATCCTAAGTGGTATGCTTGAACGTCACCCCTAAGTCACTTAGGAAAAAAATCTTAGGGGATCGCTGGGGGTACCTAAGTTAGGGTTAGGGGGTTGTTGGTATGCTGAAACAAAGTTATGAAAAAATCCTAGGAATTAAATCACAAAATCTTGACGAAATCTAGGAGAACTTAGACCCGCCCCTAAGTCAGGAAATATATATCAATTCTTCAACAAATTTTCTGTATGGACTAAATCAATTAAACCTATTCAATAGTGGTTTAGGTTCACTTTTATTTAACAGGTATATAGTGCCTATGTTCATTTCCTAACAATTTTTTGACGATTTACCCTGTATGCAAAGGTTTTTGATTACGATGACACTTACTATCTGTCAGATAATTATTGTAGGCTATCAACGACCAATATAATATTGTAGCTCGACGACTTCCAACTCCTGAAGAAATCGTGCTGAAGAAAGAAACAAAGAAGATCAGAAATATGACCATTATGCAGGAAAATGATCCGAATGATCAATTCCCGGAAACATCGGCGAACGATGGAAAGAAACACCAGCGAGAAATAATAAATAGATACTTTCTTTAATTTCCTTTTTTCTCAGTTGGATCTTGAATTTCTAGTAATTTTCGTATACACAATATTATTTGCATTGTCACTCTAGTGAATTAAGTCGTTTTCAAAAATAATCATCTACATTACATTGGAAAATGGAAGGTTGTATTTGACGACATTATCTTGAATTAAGTTGACGAATCTCAATTCACGAGGAAGACTTTGTGTTGAGTTTATGAGAATATAAGAGCTTACATGTAATTATAGCATTATGAAAAGTGAAGCATGCAATAGTGATTACTTTAAATTTGCATTATTTGCAGCTCAAGGTATAAGATTGCATTGCCAAAGTATTCCAATATCAATAACAAAGTTTATCTTTTTAATTCATGGTTTTTAACTATTTTTCACTCTTCCTATCTATAGATATTTTGACCATATTCTTTGATCATAGGTTACTCCTGAACATTAGCAAATGCGAGTATTAAATTTGACATTTGAACTAACGATAAATTCAACCAAATGTTAACAGTTTTTGCAGTGAAAGTTAGTAAAAAATAAAGATCTTTGATGGAAGCTAATAATGGGTCGGATACGTCCTGTTATATTCATCATTGGCATGATAAGATTGAATCTACAATATTTTGCTGTGCGTTCCATACTGATTGGTTGTTGAAATCTACCAGTACAATGTCAACTCATGTAATAATAAATGCTGGTAAAACATTTTCTATATCTACACTGTAAATCATACGCT
>CAJQUW010002942.1:0-129502 GCA_907163375.1 Prostheceraeus crozeri | reverse complement strand
AAATGTTTCCTTCACAGATCAATCATTTTTCTCTTTCTGATTTTTACAGTTGAAAAACAAGCAATCAAATATTCATGGAATGCTTTCATGTAGCTGCTTATAGCATTAGCAAAACTATTCCAAGAACGCCGAAGTCAGTATAGGCAAGTATATTAGTGTTGAATTTCGCATATTGAAGGAATAGCTGTCGAATTTGTCGTTACATTTGCAAGCACATGATAGACCGCAACGGACACGATATTTCTTTGAAAATGTTTAACACCACATTATGTTTCAGTGATTTTTTCAGGGCATGGACTTCTAAAGTAAACATATGGACGGACGCTCTAACTTATACATGTACATTATTTGATACGTCAATAAATCGATATCAAAGATGCTCCACTGCATGACAACACTTTGTGCAAGCATAATAAAAGCAATCAACTCATCTACAGCTCATTGAAAGCATCACTTATCAGGGTGGCCCCGTTGTCTGTTTGAAATAAAGAGTAGATCCGAGTACACGAGATCTGGTAAAATCGAGTACATAAATATATATGAAAGCGTAATAGCGACAGTAATAAAAATATCTATATTAATAGAGAATGCGAACGGGAACAATATCAGTAAGAGTGACACTAACAGTAAACTGCAGTGAACGTCATATCATTATGAAGCTTTTGAAGATCAATTTTTATACAAAATCAATTCTGAAATAATAATTCTAATAAGTCTATACAGCGATTTGTAAGGACAAAGGAATTGAGATGGTGGATCAATATCGGAAGCACAACCCTCAATCGGTGATAGAAACTGATGATACAAAGATATTGCGGGATTTCGAAGTGCGGACTGACCACTACATACAAGCAAGAAGACCAGCCATCATCGTGGTGGACAATATACAAAGGAAAACCATGATAATAGATATAGCAGTCCCGGACGACAAAAACATACAAGAAAAAGAGAAGAAGATCACAAAGTGCCAAGACCTACGCCTAGAAATAAAGAAGTTGTGGAACACAAATGATTAAGTTGTCCAGGTAGCTGTCGGCGCCTTGGGTGCCTACACATCAAGATTGAAGTCCTACCTCAACAATATTCCTAGGGCACACCACATACCGGAATTGACGAAAGCAGCACTTCTAGGCAGTGCTCATATCCTCCGTCAAACTCTTGAACTCCCTGAGGCTTGGTAAGTCTCCGAGGTCTTGAGATACTAACCGATCTGAATGTGTGAGATGTCAATAATATGAAATTCAGTAGAAACTATGTGTATGAAATAAACATGATCAGAGTAGTAAGGCTGTGAAATATTTTTAGTAATAGCGAATAGTAGCAATGTTTTCAATCACTTATCAGAATTCGAGTACATTCGAGTATATCAGCGAAAATAGAGTACGGGCGGCCACCCTGACATATCATAAATGAATTCATACCACACCTATCGTTTGACATTTAACAATTTTATGTTTCTGACTTCACTTTCAAACAGATTACTCAAATACCTTGCAGGAACCTTAGCCATTCAATTATGAAACCTTCCCCAACGTCGTTTATTTGATAAAAATTAAGAAAGACAATGAATCATCAATGGTGATTTGAGCAATAAAGTAGAAAGACGCTCAGTCTGCATTTTCATGCATTTTCCCTAACAAACAGGAGAAAAGTAATAATTAAACTTAAGTAATTTAATTTAGTTAAGTGATAATTTGAGACCATTACAGATGAATAATCGACAGTGGCAGTTGTGAAGCATTTTCTGGTGAACGAGACAGGGTGTCCGCGCAAATTTGAATGAAAATTTCCAGGTGTTTTCCATGATTTCCAGGGCAAAATTCATTTTCCAGGTTTTCCAGGGAAATTTACCAAAAAAGGGGGTCAAATTTGAACGAAAATTTCCAGACTTTCCGCAAGGAAATTTTGCTCAAATGCACGCGTCAAATTTAAAAGAAAAATTCCGGGAAAAATCTACCCAAAGTTCTGTGGCTAAGGAGCTTACACACAATAAAATTAATATTATTGACGAAAAAAATTTGAAAAGTGGCGTGAAATTGGTTGAATTTTTAAGGCACAGGTGATTCTAGATAAAAAGTACCAATATATGCATCAGACGGCTACATTATATTTATAAAAAAATGAAAATATAATCGATCGTAACAAATTTAAAGCTTGCGGATTGAGGAGAACAAAATAGAGAGAGTATAACAATAAATAACGAAAAATATAAGACTTAACAATGAAGTGTAACATTAGCGGAATATCTGTAAAGTCACATTTCATTGTTAGGTCTTATATTTTTCGTTATTTATTGTTATACTCTCTCTATTTTGTTCTCCTATTTGAACTGAAGCATTGCAGCGTGAATCCGTGGAAGGTGGAAGACCAAGAGCCAGACAGAGGAACATAATGGTTGATGTGCTACATATGCATGAGAGTAATCACAATCAGTTTAAGAGAATGACACAGAGAAGAATTGACCGAGGAAAGCTCATTGGCACACGACGTATCGGGAATAATATATCTGCATATTGAAAACCTACTTGAAATGTGTTTGAAAATATTCGATATTAGCCTAGGATCATTCGGAACATGCCTGGTGCTTAGATAGTTTATCCTAGATTACGGCTCCTAGTTCCCCATACCACACGACGTTAATGAGGGAATCTACAACTCAGAGTCCACCATTCCACACGACGTTAATGAGGGAGTTTACAGCTCATAGTTCGCCATTCCGCACGACGTTAATGAGGGAATTTACAACTTCTAGTTCAACATACCGCGCAGCGTTTGTGAGGGAATTCACAGCTACCAATTCACCATACTGTACAATGATTAGGAGTTCGACAACAGTTCATAGTTAACCATACCACGCAGTTCAGTTTCATTCATGTTGTATACGTTATGATAGGAGATTACAGTCACTGAAATATTCTAAAAACAAAAAATTGTATGCGAATGAAGGCCGTAACAAATAGGTAGAGATATGAAGAATAAAATCTGGAAAAATAGAAAACACTTCAACCATAGAGTATGACTTCAACAACTTGCAATTGGTGTTTTAATTAGTCTCAAAATTTCCAGGACATTTCCAGGGTAAAATTTCATTCTCCAGGAGTTTTCCAGGATTTCCAGATTTTCCAGGGGGGCGCGGACACCCTGACGAGAACCGAGCACCTTAATGACAACCGCATTTAACGAAAATTCCTTTTCTGGACCAGCATTCCCATAGCTCAAGGATATCTGATGTAAGATACTTATCTACTCGTAATTTTGATAAATTCTACAAGTTCAAGGCACTTTCACATTCTAGTTCCCTTCTCCATGAGAAAAACTTGGCCCAGAAAGAATCAATCCTCAATTCTTGCTTATTTTCTGCTGGTGATTACTCTTTCCAATTTTTCTCTACTTCCTGTCGGCATTATTCACTGATTCTTCTTGACACACCTGCACCAATGGAAACGACCAGCCAGTCTTTAAGAATTCTAGATATTGCTCCATCTTTTAGATATTTGTGCCATTGTTGACGAGCCAAATCACAAACATCTTCAGATATGACACTCGAATCAACATCATGTATCTAGATAATTCCTCAGACAGCGACTAGCTGGAAGTGCAAGTCGTGAGATTGTAAGCAGACTGAGGCTTTATATATTTTGGGATGCTAGTATTGAGCACATTTCAGAGGGGTGTTCTCCGGTAGTAAATTGTTTTGTAGATGGTTGATGTTACAAAGAATTGCGAGAAACTCTGGCGAGACGATGTCTATTTATTCAGACATTTTCCTGAAAATCAAAGGACTTGTTGTTCTGGTTGACATGTCCTTTCATCATATGAACTTTGATGAGTTTCTCAGCAACTAACATTGACTCTTTATCAGAAGGCATAACTTTTTCCTTTCATGAACTTTGACATGATGCTGTCATACTGCTATTCACCATGTGAATCATGATGGGATCATGATAATAATAGTAGTTACTTTATTTGTATGTCATAATACATTCAGACATGACACTACAGTTTACACAATGAACACATATGTTCTATAAGAAAACAAAAAGAACAAAATTATGGATTGCGTCAGTACTTAATTAAAGTGCAGCCTCATCTAGATGTCTTGGATTTCACTCTCCTGCTCTGCTTCTCTTGTCGACTGGAATAAGCTTCCAAAAGTGTTCAAAAACAGATCTGAAGGTGTTAATGTCACGGTACTTCTACTCTTTCCGCCACCCCCACAGTTTTCAAGTTTTCCAAATTCATCAAATTTCATTTAGCTTAGTCACATTGGATTTAGAATAGAGTTGATCTGTCACTGACTGACACTACAACACGACTGAGAAGTCTTGCTTGAACCCTGGGATGAGGGATTGGTGCATTGGATACTCAGTTAGAATACAAGGTACAGCTGTGATTATGAACTTCGTGTGATTGTTGTCACCAGACAAATGACGAGCAGTTGTCTAATTCTGAGGCTGTAAACGTTCTACAAGTCAGATAAGAGGAATTTTACACACTCAATGCTTTTGCGACGGTAGTGAAACTGCCCGTAGGAGTAAGAGAAGATCGTTGACGATGCAACATTCCCGGGTGTCGACAACAGAAATGTGGGGGGGGGGGATGAATAGAAGTGCCAATGTCTGTCCCGATCAACTTAATTGGCCGGAAAGTAAAAATTATTGAGGTTATGAAGAACAGTCTCTTCGTCTGTCGGTGAACAGGAATCATGCTGCAATTTCACAAACTACTCGTCGAAATCATTTTCAGCAAAAGAAAGTCAATACCTTCGCATTTGAAAGCGATCTGCCAGGGTTTTGGAAACATAATATGCCGCTTCTTCGATTTTCCCGTAAAATTCCTCTGAGTTGATCCATTGCTAGAGAAGTTGTAGGCATGTTTCATTCATTGACAACCAGCATGATCAGATGACACAAGGTGAATCGAGTTTCCAGGTCTGCAATAACCGCTGGAGTAAAGAGAGTCCTACTTACAAATTCCCTACATTGATCCTACATCAGTAGTAGTACCTAACATTGAGAGATTCTTTAAGATGTGTAAATTTTAAGTTTTCATAAGTGAATGGGATGCCTGTATTGAGTCCCCAGATATTCTTGTGAAACTCTGGATAAGAGGCGGATATTCAAAGAGTGTTTCTTCTTATGAGAATGAGTGAGAGTGGGTGAGTACTTATTCGATCGCCAAAAATGTACTTTCAAAGTTATGAATAATTGTTGTAATCCAGTTTTGAGATGCGATTAAGTCAATTGAAAACAAAATCAAAAGATCAGAAGCGATTAGTTCAGCGGGCCGGCCGAATTTATCTCACCCGTTGGATGCAGTTTGCCCGCTCCTGATTTCCATGTCTATTTAAATGTTGAGGACGTCAAGGCTAGTTTATACAAGCATATACTGTATGTGCAAAATAGCAATCCCTAGAAGTCCATAGTTAGTGCTGCGAGTAAATATTGTTGATGTTTTGCGATTAACGTCAAGCATCTGTATGACATTTTTGTAAATCTGTCTGGAGCCAATGAAAAACCCACAGAGGAATTTTGTTTATTTATTTTTCACCCACTAACACTCTGCACATTCGACACGAATTAAAGAGTAATGAAACGATTACTTGAAAATTCCTATTTGATACTTCCATCTGACATTTCCCTAGTGCACATTTATCGTTTTAGCCATCATATTTCATCGTCGCGCACCGTGTGGCGGTTGTGAGTGACACCAAACTGCGGATTCCCAGCCGTCTTCATACCGCAGCAGTCTGATAGTGTTAGACAGCTGATCTCCGGTACATGTGCGTGCTCTCATTACAGGCAGCAGCGCATTTTCACCTGCGGAACGACGCCTGGGAGATTCTTGCGGTCACGATTTCAACCTCTACTGTTTTTATCCACAACCGGTGAGTAATACTGACAGAATTCTAGAATGGATCTCCTAATCTACTTATTTTATTACTCGTAACAAGAGCATTTCCAAGAAAATGATAGTTTTCGATATGTATTACATGTGTTTTTTACATCAAGCTGACAAAATAATGAAGTTCATTCATATGTGTCATGTGAATCATAGGTTCAAGGACAGAAGAAAGATAATGCACTCCCTGTGATTTATCCGCTAAAGTTTACATTGTTAAAAGATATGTAGGCCTACAGATGGACAGCCGTTTCGCGACACAGTCGCAGCCCCTGTCTGATAAAAAATCGTGCAAAATGAAGCGATGAACGAGCTCTAATGCTGTCCTGGTGTTCAGTTACTTAGACGAGAGCATCTCTCAACTGACCAGCTCGTGTTTTCGGTTCAAATTGGATTCTGATTAAGTGAATCATAGGTGCGATGCTGAGGATAACCAGAATTATCTGCAGAGCATCTGCACCCGATATATTTATATGGTTTTATATTTTTCATAAATTGGCTTTTGAATTTTGTTAGCAGCCAAGTATCCTTCATACATCTGAAATTCACTTAATCCCAGAGGAGTTGTTTTAAGAAATGAGATATAACTTTCAAGAAGATTATCTCATGCCAATTTTCCAATTATCAGAGAGAAAAGTTCGCCAGCTCATAAGAAACCAATCATCTTCCCATTCTACCCGCAAAGCCTCACCAATCCGCAAAACATTTATTCACGATTATCCACGATCCACGATTATTCACTACTTCGTCAACACGGTAGGTGACTACCGGACGAAAATTGACTTTCCGAAATAAATAGTTTAATGATGGAAAGATTCAGGAATGTTTTTATATTAATTTGGTTGACATAGCTTTTCGGACGGTTCCCACAGACTATCGTCAAGTTACAGAATACGGTTTAGTAGTGCCACAAAACTATATATAAAATACATAACATAATATAAACTATAGAGCACATAAACTGAACCTAAAAACATAATCTAACATAGCTCGAGATATGGGTTGGCAAAATGAGACAGGCAGCATTGAGATATTGATTGGAAGTTGATCTGACTGGCAGTTTGAAAAAAGTGCTAGATTGTAAAAAAACGCAAGTAGAATAAGAAGTTTCGATAACAGTAAAGTTTTTTAATGTCAATCTTGATACAATTGATTCACGTAAATGGATGTTAATGTTGTCGCTACACTATAAAGGGCACGAATAGTGCATGTGAAATCAGAGCCGTTGATGTGAAACCTTTGGATGTTTACAAATTGAAGATGTTGATGTTGTCATTGAACATTTTTTTCTCTAAAAATTCAAGTATTCAAGTACTTCGACGATTTCCTGTCATCCCACTTATCTGTTCGCTGGCTTGTCTGCAAATTCATGTCAACGATTCAGATGTCAAAATTACTCCTACTCTATGATCATTCTTGAATAAAAAATATGGAGTCCCAGCCTTTTCTACATCTATAGACTGAGGCGGCCAGATTTGGAGAGAACATTTTCAAATATCAGCAGATCGTAGTTTTTGGCGTGTCAAATAATCATATTTTATTGAATAAAACATAAATAGAAAATAAAATAATAAGAATGCTATCCAAATTCCTTTTTGTGGAAGTAGAGAAAGTAACAGGAAACAATACTGTGCCTCGCAGGTTTAAGATGAGCTCGTCCAATGCTACAACACAATATTCTTTCAGCTCCTTGTCTTTCGAAAGGCTGTATGAGGCCAGATCTGTAGGGTCGTACGATTTGCTTGTACACCTGCCTACTTAACATTGTACCATTTTGACGATTTGTGTCTTCAGAGAACATGAATAAGTGACTTCTTAATCATTTTCTCCCTGTGTGTTGATCGGCTCGCGAATAGCTGATTCCTCACGAAACAGTCTAACAGTGGCGCATGAGACCTTTGGCATCGCTGACCGGTTAACTGAGGTATCAGAAGTGAGTCCAAGTCAAGAAGATTGACTAGTCACACATGAAGTAGCCACTGAGACAAGGCTACAAATTAGACAGAACTACACCGTTAAAAATTAAAATTGTAGATTATATTTATCTTTGAACGGTAGTATCAATCCTGATTGCTTCATTCATCAACTTCATTCAAACATAAATAATTAGTGCCCCAGAAGTTTCATTTCAATAGTTCACCATTAATATTCGACTTTGGAGATCTATTACAAAAGATACTGCGTTGTCATGACACATTTTTATCTCGAAATCTGTGAATTAAGATACAGGTGAGGTCAACGCCCGGGACTTTAGCTGATGGATCGTCAACCAGCAATTTGTTGTAAATTTCGCACTATTGCTCGATGGCGGTCTTTTGCGCCATCATTCACTGTAAGGAACCCACACACCTGATCGATGCCAGTTCTATCCGACAAGAACAGATCGTTATCATGAGATGGAGGAAGTGTTGTCACAATGCCAAGACAGTAGATATTAACACAATGGAACAGCAGTTAAGCTTCCCATTCTCATGGATATTGTGTTTTGCGTGCTTGTTGACCAATGGTTTTGAACATGACGTCAATCGGAGGAGATTAGAGTCTAGCACGATTTCAATCAAAACATATTTCGTCTAATTTTAGTTCGCTTGATAGAACAGAAGTACATGGAAGAACGCATGGAATTTCATTCTTTTTTCACACTCAACATTGGAGTTCGAACTATCTACCCAAAATGGACAGTCAATGTACTGGGACTGTCGATCACAGTGCCTTCGCCATCACAGGTAAACCTGATTGCTGTAATCGGAAGAGAAGGCTTCTTTACACAATCGATTGCCGCTTCGCTGGCACACGCCTTGACTTCTACATTTGTGTACGATGCAAGACAAACCGCACATCATTTTTGTCAGTCGACAGTGACACTTGGTAATCAAAAAGTGTAGATAATGGTGTGTGTGTCTGTTGGTTTATAGTATAGATCAGTCTTTATTTCTGTTTTCTCTTTGATAATCAGTATATCAAGGAATGGTATTTCTTTGTCACTTTTTCCATCGTAAAAGTAATATAATATAAGTAAGTATATATATATATATATATATATATATATACATATATATATATAGAAGACATAAAGCAAGCTGTGATCTATTGAATCTGTGAAGACTAATTGCCATGATATAAAAAAAAGGAAAGGCAATATTTTTTATCTTGCCCTTTTCGGAGGGTAAGATAGATAAAAAACAGACATAATGTATAATCAGATTGGTTTTTTGAACATTTGCCATGGATTCAAGAAATGCGCAAAAATCCTCGTCCGTTTGTGGCCTCAGATTTCTACATTTTTGTTGCCTTCTGGCTTAATAGAAAACCTATTTTCTTATCCTTTCGTTACCAATATTCGTTTTCCAGTGAATAAATTATCACTCATCTCTAAATTGTTAGATGAATTCTAAGACTAACTTTCTACTATATTCAATCAGTGTTAGGTTGCTATGGCACAAGGGACCTCGTTATGATCCTGAAGTGCTGCCTAAAAATTGAAACGCAACTTAAGATGCCGTGAGGTTGAGTAATTCAGACTTGCATAGTAATACTGCCGTGGTTTCTTTCAATGTCATGTGAATCAAACTAAACAAAAAACAGAAATTTTAGAGAATTATGGACGTCACAGGACGTCGCACCATCTGCAATAGGAAGGCTTGCCGTTGGGATGGATTTCCAGCCCAATCCCAATGAGAATTTCCATTGGGATCCCAGTAGATCCCCATCTCAATAGACATCCAAATAGCCTACTTTAGAGCTAAAAACGTACGCAATTTCACCCCTAGCTGCATCGGGCTTACCGCTTATGCCTGCCAAATGTGATACTTTTTGAATTGACGAAGTCCACGGTCGTAGGCCTAGGACTAGACTGTCCTTAATGTAATTTTAACTGCTTTTAAACAATAATGTATAATAGGCGTACTGTATGGCTATATTTTGCACCGAGACTGCCTTCACCCAAGAGCATAGAAATAGATTGTTTAACTGAAGTTGACTAGAATGGAAATTGACTCAAGGTCGCGGCACATCCGGGGGAACTAAGTTGGGGCACGAATGACCAATGAAAAGCTTAGATTTACACATGTGACTGATTCTAACCCAATGATACAGCCTTTGACAGGTGCATCTAAGTGAAAATGCGTGCGATTTATGTGCCACTATTGTGTATTGCATGAAGCTGAACCTCCGTTCTAGAGGTTTTATTGTTGTCGATTTCTATGGCCAAGAGCTTGTAGGGGTCTACGCGTATAGCTAATATGTATGTATGAACTACGAACACACTTGGTATTAATGAAACCTATATCGGAAATGCGGTGTTAATAAACAGCTCGCTACACGGGCTCACACGTACAGTAGGCAACAGGCAGTAGACAGCGGCATATACGGTTAAATAGGCTTGAAAAGCTTACAATGTATAGCTTAATTACAGAAGCAGCGAAGCTCATGACAACGTACAGGCGAATTGTATAAGCCTATACATAGTATTACATGACTGCCTCCTTTTTAAGCAGCACTATTTTTAGCAACTAGGGAAGTTAAAGACATAGAGTAGGGTTAAAGTTAAAATTTGTGTAGATCACACTAAGAGCTTTCAATGCTCGAATTCGATATATATATATATATATTCGTATGCATGACAAGACAACTCAGGACAGATGTGATTAGGTAAAAAAAACACACAAAAATGTCACGCTCAGCCTTAAAAGGAAGTTTGATTAAAAACGGACACCAGTCAGCCAAGTACTGGCCACTTCAGAGGTAGAGTGAAGTTCAGCGAGGCCGCCGATGCCGTCACGAAGAGCTGTGACAGGGCAGTCCTTCACGGATATGTGCCATAGTCTGAGTCTGACCAGTCGCACAGCGGGGATTGACGAGCACCTCAGCGGTGCAGGGAGCTGCGACATGGCCCGGCGTTCGTCCTCAGCCGGTTGAGGAGTGTCCACTTGGCCCGGGGGAGGTCAAAGCCCGGGACTTTAGTTGTTGGACCGTCAATCAGCGATTTGTTGTGGACCTCGCACTTCTGCTACCCCTCACGCCAGGCTTGAGCGGGATCGTAGGTTGCTGACGGTCTGTTGCGCCATACCGGGTGGCGTGACCGCAGGCGCGGCGGATTGTTGAAGTCATCGTTCAGCGGCAAGGTCGGGATCGCCTGGACTTTCTGCAACAGGTGCGCCGTCGATGTCATACGGCGGATAGCTGGTGGAGGAATGTTGCAGAGAACTGGGAGCCACTCAGTTTGAGTACTCCTGATCGCTCCAGTTATTGTTCTCATGGATTGGTTCAGTTGCGTGTCGATGGAAGCACAGAGACGAGAGTCTTTCCACACCGGCATACAGTACTCTGCCGTGGAATAGCAAAGAGCAAGGGCTGAAGTACGGAGCGTGTTGGCACTTGCTCCCCAGGTGGTGCCAGCAAGCATACTCAGCAGGTTGTTACGTGTTCTGAGCTTTGCTGATGTCTTCTGTAGGTGGACTTTGTAGGTCAATGCTCTGTCGAGTGTGACACCAAGGTAGACTGGGTTGGGATCGAGCTCTAGGCGTCTGCTGTTGAGAAAGATGTCCAGCTCCTTATCCTTTCTGGCGTTGTGTAGGTGGAAGACGCTTGAAACTGTCTTAGAGACAGACGGCTGAAGTCGCCATAGGCTGCAGAATTTGGCTATTCGCTCTACGTCCGCGGTCATAACTTCGTTCAGGCGGTCAAAATCTTGGTAGGTAATGCAAATATCGTCTGCATAAATGAACTTCCTACTTTTGGTGGGCGGCAGGTCGTTTATGTAAAGGTTGAATAGAGTGGGAGCCAGTACTGAGCCTTGTGGCAGGCTATTAACTAGCTTTTTCCAGGTGCTGCACTGGTTTCCTATATGAACACGGAACCTCTTGTTCTGCAGAAACGTTGCCACGGTCATCACTGCCCATTTCGGGAGATGCGTCGAAAGTTTGACCAGAAGGCCTTTGTGCCACACTGTGTCGTAGGCGGCTGTGAGGTCTAGGAAGATTGCTCCCGTTTTCTGATTGCGTTGGAAACCATTTTCTATGTGGGTGGTCAGAGCCAATGCTTGGTCTTGGGTACTCCTTCCCTTTCTGAAACCAGCTTGGGTAGCATCGAGGACACTTTCGACGATGGGGTTGATTCGGCGGAGAACAATTTTTTCTAAGAGTTTGGAGGTCACAGACAGCAGCGAAATCGGACGATAGCTTTCCACGGAAGACGGGTCTTTGCCTGGCTTGGGGACAGCGATGACTTTAGATTTCCTCCATTGTTTTGAGAATCCAAACGAATCCACGAATTCGAGATAGGCAAGGTCAGACTGAACACACAGAAAAATGAACTGCTCTGTACAACCCAAAAACATTTGTAACGTACTGACTAATGTCAACGATTACATGCATATTTTGTTGGAAGAGTGCTTATTGGGATCTATTGGGATTTATTGGGATTGGGGTGGATTTTTGGTAACCCAATCCTAACGGCACGCCTGGCAATAGGATCATACAGACGTGAAAGTGGACGAGGAAGAGTACGAGGAACCCGAGGGGAAAGGCAGCAACTGAGCTTTGAGAATGGCATCTTATCCCACAAGTGAAGAAGACGCTTGTGCACATTACCCGGCTCCGCAAGATAATTACCGCAGTCGGAGCTGGATGCAATGTGTCAGCAGCGAGAACATTCAAAGAATGGGTCAACGCTTCCATCATTTCAATCGCCACATGGCAATTGAATATAATTGCTTCGTGATCATTGAAATGATGAAAGCGTGGGCCCCTTTGGATATGTCAAATGTTCTGAGAAGTAGATAAACAACTGGCGTGAGCATCTAATGCTACTAATGAAATATTTTGCGATAAATTGTTGCTGGTGTCTAAATTGCCACCACTTTATGACTAAATTTTGCGGTTGCAACGTTAGGTTCCTTGAATTAAAAAGCCCTAGAACCGTGTGAAATGTGAATACAGGATTAAAAATGCTAAACCGGAGTCAAACTTCACCTTGACAAGTCAACTTGTCGTCCTTCAAGGTGTAATGTGAAGCACATCCACATTTATCCAATTTATCTTTATAATTGTGACGCCGAGGCAAGCAGAAATGATGACAGCCTTTACCACAACAGCGGCACTCTCCCGGCTGCCGCGAAGGTGAGTACAGGATCAGGCCAGTCGCAGCTTGAGATAGTCGCTCCAATACAACAGCTCTTTGTTCGCCAATCTGAAACGCAACGAAAAGTAAATTGAAGGAAAACATGCCTCTATTCTATATCATATAATCTTAACTGTAAAGCTTGTCCATGACGTGAAGGCATTTTAATTACAGATCGGCAAAGCACATCCATGAAATGGGATGACAGTCTTATCGATGATCAATCTGGTTTCTTTTCACTCTGAACAATCGCCCAGAAGTTGACATGAATAAGAATAAAAGACGACATGTATCCTGATCCGTAAAGATCAAATAAGTTATCTTCATCATGCCTGTCATCAAGCTTGAAATAGGCAAAAAGTATTCCATTTAGTAACTCGGAGTCCTCCTATCAGTCATTGTTATTTTTAGTTCAGCTCTAATTTCATCCACGTACTCTCTACATTTTTTACTCTCTGATTATCTCTGATTTTTCACTCTCTTCAATATTCTTTCTTAAGGTGTTTTCCTGATGAAATAAATGCTTTGTTCTTATTGATAAAATATCACTACAGTCACTTTTCCATTCACTAATTTCTTTATCGTCCCTGTACAAACATGGGTCAATGCTCCCTGTTGATTTAAAACCCGTTGAACTTTGGTTCTCAAACTCTTATCCATGCTCTTATCTGATGTCAATACTTTTCTTCACTCCTGACAGAATCATGTGACCGCTAAGGTGCTATCACATTTGAGAGCTGAGAACGCATCGGAAAACTTCATGCTAGATGCAAGTCCTATGTCACACTTGAGAGCTGAGAGTAATCTATTCAAGCGTCAATCAAGGAGCTTATGTATTTCCAAGTCTCAATGCCTATACAGTACACACCGCTACAATTACAACATTGCATCATTTCACTTGGATTTGGCACCATTAATTAGAGATTGTAGATAGAATTAGAACATCGATGAACACCAACAAAGTGATATTGACATAAAGAATCAATACTTTGACATAAACCTTTCTTATGAGCATTTGAATAAGAGGCAATATTTGCCAGATTGTGCCACGAGATATTATTTATCCAGTATTGGTTCTTCATTATAACTTTGACTCGTCTACAAGCTGTAGGAAGCAATAAAACCGAATTGCGATGTAATGATCTTATTTAATTTTTATAACAAAAATTTTTCGGCTCACACGCCCTTTATAACACATCTGGATATAAATGAATAAATACAGATGAATACAAATTTCAAAAATTATAGGTAGGTCTATTACTCTACTACTATTCTCTTGGTCATGAAGCGACCATCATTGACCTAGAAAAGCCGCAACTGAACCGGAAGGTAGAGTTTGGCCATCAAAATAAATCAAGACCGAAGAAGAGCAACAATGATTAATTTCCTCCTTCTCCCAAATTGATTCCTCCTCATGTCGTATCAATATACAGTCCCGGACAAAAGTCCTCGATAATGGTCTGAAATACCTTGTTTTACACATCAGCTTACAAATTCACCTATTCTTCGATACAATTCTAGGAAATTTTTGGGTGTGCTAATTCTTGGAAATGCTTCCGTCAGATAATAGCGCTATCGAGTATCTTTCCTGCTGTTTTTGTTGGTCACACAATGATGAATGGTAATCTGGGAAAGCACTGTTGATGTATCATTTGTCCTGTTTCGCCATGACGTGCAGACCTGTCTCACCAACTCGCCGCGCACAGATCGTCGCTCTCCATAAAGAAGGACTGACTCAAAATGTTATTGCTTCGAAGTTGAAAACTAGCCAATCGACTGTTTCCTATACCATCAAAAGAAACGAAGTGTTGGGAAATTTCCTATCAAGGAGCCGAACCGGACGTCCGCGGGCAACGAGCAAGAGGACTGATGCTTTGATTCGTCGCCGATGTGTTTCTTCACCAACAATAGCAAGCACTGAAATCTGTGAATCGTTGAGCAACCTTGATTCTGTTCCAAGTGGCCGTACGATTCGCCGTCGCTTGCATGATGAGCTAAATTTAAAGGCCTGTCGTCCAGCAAAGAAACCCAGATTGTCGTGCAAAAACATTCGCGATCGCTTGAGTTTTGCGAGATCCCATGTCAACTGCACTGCTGACGACTGGCGTCAAGTGATGTTTAGTGACGAAGTGACTGTTTCACAATTCCACTGTTATTCATCCTTTGTTCGACGTCCACCCAACGCTCGCTATGTTGATCGTCATGTGCTGCCGACTGTGAAAAAGCCCTCCAGCGTCATGATCTGGGGATCGATCAGCGCTAGTGGACGAGGGGCACTGTGGTTCGTACCTCAAAACACGTCTGTAGCTTCTCGAAGTTATCTCGAGCTGCTCAAGCAAAAACTTCCGCTGTGGATGCCTCTTCGCCAGACAACGATTTTTCAACAGGATGGAGCACCAGCTCACACAGCCAGGATTGTCAGAGAGTGGTTTGAAACACAACCATTCCAACTTCTCACTCCTTGGCCTGGTTCAAGTCCGGAACTGAATCCCATCGCAAACATGTGGGGGAAAATCAAACGAGAAATTGAAAGTCGCAAGCCTTCATCGCTGAACCACCTGAAAGATGTCATTCGTGAAACATGGGTGACAGAAGTTACTCCAGAATACTGTGAAAGACTTATCTCGTCCATGCCACGCCGAATCGCTGCAGTTATTTGAGCCTCTGAGCGTAATACAAAATACTGACCGTTGATATCCATAAATTGTCAAAATCAAATGTCTCTCTCCATGAATAAAGATAGCTAATGGAAACACTAGCCTTTTGACTAGGAAAAGCTTTGGGATAGTATATGCGAATTCATAGGTATAACAGCTAATTTGCAGACAATATCGAAGACTTTTGTCCGGGACTGTACATGATATCTAACAATCAGTTATAGATACACAGCATTTGATTAGGGTCCTTTGGCGGCACCATGCTATGTTTCATAGTGCAGTGCCGCCACTCAGATTCCTATGGAATCATACTACGGTAGAGTAATAGACCTACCTATAATTTTTGAAATTTGTATTCATCTGTATATATTCATTTATATCCAGATGTGTTATAACATTGATAAGGGCGTGTGAGCCGAAAAATTTTTGTTATAAAAATTAAATAAGATCATTACATCGCAACTCGGTTTTATTACTTCCTACAGCTTGTAGACGAGTCAAAGTTATAATGAAGAACCAATACTTTCTTATGAGCTAATTTTTGAAATATTGAAATCGTTCTATTAATTTTCATGTCTATACATATTTAGTGGTATTCATCGATAATATTTGTTTATATTCTATCGTCTTCATGACAGAAGTGTACAGACTGACGATCGAAGGTCAGGCGGCAAATCCTCTTTAAATGACTGTTTCAGAAATGAAAAGAATCTCACTACAATCACTGTTCCAACCATTCTAACTACCTGAATTAGGTCCAACTATTTTTCAACGCAACCTTGAATATTAACCATAAGTCCCTTCACACAATGTATGAAATGATCGCTTCATTGACGAATCAATAATGATATTGAAGCATTCATATCAGTGTGCAACGTAAATTGAACAGTATTCTTATTATTTCGGAAAAAGAAAGATCCTGCTACTGTTTGAAACTGACTAAATAGACAAAAATTCAGGTGATTAAACTGAATCAACAACACCTGGTAAATCTTCGAATACTTGACGGATGACAAAGGAACACGAAAATAAGCATTTCAACTCTTTGGAAGTCGTAGAAATTACCTTGGTCTAGATAACCAGATCACAGGTTCGAATCCTACCAGAAGCACATATTTTGCATGGCAATTTGATTTATCGTCTATCTCACTTTATGCTTATTGCTAATTGGGAATAATGGAACACACATGTAAGTGGGAAATAAGAGTCGAATCGACTGAGATGACAGATGAAGGAAGTGCCATCTTGGTACGACCATCAATCAATTAAACTCAGAAGTGATGCTGACAAATAAGCAACTATGATAAGTTACTCCCAGATATTCACCTATTCTACATGCTTTTTAATAGTCTTTATGAACAGTTTTCTTGTAAAATTTAAATAAACGATGGTAAAATTTAAAAGGATATAAGGCTCTCATGGAGACCAAAATAATGTTCACTATCATCCTTACTCCAACTGACGCCAAATGAAAGCCACAACCAAGTTCCATAAATTCAGTCGCAATAGACCCGGTCTTATTTAAGCGGTAATCAAAGGTGCCGATCATTTGTCAAAGCGGCATGCGGGTCATATTCTATGATTTCCCACAATGTTATTTCTTACACTTTGCTGGCGCAACATTTGATTTCAGTGTGCTTGAAACCCATTCTCTTACATAACTCTCTGATGAAGATTGAATTTCTCGTCCCTTCTAAGCAGAAATTCACTCATGCTTGAAATCTTTCTGTTCCCTTGAAATGCATTCCAACAGCGGAAGGAAGCTCTTCCACAATTTCTTCAAAAGTCATGTTTCCTGGTTTTAAGTCCTTGCCCTTTGACCCTTTCAAGTAGTCCGCAACGAAATTCGACTTAGAGAATGAACTTCTCTTCACAGTTAAGTCAAACGACCGCGACAGTAGCAACTGACAGCCTAATCCGATGTCTGACTCCGAAAACATTGCAGTCTACAAAATAGACCGCTGGTTAGATCAAATCAGAAATAGCAGCAGCCCACGAAATTTTCTGCACATTGTCCGATTAACTGTGGGCTCGAAGATCTGAAATCGCTTTACATGTACAACTGTAATACTTAGGCATGAAGTCTTCTCTTGGTGATATTAACTGTAACTGAAACACAGTTGATCAATCGAACTGGTTCAAATGTCCATTGACAATCTGCTTTTGTGAATTATTTGTGTCGGCGCTTTATATCCAGTTAATATTACAACATAAATTATTATATGCCTACAGATCAAATGTAGAAGCTACTTCATAAAGATTTTTGATATCAACATGTACAAATAATTACTTGTATAATACTTTTTGCAAGAGTTACTTTGATCATTGTCAAAATGCATGCATGCATTCTGCAACGAAGTTTTGGAAATCAATGCGTTCACGAAATACTGTCAGTATATAAAAGCATTTTTACATAGTCAATCATAAAAAACGAATCACATAATCTATATACAGATTCAATCGATTCTCGTGTCTTCCAATATTTTTGCACGTTGAACGATTCATACGTAACGTTAAGCGCTGTGTTGCTGAAGTTTTGTTTAGTGCATAATGTTAGTGCATGTATGTACACTTCTGTTGAGTAGAGAAAAATAAGAATTGCGCGATCTTGTGATTTTCATGAAAGGAACTATTGTGGAATTTATTTTCTGCAAAAAAATGATGCCATCGGTTACATCTACCAATCAGCTTTCTAATGATCATACCAAGTTAAGTCTTTAAGAGATTGAGCAAGCGTCTCACGGACATAATTTCACAAAAATCACTTTGAAAAATTCACTCGATTTTCCTTATGATGAAATATGTACGTCCAAACTTCCCAATTTATGAAGTGTTTACTATCAGTTGAATATACTCTTTATGAAAAAACATGTTGGTTCCAACATTAAGCGAGTTGCTGCACTGATTTTGCAAAAATGAATTGCACTTGACTTTGTAGACTTGCTTTATACTATATACTCTTAGATACATACAATATTACAAATAATATACATATATTATTGCTTTATACTTTGCACTTTCAGAATCCATGTAAAACCAACTATAGCACAAGTACCCTAAGATTAATCACCTCGTGTTCGCGCATGAAGATGGCCGGACCCTATCGATCCCTAGGGCTGGCCACATCATGAGTTGGATCGTATTACGGAAAAGGTTGTTATAGGGTGTACAGTACATACATTTAGAAGGCATATCCTAGTTGACTCTAAGTATCCATATGCGTTTTTATAAAGTGCTATTTGATCATTTAAATAAATCATCACTTCATCTAGAGTGCAATTTCATGAAAATCGCTCATTGAAAAAATACTATGCTTCTCAAAGTGGCATTCATATTTGATCATGAAATTGGCTAACTATCATCAAAATTCGATGAAGATTCCAAACACAGTGTACTTTCCGAGATATGCAACAAATAAGGGCAGAAAGTGCCTCTTGTTCAAAGTAATTTACTACTGGCTGTATGACAGCGGCAGTTATCTTGCTCTTTGTAGCCATTTTCATCTGGATACTGTGTAAAGACGGACAATTTCTCTTATTTGTAATATCCTATCAATTTGTAACATAAACTGTTGTCAAATTGCATCTGGTATTCATTTTCGCTTGCTTATCCTATTGAACAAACCAGACACACCAGTAGTGTTGTTTGATGATGCGACAAAGTGCAAATTTTCCAACAACTCTGGTGATTCTAAAAACAGCCTTTTCAATAAATAATAGCAAAAGATAAACAAATAAAATGAATATGAAAAGAATAAAATGAAATTGTTTAACTTCACCCTTACAAATTATAGAGCCTCGGAGGCGGAGCATTAAAAATGGACAGCACCACAGCCCTGTCCACAAAATATCACCTCTCTGACTACCAAGACTTTATGATATATTTGACAAAACTACAGGGGAATAATGTCCCACTGGCCTTAATAAACTTGCACTTCAAGCTTTTTCATTTGATAATTGTGCACCATCGCTCATTCAATATACTTACATGTAAACGGTAAATTGATTTCGATCTGGCCTCGGTGAAGTAAATGAACTGATCGTCAACGTCCAAACCTTTGATTTCCCAATAATTTCTGCTGAACAGCTTCGTTTTGTTGTAGCCACGCAAATCTGATGCCATTATCCTGTCTTTTTCTACCCACAGTAGGCGTCGCCGAGCTCGTGAAGAATCCACGATAAGATCAGTGATTGAAGCCGAGCGAGAGAAAAGACTTTCACGTCTACTTCCATCCAAAAATGATCTCTCTACCTTCACTTTGTTGTATCTTTGACCACCTATGTTATCAGCCCAATATAACCACCTGAAATACATAGAATAGATATTACCATAAGCGTAAATATAACCGAAGATTCGCGATTATCGTTAGTTATTATGATGCTCTTTAACATGAGAGTCTACTGAAGTTGGATAGCTTTGGTGCTAATTTCATGTTTCAACCAATCTTCCCATAAACTTTGAAATTTTTGTCCTTCATGCATGTCTGTCAGTCAGATAGTTTGTGCTATTTTCGGATAACGGGAAGTTTCGGTGATAAACAAAACTCTTACGGTATTTTGAAATATAAAAAAAATTCATTAGTTCACTTTTTTGAATGATGGCCATCACCTTCCCCTTGCTATCAGCATCTACCACTCACTAGATTTTAGCAGACATGCAAAATGTCCATGCAAATTCCCGGGCAATTTCATCGAATTTCCATGCTATCTTTCATTATATTGACCAGATATGCCATTCCGATTACACTGTTTAAAAAAAGCATCCGGACACCCATTTCAACTATTTTCCTTATGAAATTTGTGACACTTTCCGTTTGAATTTTGCCACCAAATTTTGTCGTGTTACATTATGACCGATAATTGCCTACGTACTCGGGCTTCAAAATTTTTGAATTCTCTGAACGGTGCTTTTTTGCAGAATTTTTACCCCTAGCACAGCCACAAGCCATAAGCGAAAATAGGGGTTATTCAATGAAGAAGATAATAAATGATATTGCTTTAAATAAACACAAGAAAAATAACTGATCTTCTAATCTGAATAAGTTGTCCCAGAAACCTGTACACACACTTTTTGAGAACAAGATTGTATTGGTCAGGGAAACTTGTCTGGGACAATGATTCCAAACCTGAGCCGTGCGAAAAAAAGTTGTGCACATGTAATATCTTACAACTTACGAAAGGGATATTGACAACACGAAGGTAAACGACCATTTAGATATAACTTTTTTTTGGTATACTAGTATATGACCCACAACTTTAATTACATATCATTTGAAGTTGCATTAATTTGTCATATTTCGAGTCTGTTACGAAGTTGCATATAAGCACGTTAAGAAACACAGAAAACAAAAGCGATATTTGGCTAACTCCTGTTGTTTTCTTACGAGTTTAGACGTACGTGCGAATAATAGTCAATCAGATTAAGCACACGACTTCAATATGAATAATCATACATTGCTATTATAAAATGCAACGCTGCTTATTTGTATAACTTTATCATTAGCGCTTTCACTAACGCTTCAGTTTCACTATCAAGCGACGCTTTCACTAACGACAATACCATCGCCTCACGGACATCATCGATAGAGTATGTGGAAACTAAGCAAATATATGAAGTCATGAGTATTATATCCATATGTTGCACAAACATATGCTATTTGGGTATTTCCATCAAGATTAGAAGAAAGATAAAAGATATAGTGGGCTCAAAAATAGTCATTGAATGGTAGTTGAAATCAAGAAATTATGCTCATTGAACTTTATAGCAAAAAATCACAAAATGGCATTCCAGGGCTATTTAACTAAAATTTGAGAGTGATTCTAGGGCCCCAACAAAATTCCCGGACGACTCCCGTGCACGGCCGCCACCCCGTGTAAATGTAATTCTTATGGCACTTCTATTCTCTTTCCCCTTCCCCACAGTTTCAGAATTATTCAAAACCGCGTTAAGTATTAAAAAGTAGGAAATCTATTTACAGGAGGTGACTACAGCGTTGAGTGAGTAAAATTCCTCTGGCTTGGAGAAAATTTACAGCATTTGCTTTGTCGTTCACTGCAGACACCAACTCCACGAAGTTCATGATCACAACTATGTCCGAAATTTGTCTTCGAATCTTATGGTCTAGCTAGTACCCAGGGGACCAATGCTTCATGCCAGGGTTCAAGTAAAACTTCTCAGTGTTATTTGTGCTATCCTTCTATGACAGTACAAGCCTATCCTTGACCCAATGTGACTACATTCGACGAAATTTGGTGAAATCGGAATGTATGGGGGGGGGAGAATAGAAAAAGGTACTTATGATTAAAGTTCAGAGAGCGGCAATATTACGACGGTTATAGGAAAGAGCCATTTTATCTCAGACATTGGACGTGCGTTCGAAGGCTTTTCACGTTGGATGCCTGTTGCATGGTTCCATATTCAAGCTTCTTTTTAATCAATCAATGAAAAATATATGTCTAAGTCATCAATTTTTTCGTCTATTGCTCAAAATAATCGTCTATTTACCCATCTATTGGATCCACGGCTAAAGCAGTCGGTTCCTTCAATGACTTGTGTACAATAACAAACTTGTTCGCATTTGGTACCATGCTCCGGATAGAAACCATTTCGATTCGAGGTCGTGGGTTCAAATAACCATAATAGAGATTTCTGTGCACCCAATCTACAGCCAGGCATCGCGGTTTTCCAACACTACCATCCAACACCAGGGCCGCATGACTTCCATTCAATAGTGCTTGAAAAATTTCCTGAAAAATATCAATCAACATCTTGTCGAAATATGCAACAGCCAATAAAGCAAATCAAACTTACGTTCTTCTCTTGATCAATCCAAAACAATCGCTTACTTCGATGCTCAAAAGCAATGGAACCAGCCTTTAGGATCTTTTTAAGTGGTAAGACATCTAAGGGATCATCACTCCTTGGCAAGGAAGTACTGATTCTTCGAAACTCATTTCTCATGGAATATATAAGAAAAGAGTCTGCTTTGCTACAAGTTCTTCCATCTGAATTGAGAATGTAATCATACGGACAAGCACACTTGCGATGAGGACGAGGAACTCGGAAGAAGAAGCAAATATGTGAGCAGTTGCCTTGGTTAACGCTGCATGGATTTCCTGGAGCTGAAAAAAGATCAAAACGTTCAATAAGTGAAAACGAATGGTTCAATAAAATTTATATGAATATTCATTGAAAAGCTACGGCATTGCAAGAAAAGAATGATGTTAAATTTGTAAAGGAAGCTTAAAAAATCAGAGATTGACGTTGATCCATTTTTTATTGAGCATGTTTGATTGACGTGGGATAGCTAAGTGGCGCTGAATACAATTCAAATAGAAAGTTTTAAATTCATGCAAATCATAAATAGTCTGCTAATATCTATCATACATTGAGCAGAAAAAATGCAATGCACATCCAAATAAATAAGTGCATCAAAAAATATTGAGGCATGATGATCCGTTCATCTTGTGGCTTGGGATACACTACTTGTGGCATAAAGCCGACAGGGTTGCTTGTAAATCTATTATGAGTGATGATCAAAGTATATTGCCATTACCTATTCATGAAATAATTACATTCGTGGATGAATGAAGATGTTCATTCCAACTTTACATGTACTTTGTTAATGGTCAATCAGTGATTTGAATTGATCAAGATGCCTCATTTTGCAAAAAATTGACAAGTTTCTGAATTTTCCAAGAAGTGCTTTTACGCAAAGGTCAAATTTTTGAAGTTCCCATGGGCCACATTTGAAAAAGTTTGAATTCGTGATCAGAATTACGTAGAAACTACAGATCACAGAAAGAGTCTTGACTTTAATAGCTTTGAGCAATTTCAAAGAATGAGTAAGGTGGGTGAGGGACCCGGGAGCACCTCTGAGTAAAGATAGGGTTAAGATTCAATACAGATAGATAACTAAGCATGAATCACATGTGTTCAATTTACCGGGAAACAAAATTTGCGTGATAAAAGTTTTCGTTGTGTTGTCAGCTAAGAAACATAGTGCACAAATATCTGTGTAAACACAGATTATATTAACTTCATCTCTTTTGAAGCAACAATGAAAACATTCGAAAATGATCTTTTAGCGTCCCACTAAGCCAGACATGTACTTTGCGAATGAACTAATATTCCGATAATAATTACGCCTACAGGGGTGGGGGTCATTGCAAAATACAATTACAGATTTGCTTATGCAGCTTAATGTGCAACATTTATGGTTTTGGGAAATACTTTGTCTACATATCTGTTTCTTAAGCCTTCGATTCTGTTTTCTGAATAACATTTTTTGCTCACCTCTGCCCCACCCAAAGCACGAAACTATCCTAGCAACTAGGAGCTGAGCAGCCTTCACACACTCGCAACTCTTCACCAGGCCAGGGTTAGCAACCTCTAGTGAGGGTACTAAAGTGCGGCTCTTAACCAACTGAACAATCCCTCCGAAAGATAGATGAGTCTTGTGACAGAGTCATTCGGTGCGGTGACAGTTCTCCCCTTCTAAGGGAGCTAGGGTCGCTCTCTGCTGATGATGTAATTGACTTTTGCCTTGGTACACTAGCTTGCCTCTGTCTGTACGGCCGTGTTCCTCATCTACAAAAATCAGGGTTTCACCACCCTCTCCCTACTCCGTTATGCAACATTAAGTCTACTCCTTGCTCTGATCGTCCGCCATCCGACCGTCTAAGCATACTTCGGAGTAATCACAATACAAATCGCCACCAACCAAGTTTAGAATCGTCTGCCCCATCCAATCACTACACAACCCGTTCAAAACATTTTTACTCAAATAAATCTTTGGGTCAAAAATTTGAAATAATGCAAATCTTCTCTCAATAAATTCCTCTTTTAATCAACATGATATCTGGGTGCTGTCTTTAATTCTTGTCTTCAACCCTTTAGTGTGGCAGCTAGGAAATGAAAATTTTTGATATGCTTTGATCTATTGATACGGCATGATCAGTGGACTTGTGCATAAGAGGCATTAACCTGAGCACGGACTTGTGTATAAGTTTCCACCTGATGCAGGGTGACCAGGGTACCTGTGTATAAGAAGTGTTTACCTGATGCGGAATGATCAGGGGACCTGAGCGATGACTTTGCCACTCTACGGATTGGTATTGGCATATTTTTAGTTTTTTCTTCAACTGGCTTTTTGATAAATGTTGTTATTCAATTCAAGACAGGATATAACATTTTGAATTAATCTTTCAAGAAAGGCAGAAAGGCAGTAGCAACCAGTCACCTTTTGTACACGATAAGAAAAGAATGAAATCAATATCTTATACAGAAATAATTCGTAAATTCTCAAACAGTTAAATAACTTGCCATGCAAAATGCATCCTTGAAAAAAATTATGACAGTTGTACGTCACCACAGATCTTTTGCAATGGAATTTAAACTTTCGCTCCTGACTTTTTGCAAATTGAATTAAGAAAGCACAGAAAAAAATCAGAAACATTGCTATTGCGCATAGATCGCGTGTAATTAGAGTATTCAGTTGCTTCAATATTCGACATGCCTGCGTTACTCGATCGCACTTAGTAAATAATAAATTTACTCTGGTTGTGAGATTATCCTCAATAATTCAAGGCTTTTCTAAAACTTCAAGCAACAATGATAGGAAAATAACATACTGCTTTTTATATGCATCAGCATAAAATCGCCGTCTTTCATCCTGAATACATGGTGTATAAAAGCGACAACCCCATTAAAATATGCGGTGCATGATATTCACATGTAAAACCAGTGACGACAATCCAACAAATATCAAAGACAAAGTCGTATGAGAAGGAGATGATTCATCTTCGGATACAAGAGGCTTACTCTGTAGTCATTCTGCTACAGAAATTAATTGAGAATCCTCAAAAATCCCGAAGCATATCACTGAAAGGAGTTTGTCCCAATAACCTGCATCTCCTCGCTTTAGATGGGTAAAGTTATATACACAGAGAGATAAGAAATGATACCTTCAATCCATCTCATCATCTAAGCTGTAGTTCTTCCTCTATCTCAATTTCATGCTTCACAGTGTACATCTAACAGACTCAAATTAGTCTGCGCAGATCAAACGAGCGGCTAAACTCAAACACTTGCCGATTGTGTTCATAACATAGGAAAGTCAAAGAACTCAGAACAGGATGGGTAGGTCTTTACTCAGACGCATATTCATAGTAAACCTTTTACATGGCCGAGAATCACTCTATCGATCTGAAGTAATAAGGCCTCTCTCAAATCCTCAAATAACGCCGCTTGAATAGATCAGAGACAGTGCACGAAAGACGACAAACTTTGTCTCCGAATAAGAACTGATGTTCGCCGAAATCCTCCCTCTTTCCTCTTGTTCTGTAAATGCGTACAAATCCATCGCAAAGGGCACCGCCATTGAAACATGATTTCCGCTTGTATATTGCGGCTTCGATATACTTCGTTTGTAAACAAAGAGCGTAGCAGACACGGCAAGAATAAACACACAAACAAACAGATGGAAAATGTAACACAACAACGAACATAGGCATGAGTTCCTGAGGACTTGTCGTCGGCAACCTCCCTGTTCCGTAAAATAAGCTTTTGTGGCGTTTTCATACTGGTATGGAAAGATATTTCTATTGAATTGTCTGAAGACATGAACCTGACAAAAAATCGAATGAAATGGAAACTAGAAATGTTTTAAGATTATGGATGCATCTGATCGAATTCAATTTCTCACACAACAGGCAGTTGAACATGTAGAAGAGAGAAGTCTTACAAAGTGGTTCCAAATGTCGACTAAATAATCTTATCATACACCAATTGCTCGTATTTTTACATACAGAGTCCCTAATCCACACATCAGTTTTCAGAAGCACGTACGAACGGCTGATAAGTGCAGGTATAACCCTGCAGGGGACCTCGATTTTATTCAACGGATAGTTTGCTGCTACCTAAGTAGCAAGTCTATAGTACTTTACAAAATAAAGTGATGATTAATCAAAGCTGCGCACTATAGTGATAATTTGATGAGAAGAGCGACGCACTAGTTGTTTCGAAGTGTTTAAAACCATGTTTCTTAACTTCTCAAGAAAAAATGAAAACAAAAAACGTTTATTTATCCCAGCAATGAAGCCGCTGCTTTTCAATTTACCTTTTAATTAGTAAATTTACAAAGCTGCGTGTTTGTACCTACTACTTGTATTTGCTAGCAGCAAATCAATTTCTTGGGAACATTCTAGACCTTCGCATTCACCTTGCTAGCAAGCCATTGATAGACACCAGAAATACTAGTTCGCTTGCTTTAATCTGCTCTTGCTTTGAATAGAACATTAAGGCGCCTACAAATGAGTTAATGTCGTACTCAGTAATTACTGGGATTTTGAAGCGTGCAAAAAAAATACCCGAATATAATATACCATGTTTCGAAGCACGGTTAAGAACATGTTTAGAACATCAGTTACACTGATGTATAATTGAGCACAAAAATCATGTTTAAAAGCGTGGTCTTTGAAAACCATCTTTGAAAACTAAGTTTTGAACCACTTAGTCGGTAACACTGCCCTACGATAATGCCTGTATTAGGTGCTGAGCATTATTGAGTAAATGTGCAATTAGTGACTGAAATACATTCTAAGCACCAAAAAAAGCGTGAAAGCGGGCAATATGTTATTGAAGCCTGCATTTTTTTTGGTTGCATCAAGTAATCATTCACTGAATGTCATAATTTATAAATTGCCTAAAAACAAATAAAACATGCTTTTTGAAGCAAAAAACCGCTTCAAAACATCATGCCATTTGAATCCTAGTTTCATAACTATCCAGTCTAGGTGAAAATTCGTATACAGAGTGGAAAATAAGTTGCTATATACTTAACCCATTTACGTCCACGGTCGTCATTTGACGACAAATCTTTAAATACATATGTGATTGTATTAAACAAAAATATGTATTTATATAATGAATTTCTAGTGACTTTATAAGCCATTTGATATATTCTAGGGATCAAGATTGTTTTACTTTTAAATTATTCAATATACCAAGAACTTAAAATCGTCATAAATTCACATTTATATATTACATTATCATATTGATTAATGATCTTTGTAAGAAATTTTATATAAATACAAAACTGGAAATGTGTAACGAAAATACGTCAAATGAATGAATTATGATCTCATATTTAGCTCAACTCAATTTTTGTTAGTTACAGAAACTGATTATTGTAGTTGTCGTCATTTGACGACCGTGGCCCTATTCGATATCACGTGCATTTTCATGAAATAAATTTTTCTTCACACAATTTTTGCAGCTTCTATATACATGTAGCTAAGGATGAATCGTATCTTGTAAAATTCATTCTGTCGACACGCCACCGTCGTGTATCTATCTCATCTGTGATTCGTTTCACTTTTTTGACTGTGTGTTTTGTCTGGGAATTCCGTCTCTCCATGCAAACGCTGAATCATCGATCGACCAAGGTAGACGGTCTCAACGCATGACACCACTCGCCCACTCAAGTGTTAGCGTGCGCTGTCTATTTCTCTCTCGTCTGTGATATTCACTCAATTCGTGTAGTTAGCGAATATTGCCTGTAGACTATATTGCGTAAATATAATATCGATCTTCAAAACTGTGCATCTAAATTTGTGTGACTGAACTATGAAGCAGGCTATATCTTTGGAACAGGCTGTGGAAATGATTACAGAAATTGACGACGACGAATTTGAAGAAACCGATATAGTTGATATAATCGAGCTTCCTCCAGAGTGTGTAGATAACGTCAGTGATTGTGAGGCAATCGACGATGACGATCTATCTCCAGAACAAAATCTTCGTGATACGGCCGGTAAATTGGAAAATCATTTACACGGAAATGCTGTTTCAAATACTGATTCCTCAAAAAGAAAGAAATCCGTGGCTAATTGGATTCTAAATCAAACATCTACGGAACAACCGACAGGCTTTCCTGCCTATGATAATACTGAAGACTTGGAAAATTTGCGTGAGTTATTATCTAAGAATCCTTTTGAACTATTTTCACTTACCGGTATGTCACATGAAGTGTTTGAAAAAGTGCGAGATGAAACTGTAGCATATGCAAGACAACAGAACGATCTGACTTTCCAGTGTACGGTGGAGGACATCAAGCTCTTCGTTGGAATATTGATTCTATCCGGGCATAGATCATATCCAAGAGAAACTGTTTATTGGAGCACTGATGAAAACTTGATTGTGCCATTGTCAGAAACTCCATGTGAAAAAATTGCTATAAGGAGATAAAGAAATACTTACATTTCAATGACAACAGCAATATTCCAGATGGATGTGATGATCGGTGCTACAAAATCCTTCCTTTGGTAGATTGATTCAACAGAAACTATCAACAATTCGGATATTTTGGATGTCAGTCTTCTGAAAAGATAGTGGAATATTTCGGTAGACATCCTATGAAGCAATTCATCCGAGGTAAACCCATATGGTTTGGGTTTAAGGAGTGGGCCTTATGTGATGTTTCAGGATATACATACAGATTTGAAATCTACCAAGGTAGAGAAGCAATGGCGAAACAAAAGTATATGGACTGGAATCTCGGAGCAAAGGTAGTATTGAGTATGACTGAATCATGTCCTGCAGGTAGCGAAGTGTACTTTGATAATTTCTTCACGGACCTGTCTCTCATGCAGGAATTATCTAAACGAAAATTAAATGCCACTGGGACCGTGCGAATGAATCGAATATCAAACTGCCCATTGACACCAAAACATGAATGGAAAAAGAAAGAAAAAGGTAACATGGAAGCTACAGTGGATCAGAAAAGTGGTGTAATTGCTGTAGGTTGGAAAGATAACAACGTTGTTACTGTGTTATCAAATTGTTTTGGAACAGTTCCAGCAACGGTGGTGAAACGGCGAATCAAAGGTATGATGACAACCGTTCAAATGCCACAAGTTTTGAGGAAATATAACAATGGAATGTTTGGTGTCGATCTATCAGACTGGAAGACTCAGCGATACAGAATTTCCATAAAGGGGAAGAAATAGTACTTCTGTCTCTTTTTACACATGTTGGATGTTGCTGTAGTTAATTCACAGGAATTATATAAACTCATCAATCCAAACGACAGCAAAATAGATTTACTGGCTTTCAGAATCTTCATTACTTCATCTCTTTTGCAAGGTCAGGGTTCAATTCAACCTATCAAATTTCCACGGATGAATAATATCAATATAATAATCAATAAATTCCCTAAAATAGCCGCATCTGAAACAAACGTTCTCCATACCATCCAAAGAACTATACAAATGGTAAGCAGAGAAGATGTGCTGTGTGCTCTAAAACCGTTCGCAAAGAATGTTTGCAGTGTGACAAAGGTCTTCATATTGAGTGCTTTTCAACATGGCACAAAAAGTAAGCTTACTTGTCTTCTAAAAGTAACATGTCTTCTATGGTTTGCGAATTTGAATTAAATACATATATGTGTGAAATATCCATTGTTTTTGTATTTTATAAAGGATTGCAGTAAGAATTCTTGACAATTAAGTAATGATAAAAGTAGAGTACAGCATAATAAAAAAATTGATTTCAATTGAAAGCTTCTAAATTTTGTGTCTTGATATTGAAAGCGTCCACGGTCGTCATTTGACGACAATCAATTTATAGGGGTTTCACTGAGAGAATATAAATAAATCGGTGTTTATATGATAAGAAGAAGCCATTAGTCATATTCCGACCATTTATTGAATAAAATACTATATACATCGCCTCCGGACTTTAATGGGTTAATGTTAAAAGAAAACATCAATGATTTTTCAATATACTTCTATCAATTTTAGATGAGATTTCTCTTCATAAGCCAGTGACACCTAAGATTACATCTAATCTGAAATGTAGCTACCGATCATATTGGCGAAATTTGAAGATATCTTTGTTTATATAAATCAAGTATGTGGCAATATGATGTCAATAAGTCCAATGTGAAATTAACTATCGATCACACTTTTTGAAGTAAGAAGACATCTTTGATCTTTGGATCTTCGAATCTAAGTGTAGCAATTTACTGTTGATGTGCAATATGCCTCGCAAAGTGTCTCTCGAAGAACGAATTTTCATTTTAAAAATGTACTGGAAACTAGGTAATACCACGAGAGTAATTGAAAAGTGGCAGAAAGCTTTCAGCTCTCCGCCTCCTACTAAGGCTACTATCTATCAAATCAGAGTCAAGTTTGATGCCATTGGAAAGACTACTCTCCTCGATCCAGACAACAGGTGACTGTCAACACTGAGGAAAATCACGACTTAGTCTCTCAAGCACTAGTCGAAGAACATCTAAAAAATCAGCGCGGCGGGGCAGTATAGAATTCAACATCAACAGAAGATCGATGAAGTCAATTCTGAGAGACATGAATTATGGCCCTTACACTATCACCCGTTTACAATTTTGTGAGGTATTTGCAAAACAGTGCGAAGCGACGTCTGATCTTCCTGACAAAATCGTGTGGTCAGAGGAAGCGCAGTTCAAGCTGTCGAGGCATGTCAATAGGCATAACTGCAAGCTCCGAAAATCCTCACATAACGATCGAGAGGCATCTAAATGACCATGGTGTCACTGTCTGGGTCGGCATTTCTTCCTTCGGAACTGTGTCTGAGGATATGTAGAAGTGTCCTCTCTCGGTACAATCAGTGTATTGAGGCAGCCGTAGGGCAGTTTGAACATTTGCGGTAATGTTTGTATTGCTAAAATTTTGAAATTTTATGAAATGGAAAAAGATATCGCAGGATTGGGCTGCCACATTTGGATGTGACACATTTTGTCACATTTTTGATATTCAAGATTTGTCACATTTTGTCGCACATCGATGGGCGTTAATGTCACATTTTGTCACATGCCCATTGACATAAATGTCACATTTCGTGACAAGCTGATGAAAACATATGTACACATTTTGACACATGATGATGCGCAGGAAATTGGCAGCTTTCGAAATTGCCTTTTTTTGCAGCCCTATCGATGAATCATGTATATTAAGCGGCGTTATAATGGGACAAGATTGAGAAACCTTTAATTTATTGATTATTGCTAATTTTGACACATTTAAGGAGCTTCATAGACATTGCCAGTGAAGATTTCCAACAGTTTCCCCGAGATTTATGGCAGCAGTGAAATAGACCGTGGATAAGACCGTGATACCTCTAGTTTTGTTTTAAGTAAAAATTTACACGCAAACGTTGTAGTCTCATTGCAATTATGATTATCTTTGCTGTCTTGAATACATTTAGAGGTATATGTAGTTTTGTTCGACACATGGGTTTGTTCGACACAATTTCGATGGTTTTGTTCGACAGTATGATATATATATATATATATATATATATATATATATATATATATATATATATATATATATATATATATATATATATCATACTGTCGAACAAAACCATCGAAATTGTGTCGAACAAACCCATGTTATATGTTTATTATTTATTTTTTATTATTTATAACAATATATATATGTCGTTTTCCCTATAAGAGTAAGCGTTTTCCATTTGCTGGTCTCATGCCATATTCTGTTCTTGAAATTTGTGAAAATGTTCGTAAAGCGGTTCATCATATTCTAGCTAATTGTTCGACGTGTTTCCCCAAAGACAATTTATCACCTCTTGAAAGAGATGAATTTAACCGCCTTCGTTTAGAAAAGTCTATAATTGTTACACCCGTCGATAAAGGTAGTAGTTGGATGATTTTACCGACAAATCATTATGAAGCTGAGGCGTATCGTCAATTATCCAATGAAACGCACTATGTTCCTCTTGATATTGACATAGATCCTCATGTACGTCGTAGGCTTATGAATTTGTTATCCGTTCTCCGGTCAAAAGGTTTTTTGTCTAATCGAGAATGTTTGGCCTTAGAACCATCTAATAATGATAGAGTACGTAAATTTTATTTGCTTCCAAAAGCACATAAAAGTCATTGGATATTTTCTTCTATGCCTCCTGGCAGGCCTATTGTTAATGATTGTGGGAGCGTGACTAGAACCTGTGCTACTCTTTTGGAGTATTTTTTGGCTCCCTTGGCCCGTGTTAGTAAGAGTTTTGTTCGTGACTCCATGCATGTCATCTCTCTCCTTCATGACATTGAAGTAAAAACACAGACTTTCCTTGTGACTTTAGACATAAGCTCACTTTACACTAACATTCCGACCAAGGAAGGAGTTGCTGCTGTGGGGAGAGCCTTTTTAAAATTTCCGGACAGTAAGAGGCCTGATTTAACTCTTCTTACCATGCTGAAAATTATCCTGAACAATAATAATTTTGCGTTTCGAGGTGAAAAGTTTTTGCAAGTGCAGGGGACTGCGATGGGTTGCCCATTCGGTCCTTCATACGCAAATATTTTTCTAACTGACTGGGAAGAAAAACTGTTGCTTTGTGATAAACATCCATCTTTTTGGATACGATTTATTGATGATGTTTTTCTGACCTGGGATTTTTCACAAAGTGAATTGTTTGTGTTTTGTGATTTTGTAAATAATCTGTTTCCTACAATCAATGTTGAAATGTCATTTGATCTGCACAAAATGCGTTTTTTGGACCTTCTACTGTATAAATCCAACCATAAAGTTTTGTTCCGAGTGGATTTTAAGCCCACGGATACTCATTGCATTTTGTCTCAGTCGTCGTTTCACCCACCTCATGTATTTCGTTCAATTTTGTTTAGTCAAATTTACAGGTGGGCAACACATTGTGCTACGTATGAAGATTTCAAGAGTGTTAAAAATATTGTACAACCGAGATGGATGGCTCAAGGTTATTCCAGAAGCTCCATCAGAGATGCTGTAAGAAAGGTATTAGGACTGACTTTGCAATTGCCGACAGCTTGGGAAACTGGCTTCTTCCCTTGTGGTTGCGACACTTGCCTTTTTGGAATCGGTACAAAATCTGTTGTAAGTAGTGTAAATAATAACAAGTTTTTAATTGTACATAGACTTACCTGTAAATCGGAAAATGTTATTTATTTGATTTTATGCAAGCGTTGTAAAGTGCAATATGTCGGCCAGACTTCGAGACCTGTATCAAGAAGAATAGCCGAGCATTTGCGAAATATAAAAACGTTTTATTGTACATCTGTATCCAAGCATTTTACCGAATCTTGTGTGTTATCCGATTTTTCTTTTGTTGTCCTGGAACATTGTCCAGATGAGAAGAAGAGACTAAAAAAGGAAAATCGTTGGATCAAAAGACTAGATACTTTGCACCCGAATGGGTTGAACCAGGAACTTAATAAATGGTCAGATGTGCATCTTATTGTTCCATACAGCCATTGTAGCAATCGCGTCATCCGATATTGTCAAAAGCAGCTTTCTACATGTCATACAAATATCTGTCAATCGCTGACGATGCACCCTAATCTTTGTCATTCTCTGTCTGTTAATCGATAAGTGCCATGTAATTCACTTACTGCGCTTGATTTGTTCACTTTGGCTTTAACAACTTGCCTGTGTATGTGGAATTGAAAAAGTTTTCTCAAAACGAAACCGGTCTTCCACGAACAATTTGTTTTACAAACTTACCACCTGATACCTGGGTTATAAGGTCGGCGTGAGGATCCTTGTAGTGGATTTATCTGCTCTTAAGATATATACAAGGTGTTTCAAAAGTAGGCTAACAGTTGATTTTGCCCTAGGATGTTGGATAGTTATTCGACTTCTCATGATCGGTATAGATTCAAATTGGGTTGTAGTGAAATATGTAGGCATGAAAACACTGGAGATCATGAGATATTTTTATATGATTTACGCGATGTCAAAGAGTATTGAATTTTTGCCCCTTACGAATACAAGGCATATTAGCTATCTGTGGCATCGTGAAAAAGATTATTATGACATAGCTTATTAATCTATAGCATTAAGACATAGCTTTTCAAGGCCAATTTCTACTGTTAGCCTACTTTTGAAACACCTTGTATATATATATATATATATATCTATACATATATACAAGGTGTTTCAAAAGTAGGCTAACAGTTGATTTTGCCCTAGGAAATCTATGTTGACCGTTCTATTGACGATTTACACCTGAATCAGTCGATGGATATCCATGATCAGTCCAACATGAGCCATAGACTTCGAAGTAATTGCTACTATCATTTAGAAGTCTATGCAGTAGCATTCCATTGGCAAAGGAATTTTGAAATCTATCATGGACAAGATATAGCACCAATCTGACATTACGTACATGGATATGTTCAATTAATTTGATTTGAATCAAACACTGTTAGTTTGACTTGAAGTGAATTAAACAAGCTTGAAGCTTTTTTGAATTTGCTGCTTCTGTCATGTCAGGTCATCTAAAAGATGATCAGAGAAAATGGATTTTGAAATCCTTTTGGAAAAACAAGAATGCTGAAAAGGTGCGAATGGAATGGAGAGATGCCTTTCACAGCAATCCTCCATCAAGATTTGCTATTTATCGCATTCGAGATAAATTTGAAAAGACCGGTTCGGTAGAGAATGCACCGAAGTCAGGACGCCCTCGATCAGTTTCAATAACATCAAACGAGGAGCTAGTGGCCCAAACATTTGTTCAAAGTCCGAAGAAGTCAACAAGAAGAGCATCATTGGAGTTGGACATTTCTCTAAGCTCTACTTGGAGACTGATGAGGAAAGTTGAGTTGAAACCATACCGACCCAGACTGTTGCAGCACCTTCTACCGGATGATGCTGAACGACGCTTGCAGTTTGCTGTGCTCATGTTGTCGGAAATTCGGGAGAACCCAGATTTGCTTGACAAGATAGTTTGGTCTGACGAAGCCAGTTTCAAACTATCAGGTCACGTAAATAGACATAACTGTGTCTACTGGTTCCCTGAAAATCCGCACATGGTATCAACAAATGAGCTGAACCAGCCTGGCTTAACCGTCTGGGCCGGTATGTCAAGCAACGGTGTGATTGGGCCAGTATTTTTTGAAAGAACTGTGACGGCTGAGGTGTACCTTCAAATGCTCCAATCCTTTGCGATTCCTGAGATGCAGTCATTGAACAACTTCAATGAGCTGTACTTTCAGCAGGATGGTGCACCAGCGCATTTTGCAGTGAGTGTCAGAAGCTATCTGAATGACACTTTTCCAGGAAAGTGGATCGGGAGATGTGGTAGCATCCTTTGGCCTCCTCGCTCTCCCGATCTAACTCCGATGGACTTTTTCTTTTGGGGCGTTGTAAAGGAGAAAGTGTACGGACGAAAACCTCACACACTTTCTCAACTCCGCTCCTACATCACAGATGCCTGTCAAGAGATCAGTGATGACAGGAACTTATGCAGAACTGTGTGCCACAGTGTGGCCGAAAGACTACAAGATTATTATTTTCTTGCGTATACCAAGTTCTATATCATAGCATTCATAGACATCCCTGATTACATTGCAGTGTTTCATAAAACTGTATTTTCTTTGTTCAGCATTTTATTTACTTCATACATTCGCGTACTCTGTGGTAGTCTTATATCAAGTTCCATCCTAGCAGGAATATAGAACTGTGACGGGGCAATATAGCAATAGAAATAAGTCATAACATGCTTTAATGTCAGCATAGATAATACATGGCATAGAGCAAGGATTTCCATGAAAAATACAAGATATCTGCATTATGTAATGATTAAAATATCATGGACCTTAGTTTCTTTGGCCAAATTATTTTTACTCCATGATATGCATCAAGCAATGATTCTATCATATTACTATTATGTATTAAGTATGTTGCCATATTGGTTGCCATTGTATTTTAGTAATAATAATACGAAATTTTAGTTGCTGTCATAGAAGCAGCTGGAATTTGACTTCTATAAATTAATCTATGCACAGGCATTTATTTGAATTAGTTATTCTGCTATAGAAGGACGATCATAATGTCAGACAAGCATCGCTTTTTTACCAACTGAATCCGTAATCGAAGGTTTCTTAGAGGTTTCCAAATGCATAAATGAAGGGGCTTTGTTGCAATATTTTGACTACACATATGTCCGTGGAGCTGAAGTCCGTAAAAGTAGAGGAAATACAATCAGAAGATCTCCAAAATTTTCAATTTATGAATGGAATATGTATGATTGTCTCGAAGATGGATTAGACAGAATCAACAATATTATTGAAGATCATCACAATGCGCTCAAAGTTATTGCTGGAAGAAGTCACTTAGGAATATATGAGCTGACAAACTTGTTGATAAAAAAACAAAACATGGCAGAGCATCAGATGAAAGAACATTTGAGTCATGGTGCAATTACACCAAAGAAGGCAAAAGTAACACGGGAAAGAGAAGCAGCAATTTTGAACCTCAAAAGGTTGTATGACAGCAAAGAGATGCCCATGATCGATTATTTGCATGGGATTGCAATGAACATTTCTTTAAAGTAATTGTTTTTAATTGCTTCTTTCGAAAATGTTCTTTATCATATTTTTGATATTGTATATAAATTTAGAATACAAGCATGACATTTTAAAAATAAATGTCGAACAAAAACATAATAATTGTTCGACAGTGGTTTTGAAACTCAAGTGGTTGTATGATAGAAAAGGTTAAAACAAATTATACTAAAATTTCGAACATGTTTTTTATCAAATAATTAATTATTCATTAATATTCATTATGATATGATAAATAATGATATTATGATATTATAAATTTTGATATTTTAAAAATAAATATCAAACAAAACCACTGTCGAACAAAACCATGTGTCGAACAAAACCATGTGTCGAACAAAACCATTGTCGAACAAAACCATTGTCGAACAAAACCATGTGTCGAACAAAACTACTACATTCCATTTAGATGGTAAATAATAAGCACGCATTCGGAATAAATTCAACAGAATGAATTCACAGACAATATAAATTCTGTTTTTGGTGAAGAGATATCACTGAGTTTTGTTACAATTGCTATTATTTCTTAGATTGAGTCCATTATCGGAACTACAACTTCACAATGACTCCTGCGATCTGGAAATGACAATCGAAAAGCGCATGACCACATGGTATGAATGTTGCAATTGGGCCATCAAGCTCAAAGTCAACTTTAAACAAGCGAACTACTAGCATCACGATTTGCCTCGCGGAAGTACAAGTCGCCAATGGCAGCACGGAGAAACATTTCGAGTACAAATCAAAATCAAATAATAAAGTTGTCGTCATTTCACTCAGACGACGTTGATGCTCCTCTGTGACTTTAAATCTCATTATACTATGTCATACTGGTTACTACCGAAAAAAAACATTACTTCTGTCAAATTATTTTCTGGTTATGTGAATTTGTCACATTTTGTCACACTAACAATGAAAAATACACATTGTGTCACATTTCATTTTGAGATGAAAGAATGTCACTTATTGTCACATCGGCCCACCCCTGATATCAATCTGAAATGAATGCTTGTTTTGATAATAAATTTCTAGGTGGCAATCAAACAGATATTCACAGAACAGAGATAAGTGAATGATATGGCCCGCACTGAAGATATCTTGTCAGCAGACTTTATCAAACAATTTTCGCGAGGCACCTTTCGTCTGATCAATCAGACATCTTCAGGCATAAACAATTTCTAGGGTGGTACTGTCCGAAAATAAGAATAAAGATATACAATGTCCATCTTGAAAGAATATTAAGTATATGGTAACTTACGTGCCACTCTGTATATCAGCTGTGAATAGACATTTGCAAATTTTCATTGACAAATCTATTCACAAAATAAATACAACTATGACAGATAATAATTTCACAGATAAGTACTAGTTTACAAAGTACTAGATAAGCCTACTAGATAAGTACTATATAAGCCTAGTTTACAGTTGTTGAGTCTTCATTTATATACTCAACATTTGAGAAGAGGAAACCCTAAATTTTCATTAAAAACAAGTACTCTATTTTAACTGAAATCTAGCGGCGAATCAAAATTAAGCGATTACGGATCGTTTGACTGGCTAATCCGTGACGAGCGATGCCTATTGGAA
Source organism: Prostheceraeus crozeri (assembly GCA_907163375.1). Classification (NCBI taxonomy): domain Eukaryota; kingdom Metazoa; phylum Platyhelminthes; order Polycladida; family Euryleptidae; genus Prostheceraeus; species Prostheceraeus crozeri. Next base: position 90,859 of record CAJQUW010002942.1, on the reverse strand, counting down.
AGTTTATTCAAGATGCGTTTAAAGAAACGAAAATTAAAATTAGATCACGGAATTAATTTGGAGAAATATATTAGCATTCATTGAGAAACCAACTGTCCCTCCCATGCACTAAAATTCTCATGTTTATATTTCTCTACACTGCACTAGAATTTCATCTTTTGCATCTTTACGACTTCTATAAATATCCTAACTGCACAGTTCATCATCTTCACTTCTTCAGCGAACAGATGAGAAAAAGTCGAGAAATATGTCCCTATCGACAACGTTCACTCGCATCACCCTCTAACTATAAATGATAACATTCACATTTCGTTTTTCGACAGCTTCGACAGGGACAATAGTTGATTGCAGCGATGGGAAAAGTTTATGGGACGTTTTCTTCCTCTTGACAATTATCAACATTTACGACGTGTACCATGGATGTTATTTATCATCAGGTGTCTAAAGCGCTACAGGCATATAAAGTTTGTACTTGTTATCACGATCGCAATTAAGCTTGTCCCCCAGAAATCCGTCAGCCAGAAACTGTCAATCCCATTTATTTTGATAAATTCACGAACGAAGTATGTAAGCATCAGCTAGTAAATTTGCATCAGTTGATAATAAAATTTATTAATTTGATCGATTAAGATGCCTAGATAAAATAAAGTGCTTACGATTCGACCGATTTTCAGTTGAGCTCACGCGTTCATCGGCCGATTAAGGCCTGAAATAGTAATCCATAAATCATTTAAATATTGTGAGGATGCACGTTACATAGAGATGAAGGACAATGATAAGTTAAATTACGTGTTAAGTATTCATTTCAAATTGTACAATACTCAAATGTGAAAGTTATTACTGCTCGTGTAATTACTTATTGTAATGGTAATCACTAAAGTGACAAGCACGAGATAAACAAAAATCTTAAATCATTTTAAAACTGGCTCCCAATAGATAATTCATTCTTCGAGGTGAAGTGGTCATTATCTGAATTGTAATGTCGGACTTAAATCGTATACATTTAGAAATATATGAATAGGTAATGATACTTCAAAAAAAGTTTGTTTCGAGAAGTTTTAAAGGAAGTCAGTTTTGAGAAACACAGCGTTGCCACCGGGGCTTGAGAGCCCCATCGATTCACGGCAGTATAAATGAAGGTGCAAAATCAAGCCTATGATATATTAGGAAATTTTATCCGTGAGCACTTACTTTTGGAACATATTCGTTCTTGCTGGAAACTTTCTACTAAGCAGTGGATTGGTATAATTTGTTTCATGGAAAATGTTTACGAAAGGTAAGTTTCTGTTGCTGGAAACTTGATTAGATGTTTCTAGGTTTTATGAATATCCAGCATTCTTGACCGTGCTTAGATATATCGTATAATTGTGAGCGATTTTAACGGCATCTCCGAGCTTTATTTCTTTGTAAGGATTTGAGTTTTAATACATTGATCAAACTGTACATCAAAAATCAAAACTGCTGAAAGTACATATTATAGAAATAAAAAGCAAATTTGTTTCAGTAGAAATAATTTTTACGTATTATATCATCTTATTATGAAAGGGTCAATATACAAATTACCTCGCACCGGTACACGTAAGATAAATTTCACACGCTTTAAAATATTCATGTGTCAAATAAGATCTCAATACTATGATTAGTTGTGAAAATTAAAACGTCTATAATTACGATGCTCTATACGATGATTAAAGTATAGGAATTGATATCAAACGTCATAACACTCACATAACCTGACTTCAGCGCACGTGAGCCAATTTAGGAATATATCGACCTATTTGTTTCTTTTGAGTTCATTGATACGAATGACCACATTAGCTCAACCACATCGATGACAGGCTCTGCGTCAATTATGTTTTGAGCTTAAGCTAAGTCGTTATCATCATGATCACAAGTAAATGAAAACACGTTATTTCAACCTTAACAAAACATCCCAATCGATATAACTCACAAATGCTAGCTAGAAAATTCGGTCATCAAATCAATGTCACTTTCAGCTATCGGTCTATCTACACATCTATCGATAGCCTATCAGTTGAATCATGTTGAAGTCAAAGTAGCACTTCTAGAAGAAAAAATGCTTAATTGTATACAACATATAGTTAAAAGAAATAAGCTACCGGGACTTCAAAAAAAAATCTCAAATCTCTCTAAATACTCTTGGGACTCTTCTAAATTTACAACTCCAAACAAAACAATATTCTTTGCGACCTTCATCCGTGCATGTTCAGGCCTGTCCGCACAGATTCCACGAACGCGCAGCTCAAACCACTCATCCGCGCAGCTGCGCGATGGCAACGCTGGAAACAGATTTCTTTGACTTCACATCGCGACATATATTTCAGAAGGTGAAGTAGCACAACCAGCTGACAACAGAAAGCATAGTTAAAGAAAGTTCTGAAAGTAAAGTTTCAGAAGATAACGGCACTAGAGGAGATACAATCCTTCAATTAATTCATTAGAATGTCTTCATCTCATCACGGTATAAGAGATTCTGTTAACTCCTTTACTTTGCAATGCTCTTTTGATTTATTTTCACCTGTACAGAAATATCTTATTAAGAATTAAGATTCTTTTCGGCTTGGATCACTGCAATAAATAGCGCTGTAGTTGATCTCTTGGTAACTCACTTTGAAAACTGTTTTCTTGGTAAATTAAAAACTGAATAGAAAATTAGAAAGAAAATTGACGCTCTGATGATTTAATGGAAAATTGTTGAGATCTTGATAACAAAAAATATAATTAAATGGTGAAAACTTAAGGAAGTCAAAATATTTATTTGGCTGATCCGCTACCTTCTCAGATCAGTGTTTTGATGAAGAGCGTATACCATTTATGAATTAATGCAAAACTAATGCATACATAATTTGAATTTTTGAGATTATACTACGAGAAATATGGCTGATTATATGCCTCTCCATAAATTGTACATTAGGTCTATCCCATGTTGGTCTATTGATCATTTATTGATAACAAAGAAAACACTGTGACAAATTATATTTTTTGAAATCATTACGAATTGACTCCACAATTTAGAAAGCCTCTCTAAGTCAAAACTGACTAGATGATTTGAACACAGGCCAGCTACAAAAGGCCTGTGATGCACAATAATTCATGGAATATCCGCATCAGTAAAAACAATCAAAATAGAAAGTGAAAAGATCGCATCGAAGATATACGTAAAACCCAACTGTAAACGTGATTTAGTCCAGCATAAAATCAAAACAATGGAATACGTTTTCTTACAACCACATTAGTTCCAGTCGGCGGCCCCATACATCTATAGCTTCAGCAGTGAAATTTTGACGATTCACACTTGGATTGATTGCACTCTGAATTCTTAAAGATTCATTCGCTGCTTTAACACCTGACTTAAGGCATAGCTCTATGGGCCACTGATGAATCCATTGACTCACAATAAATGATCCGACTAAGCTATCACCACATCCAGAAACACTGGCGATTGAATCATTATCCACAGATTCACTAGAACACCAGAGGGCGGTTCGATCTGTTCTGCCCCTTGAATCCCAATAGAAAACGCCTTTCGAGCCAAGCTTGATCAGGAAGCACGAAATTCGAGATTCAAGTCTCTCGCAAGCAAATGAAAGCTCATGAAGGAAATTTCGCATCGATCCCGTGCTATCACAAGTCGTCAGAACATCTTTCAGATTTGAGGTATCTCCCGAGATGTAGTTGTACATTCTCTGAAATTCTGCAATATTGGGAGAAGCAAAATCAATCCTTTTCCCATCATCTACTGCTTTCAGGACAGACGTGGCCTTAAGAACGTCTGTAGGTTCATACCATAAGGGAACGCTGGCTTGTTGACACAGATCAGCGGCAGTACGTAGGGATGTTAGTGACAGATTGCCATCAACAAGGACAACATGAGCATTTGGAAAGATATCGCTGTTATGATTGAGGTAGTCACTATCAATTCTATGATGAATCTTCATATCTCCCACTCCGAACATCACCTCACCCTCTGAGTTCAAAATAGCCGTGTATTGTGCAGTACTTCCTGCTTTGACCACCACTGCTCTCTCCAGGTTCAGTAAGGAACACGAACGGCGGATGAACTCCGCGGAATAATCATCACCTAAAGCTGTAAGAAGTTGATGTGGAGATCCCAGTCGAGCTACCGTCTCAGCAATATTTCTTCCAACGCCTCCGCACGACTGCATCACTCGACCAGGATAAGATGCAGCAGTCCTTACATCATCTAAACTTCGGGCTGAGTCGATCGTACACACGAAGTCTACGTTGCTTCCTCCGACGACCACTACTTCACGAGAAGTCTTCACTTTTCCTCTAACTTCATTTTTCGGCTTACCTCGAGATTGCTTCCTGATTTGGCTTAGCTCCTTTGCAACTTTCGCAGCCACCATAGCATTGTTCTTTACCAGGGCAAGATTGGCTCTCACCGATTCTCCATCACTCAAAGCCGCTACACGATCAAGTATGAAAGGTGTGACGTCTCTTCCTTGAATACCAGCATCTTCAGCTTCACGTATGGCAATTTCCATGGATGCCTCCACCTCTTTCCCTGATTCTGCCTCGGGAATAGGAACGGCCAAGATCATTCCTGATCCCATTTTAGTTCTTATCATTGCATCTACAGCCTGAGCAGCCACCTCTGAACTATCCACACGACCAGGGGACCGAATACCACTACTTGGAACGTAGAAAGCAGGAAAGTAATCACATTGCATGGATAAGACGCAGACTCCCTGAGTTTCAAGCACTTCCAGTGTCCGTGGTAAATCTAGGATTGATTTCGCTCCAGCACAGACAACACATACTGGAGTTCGACCTAACTCCATTAAATCTGCGCTTACATCCCATGTGACGTCAGCACCACGATGGACACCTCCTATGCCTCCAGTTGCAAAGATTGGTATTCCTGCAGCATAGGCGGCAACCATGGTACCACTAACGGTGGTGCCTCCCATAGATCCAGGAGTGGCAAGAAGACGTGGAATGTCTCTTCGCGATACTTTCCAAGGAGAAGAACAATTGGCAAGCATTTCAAGCTCTGTGGAGCTCAGACCGACGCACATGTGACCTCCTATGAAGCCGACTGTGGCAGGAATAGCACCCTGTGTACGGATTATTGATTCAACAGCGTAAGAAGTCTCTAAATTGAGAGGATAAGGTAATCCATGAGTAAGAATAGCGGTCTCGAGGGCCACGACAGGATGTTCATTTGAAATTGCTTCTTTGACTTCTTGACTGATACGGATCCAAGAAGGAAGAGATGAGTATAGGCGGGAGACACGCAATACAGAAGCACCGAGCCGCATATCGATGATTATGATACAGCGCAGGCAGCAGAGTTGAGATCATCAGAGATAAGACCAGCTGATCGTCACCATCATGCATTTATCGGTCCAACGAATGATCGGACAACAAATGATCATCAAGCGCGGTAGGTCAGCTGCTATTTCACGTGGATGAGCTGAGATCATTGTTGAAATGGATTGACAAGACATAGTAAAACTTCTAAATTAAGAAATTCGCATAATCACATGGCAATTAGACAGAATTCGGCTACCTAGAAGATTTCCGGTGTATGGCATCATTTGGAGTCAAATTTTTAATTTACAGAGTTGAATAAAGATGCATTACCTTTCAAATAACAATCTAAAACTTCAGTATTTAGATTTTAGAATGATCGTTTGAAAGGTAATTTATGCATTGTGTGAAGGTTCGTACATCATTCATTAAGTATATGATATGATGTCAGGCTTTGCACACTGCAGAAAGTTTGAGTCATGAATTTAATATGATTTGTGCATCAAATGCATTGTCGCGGACTTTTCAACTGTAAGCGCTCTTTTTCAACCACAAATGAAGAACAACTCCGTCCAATTTCAGTGACAGGTCACAACTATCAGGCTGTGAGCAGATATTGTTACCTTGGTGACTTGATACAAAGGATCGGAAGAAAATGTCAATTTGATGTCCAACCGCAATTTGATTGGAATGCCATTATCGTCATTATTCTATCATGCTTGCGTGTTTTTAAGGTCAAGTCGTAGGCTCATAGATATATAATGGATCTCACCATGCACTCTTACGCAAAATATATGTTACATACAGAGATAGCTATATAAAGTTGTAACTGTTTCTTCTTCATTCGGTAATTAATCCAACAGCAGTGGAAAAGTCACTGGCGTAGGAATTAGTAAGTCTTGTTTAGCGCTTAACAAGCAAGATTTTAGATCAGTTACATAAAGAGCCCATCATTACAAAGCAGTAAGTAATTTTCACTGAAGATCTATAGGTCTAAAAGTAGTGACCGTGCATGTTTGCACAGAGCACAATAACTTTTTGTTAAAATTTTTCCACAACTTAATCCAAATATTTCCCGTGATATCACGGAACCGACTATTGTGCAAAGCAAATGCAACGAGTGCTTTCGGAATAGTACGCCACAAAAATATTGAGCAAAGCAATTCCAAAATCACAATTTTTGTGTTCAGCATGCAATTGGGTTAGCTGAGGCCGGTATTTATCAGTCAACTCCCACTGACACAATATTTCAAACACCGTCCACACGCCTGTTTTTGTCAACAGACACAAAAGCTCTATGAGTTCACTAAAATCTCACAAGAAGCTTTGAAGTCATAATCCCCAACCATTTGCTTGCTTTAAGCATCAAATTCTCTCTGTCAACACTGAAATGCTTGTCAGAATATAGGGATTTTAGTAAACACTTGCTAATGTGTCGTTTATTATTCAACAAAAAAACTGCAAATTAATGAAAACATCATACATTATGACTTTCAATTCATCTATAGATCATCATTCATACTGCAGATATATCAGATATACTTATTCATACTGCAAAGGAAATCCATCGTGTAGCGCATAGATATCTATGCGACATAGATTGTCTATTGTGACAGCGTAATGCCTTCAGTTGACGAAATTATAGCTATGTCAAACACGACACTTTCAAGTAAAAAGAATGTAGTGACCAAGCAAGAGCTTCTGGATGTCATATTTCACTTGAAAAATAAAGCCTCAAATGTCAATACAGAAAATTCTGAAAGAAAAAGCAAACCTCCCTCCACCACTGTGGAGAACCCTACTACTGACATCATTGATGCTATTAACCAAAGTCTTGATGCTAAGCTGTCTGGGCTGTCTTGTCAGATTGATAAATTTCTTGATAAGCTAAGCTCCTTAACAGAAAGGTGCAATCAATTAGAACAGGAATGCGAAACAATCAAATCTGTTACCTTAAGAGAAAACAACGAGGTGTTCAAAGAAATAGAAAGTAGAATGTTAAAGAAAAGATTCCTCATAGTGTCTGGGATAGATGAATCTGATGACAGCGATGATGCTATGATTTCACAACTAATCCTACTATCTCTAACCCCGAACATTCTGCGACTTCGCACATAATTTTACGACTACAGGAAATCTAATGTCGACTTCTTGATTCATATGGCTAATGAAATCGATTGGAGGAAAGTCACGGAAGGAGCTAATGTCAATACTCAGTGGCGCAATTTCCAGTTCTGTGTTAAAGCATTAATAGCATTGCGTATACCATGCCGCGAAATTTTCATCACGGATGCTGATAAGAAATGGCTTTCGCCTTTCACTAAAATGTTAATTGATGATCGTTGGAATGCTTACAGGGCCAGAAATTGGACACTATATGATCACTTAAAATCCAAAGTGAAGGAATCAATCTCAAAAGACAAGCAACGGTGGGCTAACAATCTGAGGACAAAGAAAGATGGTATCTGGAAACTTTCGAGAGAAGTACGAGGTCACAAAACTGAGCACAAGAATTTATACAGGCTGATATCTAACTATGACTCCCCTCAAACAGCAATTAATGAGATCGCAAATAGCATCAGTGATTCGACCCCGCTCGATGAGCAAAGCCTTTCCAATCAATCTCCCTATATACTCGATGATGGATGGGAAACAGTCGTAAGCGAAAAGGAGGTGTATAACCTTATCATGAAGACTCCCCAAGGCAAATGCTGCGGTCACGAAAGAATCCCTACAAAAGTCTATCGCTTACTCGCTGACATAATATCACAACCACTTGCAACCATATTTCAAAAGTCATCTGAAAATAGAGTTTTCCCTTCTGAATGGAAGAAAGGCGTTGTCATCCCTGTGCCTAAGACGAAAAGTGCTTCCATCTCTGAAATTCGTCCCCTCACTATGTATCCTTTACCGTCAAAACTGTGCGAAAAGATAGCAAAATCGCGCATGCAAACTGCATTTGAAAGTTCCTACAGGCCAGAGCAGCATGGTTTTCGCAAAAATGCCTCTACAACAACTGCCATTACGAAATTAATGGATACTAGTTTCAAGACGTACGACAACCCTGAGTATTTTGGCTGCGCTGTACTATGTTTTGACTTATCTAAAGCGTTCGATTGCATGTTACATGATCTCACCATCACTAAATTGGTGTGCAAAGGTTTTCCTGGTGGATTTCTTCTTTGGCTACAAGATTATCTCTCAAATCGCAATTCCATCGTGAAGGTCAATGGCATCAAATCCTCGCCATTTATGATTCGTAGAGGAGGTACTGAACAAGGTACTACAAGGTACTGCACTTGGTCCCATGTTATTTTCCAGTTATGTCAGTGACTTGAAGTGCCTTTCGAGTGGTTCTACAATGATCAAATATGCGGACGATATGACCATTGTTTTCCAGCTCCCCAGTGATGATCCAAATTGTATTAAGGAGTGTATTACTGATGAACACGAGCATTTTGTTGCCTGGTGCAGTAATAATGGATTGAAGGTGAATAATGGGAAATCTTGCTTCTTAATGAACACACGCCGAAAGATCACACTTCCACCAACCATGCCCCTGAAGCAACTTGACGCTATCAAAGTTCTAGGAGTGTATATAAATTCAGGTCTCAATTGGTCGACTCATGTTGATGCAATTACCAAGAAGGCCAACCAGCAATTTCATGCACTCAAGATTATTAAACGTTATGTGAGCCCGATTGAGCTACACGAAATCTATAACGCGACCATTAGATCCTTGCTAGAATACTGCTGTCCTGTGTTTGTCAAGCTTGTTGACAACCGCGCTCACCGAATCATCTTCGGGCAGAATCCTCGCGCATGCGTCTGTGGTAAGGATAGCATTGAGTCAAGGAGAGCCTCCCAGGGACTGAAACTCCTTCGCAGAATTGAGACGAATAAGTGCCACTTGCTTCACGATTTGATTCCAGATCGACTCCCCCGATGCAAACAATTTCGACTGCCAGCTAGCCGTACTCAAAAGTATAAAGACTCATTTTTTCCGCATGTTCTCTCCCTTTCGAACAATTTATGAAAACAATATGATTTTATTGTAACTTGCTTCATAACTTCTCACAAGTCTGTAATCTGTAATTTTTTGATTTTCATTTCTGAACAATAAACATATTCTATTCTATCATCATGATTGTTAGGCCCAATGTGTAAGAGCAAGAAACCATACCATGGAAAGAAATGGATTTTTAGTTGAAATTTGTTCAACATCAATGACACAAAAGCATGCTGGAAATTGACACATGCTAGCATGCATGATTAATAACCATAGTCATCGTTTATGATCCTGCTAATTCAATCTACGGTTAACAATTGAATATACCAATAACCTCAAAATCTGTCGAACTTCAAAGATTCACGCACTATTGTTAAGTGCAAATATATCTCTGAAAGCATTTGTAGCCGCTTAACTTTTGACATTTTTCCAACTCCAACCCATTATTTTGGCATAAAACTTTTCGTATGAAAGTCGAAAAGTGTTGATGTTGGAATAATTGCATCTGGTAGACGGAGATTCAAAGACAATCACTTAACACAATGCGTCGATCTTTTTTATTTATTAGGCTTGAATTATTAGGAATGAAAGCACAACAAAAGGTAAACTACATACGAATAAATTTTACAGCTTCAACTTTTTAACTGAGAGGAACACTTGTATGATTCAAAATACAACATAGTCATATCGACTCAAGTAGATCATCAGAATACTTGCAACTACAACAGCGCTTTATAACTTTTTTGCAATAGTTGGAATTCAAACAAAATCAGACGAGTGATTTTGAGACCAGGAATGACGATAAAAAAGGATAAATGGAACAGAGTTTAAGACGTAAGAAACGATAATAAGTGATTCGTAGAATGAAAATGTGTTAATATTTCTGAACTAATTATGCGCTTAACTATTAACAAGGGTCAACAATTCAATAAATTAGATGTAAGAAAAGAACATTATTAGCGTGACTGTTTAAGCATAAAAGTGAATTGAGTACATGTCTGTATATAGGCTCTAAAGGAAGGATAACAGAAAAGATCATTTCATTACTTTTAAGATAGTACATACATGTATGCGGTGGTTATTAAAGTACATTTGACATCAGATAAATTGTGAGATATTATTAATCATATAAAGTGCATCAGATGACTTCATGTCCGAACAAAAAGCTCAATGTTCCATCATGTTTGCTTGAGCGCATATGTAGGCGTCTATGGGTCATGATAAAGAACTCCGCACCTTATTAGTTTGAGTTGCATCAACTAGCAGACACGTATTCCAACACGTTTCGACTTTTCGCAATATCACAGCTTCTTGCACGTGCGATACACAAGTATGGACAAGTATGTGATGGGATCATGCGACGCAAATAAAAAAAGCAAATTTACAAATCTATTGCCCATTTTTATAAAATGATTTCATCATAAAACAACAAAATCGCATGTAAATCCAGAAGTTTTTTTCTCAAATTCAGTCATATTTAGAACCTGTTCAAAAGCTTATTTTAAAATAGTTTTCGATCGGCAATGAGTCCTTCCTATGCTTCTCAATCGAGCATTCCTTGTTTGTCCTTCGCATGATGACAAAATATTACATAACATTTCTCGAAATAGGAAGGGTGAATTATTAAGTTGATGTTAATACAAAAATTTTAGAAAAGTTATATTTCTTCTTCGATCTACAAAATTATTGTGCATCAGCATAGAATTTAAGGAGATATCATAATTATATTACTAAATTCAATTTATATAAGGACACGCGGCCACTCAGTAATACATCATCGCTTGACGCAAGCTTTCCAGAAATCAAAAAAGATTGAATTTTCCAAGTTAGTGAGCCGTAATGTATCATTTTAGACATTGTAATTCTATCATAGGCAACCTGAACACATTGACATTGCAGGTACAGCATCCATAGCATGAAATTGTTTTAAGGTCTCGTGGCAGTGCCATTTTTACAATGATTTTACGATGACTAATTCAATTTCTGCTGCCTTTAGTCCGGGGTATATAACAAATCTAAACCGTATGCCTACAAATATGGCCACCAAAACTAGGCCCATCAAGATGCTTGGTGGCTGTCTAATTACATTAGCAGTAGCATCATTTGCTAGAGCGCTTTCAAACCAGCAACGCCGACCATTTCCGAAGCTTCGAACTAATTGGGTGTCCTCAGTCGAAATAACATGCTATCATAGAATCTTGAAATTACTTCGGTACCACTGCAATATACTTTACATATTATTTCGTCTGCAACCTTTTTGGTGACAGCTAAACTGACCATAGTCAATTTAGTAATAGTAATCGGATAGTTTTCAATTTAGTCAATAGTAAATAGTAAAATCGTTAGCATCTCCACAGTCCGCACATTATATAATCAAGTTGACAGTCCACTGCAACCACATACTCTACAAGCTAATTATATCGACAAGCGAACACAATATGAGCATGAAATCAGAACTTCACAGCGCTCATCCATCTATTAACCGCTTGTATTTCTGATGTAAATGTTTTGGTGTACCTATCTCGTTTCTCATTTTCGAATAAAAATACACTTAGCTGTAGAGAAAATGATAATCGCATTCAGGCAATAGCAATTGTTTGTGTCATCGAGAATTACACGCGCATTTCATGATTACGAAATCTTGGCATTTCATGATTTCTTTGTCATGATGAAAGCATGTGATTTTAGATTTTATCTTGTATCTCAATTTTTCCGGCTATTTAAAATCTCATGATGCAGTTATCCACGAACGAAGCGAAATTAGTCCATGCATTTTCGTCATAGGATCCGCGATCCACCCGGGCATCTATGTCCAGGATCTGCGTTCTTGAAATAGTTCAGAGATACCATCGAACGTTCAAAACATGTTCGACTCGCATAGAGCTTTGAGAGTGTACGAATAAGATAGCTTACAAACACTTCAAGAATTTATCTACTCCTAAAAGAAATGAGTTCTACATTGACGAATCACGCAACTGCAAGGCAACATTAGCCAGTGTTCATATTGAAGAGATGGGATGGCTGACAGTCAGTGGTGATATCGCTCAAAATCAGATTTCTCCCGTAGGCCGAAAAAATCCCGCAGCTAATAAAAAAAGCTACACGAGTCTTAAAAGTTTTACGAGTCTTTTACAGTGTAGGCCGCCTATGTCGATTTGTAAATGACAATCTTACAGCATCGTCGGTGTACATCAAAACTTCCATTCGTCAAACATGTCTATCAAACTGATTGTAACACCTGACTGCCACGCTATCAATGCATGAAATTATAAAAAAGAAATCGAAGTCGTCTATTGGCCAGATCGAAGTGTCTATTGCTTCAAAAATCAAAAGAGTACCTATAGATACGCAGGTCAAAACAATCGATTTCTGGGGTGCCAAAGACTTGCACTCAGATTGCAAAAAAGGCTAACACTTGCAACCTATGATAAAGAACAAAAAATATGAGAAGCGTGTACAGTACTACAGGTACTGACGTACAAAAGAAACGCAACATTCTACGTATTTTCTTGGTTTGATACTTGGCCCACGTCTGCAGTTTTCATGTAAAAATAATTTGGTATACGATAAATTTGAATCGGTTAGACAAGGCTACACAATATTATGCTTGAACAATTGAGATAAAGCATACTTTCTTTGGTTATAGGGGTGCGCAACTTTGATTTATTATCACACAATCGATAAGGTGGGTAAATCCATTTAATTTTTGGGCAATTTTTGTCTTTTCAACTTTGCAACTGCGTTTTCTTAGAAAATTTGCATATACATGTATGTTCAATTTTTCACGCTGAATTCAAAAATCATAGTGGCGACCACAGCAAATGAGTATTTGTACAAGTTTTGTATTTGCACCATATATTACCAGGTGTCTTCTGACCGAAAATCTTGTGGTCTCGATCAGATGGACATTTTAGCCGTTTTGCGAGATTTTGAAAATGATAATAATTGTCTTCAAAAAAAAAATTCGCATGCATGATTACATCATGGTTCTTGACAATTCCATTTGGTTTTTTTGAATTGAGTCTTCATGAGATCCGAATTAAAAAATGTGGTTTCAGTGTCAAATTGAAATTTTGAGAAAAATCAAAAAAGTCTGGTCGAAAAAATGCAGGTCATCATTGAGCAGGTCATTATTCACAACTGCTCACTTGTGGTGATCCATAGTTGATTTTTTCCTTTGAAGCAACAAGTAGACTCACAAATGATGTATTTCGTCGTATAGAAAGTAAAAACATCACTTCTAAGTTGAGAAATGTTCATCGGTCAGAATACAAAAAATGACAAAAGACAATTAAAAACACAATGACAAAAAAGACAACGAAAAAACAATGAAAAAAACATTAAAAGACACACAATGATTAAAAGACAATGAAAAAGACAAAGGCTAATTGACGAAAAATCCCAAATAAATGTAAATTCAATCTTGAATTATAGTCTGGTTGAAAGTACGGTTCAAACGCTTTCACATGATACATAACTTTATATGCATAATTTAAGTAGATCACAACGAAATTTCTTCCATAAGATAGAGTACCTATGATGGAAACAGGCTTTTCTGGTACTTTTTCTGCCTTGAGCTAAATTTTTCATAAAGAAAACTTTTATGGACTGATTTGAATTTATCATGACCGAAAAGAGGAGATGCTAAGGATCAAGATAAAAAATCATGAAAGTCGGTTCAGAACGAAGGATTTTACAGACAGATGTCACGTTTTTTGACAAATGTTGCTATATAAAATGGATTTACCCATGCACAACGAGATGCGCTAAAAACAAACGTCGGCAGAGTCTTTCTAGAGTGGACGCAACAGGAGAGGTCCTTGACCAGAGGGGAGGAGTGGCACAAAATCACGAAGTAGAGAAGAGCCTTGACAGTCCCAGCGAGTGGCCGGTCTAAACTAGAGGCATCTGAACGGAGTACCGATGTACTAGAGCTCGAATGTGCCAACCAAGTGTTCAATCCAGGTCACCCCAGCGCTCTTAGGCAACAAAATCAATCAGGTTTACGCAAAAAGACCTACTCCAGGGTTGCCACTTCGGGAAGACAAAAATACAGACTTGGTGACATGCTGAATTTATCCAATAACGAATTTAAAGATGACACAAGCTTCAAGCAGTATCCTGGTATTCACCACGAAGCGAAAGAGCACCATTACATTGAAGGTGGCCGGCAACAGTCCATACAGCCGGTTCGTTTTTTTCTGATGGGTACCCTGTGAATCAAATCTTAAAATTCTGTCTACGTCAATTAAAGAAGCTTGTTTTCATCATCTTAGGGACATTATCAAAATTTCAGTTTGAGTTAAAGTTAATTTAAGTTAAGTTCGTCTGTGCCTCTTTTGTGAATAAAAAAGGTCCAGTATAGTTTCACCGGTCCATCTAATACAATTCATCCAAGGAGAATAGCTTTGTTCAATTTAATTCATTAATTCCATTCAAACTTCACATTCGTGTCATGAAGATGCAGCCTCTGAAAATCACCGCTGTCATAAAATAACCGATGCATATCCTAGCTGATATCGGGAAAAAATGTGAAAAATTGACGAAAATTAGATAATTCATGTTCATGATTAATTGGCCACGAAATTTCAATGCCCACGACCTCAGAATTTCGGAATCTCATAGTGAATACCGCGCACCCTGCTGTTGCTCATCTTGTTAAGATTTAGGCTGTCCTAGCATTCCAGCGGCCAGCTACTTTTTCCTAAGACTTTTTTGACGTCGAGTAATGTCGAGATATTGACAACTTGCATGCTAATTTGCAGACAAAGATGACATTGCTTCGAATCTTTTTGCATTTCCTGATGTGTTCAGGTAATTTGAAAAAAATCTCTTCCTTTGCTGTATCTTTAATTTTGAAAGAATCAACTAACCCGACGTTTTATCCGCCATTGAGTAAGTGATGCAGTCATTGCAACTTTCTACAATTGTTCCATATCTGTATGACTTTTGTTTTCATCTGCTTTTAAAGAATTCCAACAGAGCTATCATAGTGACATGGGTTAAGTATGATGAGAGTCATTTGCAAGGATTGGCAAAATCATGTCTAAGGAAGACAATGTAAATCTGCTTCAAATTCTTTAGCACTATTACACGTTTTCTAGTACTCAATAAGATTGTCATTGACTTTTAGAAAATATGAACATAAATTATGAAAGATAGAAACTCTACCTTCAAGATTTTGAAGATTTAATTGAAAAAATAATTTATTATCATTGAATTCAAACTAGACTTTGCCTGTAAAATTTTATCGAGCAGGTTCGGGTGGCGCACAGCACTACTTATTACGAGGGCAGAAATGAAAACACACTTTTCAAAATATGTCATGGTTCTTATACTCATATGGATGATGCTTTATATAATTATGCCACACTCTATTAGTGGCCCATTATCGAGCAGCTACTAACAAAGCGTCATGTGACAAAACAAAAAAAATATTCGGGCAAATGCTACTCTTAGAATGTTTGACAAACTACAAATGATAAGGAATAAATTGCGTAACAGATTGACAAATATCCATTTCCCCGCCATTCAGAAAAGTTCGCGAATACTTGATGCTCTTTTCCTCTCCCCTTTATTTTTACTGAATTTTTGTACGATCCACCAGATCCAGCAGAATTTTTGGCTGACTCACCCAATTTTATTACAAAATTTTCCCTGACATAAAGTCAATTAACCTGTCAACACGTCTGTATTCCTATTGTACTTGCTTGCAAACGTTTGCTTCAACACGCACGATCTGTTTGAGATAAGAGCATGCATGTACATCAATGAAGCCAGGGGCAGCAGAGGTTTTAAGAGGCAATCTTCGTTGGATTTGTCCCAAATTAACAAATTTTCAAAATTTTGTAAAAGCAAAAATTTGGATCACTTTTCTTAGAAGCTAAAGGGGATGCTAC
This sequence comes from Prostheceraeus crozeri, assembly GCA_907163375.1. Taxonomy (NCBI): domain Eukaryota; kingdom Metazoa; phylum Platyhelminthes; order Polycladida; family Euryleptidae; genus Prostheceraeus; species Prostheceraeus crozeri. The sequence goes on along the minus strand of CAJQUW010002942.1, from coordinate 74,653 downwards.
CAGTTCGTTGTCGCGATACACTCATTTAATGCAATGTGATTCGGGACTTTGAGAGTCTGGAAACGTTATGACCTGTTTGACTTCATAACTTCCAGATTGCATCTAGCTGACATAAATTATACACAAAATTTATGCTTTTAAATGAGAATAAAAATTGATTTAAAAAAATACAGACCTCAATGAAAAATACAGACCATTTACAGACTTTACAGACTAGTCTGTAAATACAGACCAAGTGGCAACCCTGGCCTACTCGTAGGTGAGTCACTGCCCTCATCGTTTACTGGCTCGTTTTCCTCCGGAGCAAACAATGAACACCAGACAGCATTGAAGACCATAGTCATTTGGAGAGATCAAACGGATAGAAGAAGTAGTGAACAGAACGCCTTTTTTCTCTCATTCTGACAGCCTATTTGGCAACATACCGGGACATTCCGTTGATTTCTTGGATTAGTTTGTTTGTCAGAAACGCTTTTTAAATTTAGGAAGATGCCAAGAGGCTGATAAATTCATTAAAATAAATCCCGCAGCTCCCTAATTTCTTCCATGTTCTTCCACAGGAAATCTGTTTTCCCCACAATACGAAAATTCCCGCAGCGAGTATCACCATTGCTGACAGTCGTTCAAGTTAGTCAGGCCTAGGTTATATAGCAGGGACATTTTACTAAAATTTTAAAAATTTATCATTGAAAATTCAGGCCATGACGAATGAACTTTTCGCGAGTCATACATGTAATTTCCGATTGTCTTCGGGTTCGGACACTACCTTGATTAAACCCAGATATAAATTGGCTTAAGTAAAATGGAATTGGTCTTGCCCTATCAATGGTCATATCATTATGGAAGTCCAACTATCATTTACCATGGATATCAACAATTATTTTGACGAATCACTATCTTGAAACTTGGATTCGAGTTGACTTACAAATCAAAAATATCTGTGCCTAGGTAACGATGAAAAATAAAATAGTACCATTCAACAGACAAAATACAGATTGAACTTACCAGGAAGTCCTGAAGAGCGTAGATTTATCGCTTTAAGTCCCATTGGAGAACTAGTCTCTAAAAGTACTTGAATAGCGTGGCCTCTCACGGACACTCGGCCAACTGTCAAGCTCTGCCAATCACTCCAGTAGAGATATTTATCAAGGAAACTGAATCCAAATACATGGGGAGCAAATTGCTCTACATTAGCAACGACTGTTCTGTTGCTACCATCATAATTGCATCGTTCAAGTAGATCAAGTCGAGCATCGGAAAAATAGAGATATTTATTCTTTATGTCGATGCCAAGTCCATTTGGCCATACTAGATTGTTTTCTTCCCCAGATAGTATTGTAGTTCGATTTGATCCATCAAGCAGCGACCGCTCAATTTTTGGTGAGCGGCCCCAGTCTGTCCAGAACAGAAATCCGTTGATTGGATCTACAGCAATTCCACGAGGTTCATCTAAATCTTTCCAAACTAGTGTGCGCATGGAGGATCCATCCAAACGACTCATTAGAATTTTATCAGAACTTGTCTCAGTCCAGTAGAGATTCCTAGCAATCCAATCTATTGCAAGACCATCAGGAGTATATATGTCAGCTTCAATTACATTTTCCTGTCCTACAATGGTGAAAGACATTATCAGAACATTTGTGTATCAGGGTTGGTAGAAATCAATATCAAAAAATCTGAATTTCAAAATAAACCAAAGTTGTTATATTTATCGAGTAAGAGACATCCGCGATAAAACTTTAGTGCATTCGCTGCATATTTTTAATTTCTTGTGCTCGTAAACTTATCTACTTCTTCGAGATCAGGTCATGAATGATGGGTTAAAAATACTTTACTTTAGAACAAATCAACCTATCAAAAGGCCCATAGTTTCCTCATCACTATAACGTATCGAACATAAATTAACATTGTCCTGCGGCTCTATAGAATGCGTTGTGGCGGATCTCTTCGTTTGGTGAATAAAATGTTAGAAATACTTCTGCATACATGTAGTGTTGGTAGATAGACTATTGGATTGATGGAAGCCCATAAATTAGGCGTCTGTAACCAAAGCTTAAAAGAATGAGGAGTATGAACTAGTAGGTCGCGTGTGAGGAAGGCGGTTATATCAGACAGGAGGGAGTCAAGAGGGATGCGTTGTACTACTTTTTGTTGACGAACATCTCCGGTCTACCAGCAAAACGAAATTATTCTACTCTACTTGCCGTCAGATACTTCAGATGCTCTTAAGCCTTTGTATGTTTGAAATTTTGATACTGAAATAGGTATGGAAAGAAGCATGAAAGTAATGGTACCGATAAACTTGACTGAATTCGGTGACAAAGCCTGATTTTCCGACACTTCTTCATAAATGCAGATTGTTTTTAAGGAATTGAAACCAGAGTCGGCAATCAGCGGATTCCGTGGTGGTACTGTGCTACATCCAGCTTCTCGAGCATCTGCGAAAAAAAGGAAAACCTCCGATTGAAAAGTCAAAGGCAGAAGTTGTCAATATACAACTTGGCTATGGAATCAATTCCTAGTCTCATAATGTCTCCAGAAAATCAAGATGCATAATCCTCATCGATTAGAGAGGGAGAAAACTGGAGAGATGCTGACATCGTCATCAGCGTTGAAGCGTCTTGAAAATAAAGAGAGGAGAATAAAATTTTGTCTGAAGAAATTAAAATCCTACGCGCTTTTGAAGAGCAATAATTCAGACGATGGCTGTGCATAAAGCCATTGGCAAAGTGATTGAAGAACATAACGATCTCAGTGAGCAATGATGAGGACTTCTCAGATGAACATGAGAATGAAGATGCGAGAATGAAAGATTTACTACCAATCAAAGATTCGAAATTGGACGATTATGCTGTTTTCGAATTTGAAAATCAGATGGCATATCGGTCAAGTAGAAGGGATGCACCATGCGTGTTGCAAATTTTCTGAGATACAAAGGAAGCAAAGGTGGTCCTGGATTGTTTGTGGGACCTCCTCTTGATTATCGCTGTACAATTTATTTGAAGGATATCGTGGGGAATTCGAAGCCGCCAGTACGAAGGAGAAAATGCCGCTATATTTTACGTGATGACGCTGACTTGAGACAGTTTGCTTTGTTGTTGCCATTTCCCATCCCTAGGCATATCCCTGGTCTAGGTCTATCCCTTTCCCATTCCTTTCCGATCCCTTATTTGCTTTCCTATTTCCCCTAATCTTAAATTATCCTTCTTTTGATTCATTCTCTCAGATATAAAGCTGCAAGCATTTCATGTAGTTGTAATTTTGCTATGATCGGTTCTAACAGTAAGACTCTTTTCTTCCAACCAGATCAATTAACGACATTTTAGATTAGTTTTGTTGTATGCAAGATAGACGGGCAGTCCAGCATAATAATCGTCTAGGCTTTTAATGAAAATAAGTAATTCAAAAGCTGATCTTTATAGCATATCATCATAGTAATGCTATATAAAAGAAAGTCATTTATCAAAATGTTTTTAATACAATGCTGTCATCCTCAAAAGCTATGTTTACATCCACTTTATCCGGAAGTGGGGCTGAAATGGGCATACACTGCAAGTTTTTAAAAAAATGCAATTTTCATGCTGACTAGAAATAATTTTTAAGCTATGAACGTACATAATGAATCGTCGATATACAGAATGCGATGATCAGCTAGTAAAGTTTCAGTTGATACACTTATGACATTGAGAAAATCACATGAATTCCTTGAAACTATTCATTTCACCCCCGACCTAAACTATTTCATTCGATCTCTGACGTAATTCTGCATGAGTAATTTCAGATGAAGTTAAAACAGCTCGAAAGACGGATCGTTCGACGATGCAGGAAGATTGCTTATGGGAAAATTTCTTTTCATATCAAAATGATGATCATTACTCTCAGAAGTAGAATATGTACAGCATCGACCGGATTCAATTGGGTGACAGTCAGATAGGCCACTAGTCCCAATCTTCGTCAGGAAATCAGGTACAATTAAACATCAATTAGCAATTTCTTTAAGTTTGGAATTATCATATATCATCATAGTCATATAACATGTATAAAGCAATTCTCCATGAGCTCAAAGTAGGATTCACAGATTATTCACAATATAAACAAGAACTTACCACTTCCGTCCAGTCGTGCTCTTTGTATTACTTGACGTGCTTTTGAATCCGACCAATACAACATTTTGTCTTTCGGATCAAATTCTACTACAACAGGAGTTGGAGATCTCACAGGAACAGTTTGTAATGCAAAATCATTTGTATCCAGTGATATTTTATACAATGAGTGTTTACTGGCAAGTATAAGTATGTTTTCTGGTAATGGAGGACAATTATTGGTTCTCGAATCGAACATTATTCCAGTGGGACAATTACATGCATAATATGGCTTTGTTGGTTTCAAAAGACACAGATGGCTGCAATTTCCGTTTCCAGACATACACGGATGTTCCTCTCCGGTTCTGATGTGTGGTTGTCTACTGGGATCAAATCCTTTTATATCCATAACACGACTATCATGTACTGGACTTTTATATTTGTATTCTGGATCAAGTATCTTCTTGGGCACCGTAGCATTTCGTTTTTCAATTGAGAATACACCAAACATATCCCAGTCAGAAACATACAAATTCTGTCGAAGAACTGTCATTGCAAAAGGATGCTGACCGTATTTAGCAATATTTGTTTCTGTTCCCATCTTGTAATGAACTTTTATGTTTGATCCATCTAGATCACAACTGGCTATTTCACGCATATAACCGTCCACCCAGTAGAGACGTGATTGCTCATAATCGATCGTAAGGCCATTAGGCCATTGCAGATTTTTGTCAACGATTGTACGACGATCACTTCCATCCATCCCAGCTCTTTCAATTTTCGCTTTTTTGCCCCAATCTGTCCAATATAAATATCCCCTAAGAGGATCCACAACTATAGCTCTTGGTCTATCCAAATTCTCCCAAAACAAAACCCTCCGGTTCTTGCCATCTATATCTGAAACTTCAATCCGCTTTTCTTTCGAATCTGTCCAATATAACTTTTTCCCAATCCAATCAACCGCTAAACCATCTGGAGCTTTGAGGTCTTTGGAAATTACCATTGTTGCTTTTCCGGTTGGATTATCAAAACGCGTGGCGAGAATAGCTGGCTCTCTTTCATCTTTACTACTCTCTTCGGTGAAGAATATCAAACCTTCATTGTAGAAATAGTCAACAGCAACAGCCGGTTTTGCATGGTCTATAATAACTCTTCGCTCTGTCAAATTGTTTGCATTGATAAGCAAAATCCTGCTATCCTGTACCAATAACAACAATGACTTTTCATCTGAAAGACAAAAAAGAAGCAATTCAGAAAGCACGCGATTACAGCAATAATATAAGGGCACAGCCATATTTGCGGAGGCTAGATATGAGCATTTGGTGCATCGAGCATTTGGTAAATATCTAGTCACACATTATTTGATAATGCATGTTCGTGAATACCAATAGCTTGACAAAGCGATAGCAAATTTCAAACTTGATTGCGGCAATCTGTTATTCCAATCACTGCCACATATTTCGGGTATTTAGTTGCCTACAATAGAAGAATTTTGCCAATTTCTTGCGTCATGGAATTACAGGATCTGTATATTGCTTGCAAGCAAGGCGCAGTTTTATTATGTTAAATAGGTCCGTTTCTTTTTAAACTCTGATTTAAATCGTATCATAATATGAAGTTTCCGCTGTGGTATTTAGAGGTTATTAGCCGAAATATTTTAGGGAAACGAGACATTTCGGTGATAATGTCGCGGCATTACTCAAACTACCATTAAATTCACGATCAAATGTGTGACATCAATTTTATGCGAATTGGAATACCTTTATGGTCTAAAACTTCCTGAGGCTTTTCAGGATGTTTCGCTATTTAATGAAAAACAATCACTTTTTGTTGAATCTTTTATAAAGATATGAGAGTGAAAGCCTTTTGTCGTGGAATTACATATGTACGATCATGTATCGTCTAAAGTGATGTTATCATCTACACTTCAAGAAAGCAACTGATCGACGATCTTAAGGCTATCCCTTGAGAGCAAGTACTTCAAAAATCTAACTGTTGGCGGGGATCCCTCAACAAGTGGCTAATGCATACGACACAAAACGGCTCCCCCTGGAATCGTCTGAATGTCCTCTCTTTCCGGGAACACAAGCCTGAATAAAAATACAACCAATTATATCAATAATTTCAGGTTTATTAAGGAAGCTTGATTGCTTTTTCCAACAATTTCCAAGTAATTCGAAGAGACTGATGGTATAATGGCAGGATACCAGACATCGTCGGAGATGGCGGTTATCCAGTCATTCGGACTGAATGCAACATAACTTGCAATCTGCATTTCAGAGTCTGGAGAATATGTTTAAAGTGAGCTCGCGTCCGTAGCCTTGATTCTGAGTAACTCAGATTCGGAATCATTTTTTCCGCCATTTCCATTAGACCTGTGTCACGATACTTCACGCAGTGTATGGTTCGTAAGCTTTTTATTTCGGTGACACCATCAACCAACCGTTGCAAGTTTGGTCGCATTTTTTAGATATCGGCTGAAGTTATCTCAGAGCAAATGATTTGTGTGTCAGAATTCTAGACAATAGCAAAGAACTGCTGTTGAAAAAATTTTTCGGTACCGATCGACGAGAACATACTGTCCTCGAAACCATGGATTTCACCGATCTTCCAACTCCATCAGCAACCCCTTTACTATAAGATATTGGAAAGAAGAACCCATGACCAAGAAGTTCATATTCCTTCAGAAGTTGGGTAAGCAGAAGGAGCCAAAATCTATGTTTGAATTGAGAAGCGACTCCATCGCTAAAGAACGACAGTGTCGTTAAAGCCAAAGAAGAAGAAACCTCACATAAACAGTAAATTTTGTGTGTTCTGTAACATTACTGGCCAATGAAGACGATAGTCTTGTCTTTCAACCAGACAAATCCAGTGAGAATCGATATTTGTGTGTAAATAAGTACAACCTTTTGCGATCAAGCCTTTATTCAATGAAGGCAATGACAACAACGACTGCAACAGAAAGGGAGCATACATATAATCGTTCATGCAGGTAAGTCTCCTACACAATTAGGAATCATAATAATATAGCGTGTTATTAGTAAAGTGAAATTGCTAACCGCGTTGCAAGCAATACTATATGAAACTGAATAATTCCATTTGGTGATTGATTTCGTGGACTTTTGACTCAAGTCCTGGAATTACGGCAATACCAGGATAAAATAATTTTGTCGTAGAATTACACAAGCAAAGTAGCTTTTTCCATGTTCCATAAGAAGTTATTGTAACTTCGATGCCTGACATCATTACAAGCCATGTTTGGCGATACCATCCTGGAAAATACTTTGATTTCACTAAGATTGCGTTGAGCCAGATAAAGTTGATGTTCAAATTACGTAGTGGAATTACAAAAAACATCACCACAAAACGAGGCTTCTTGTATTCCAACGCATAAATGGAAGAATCGGAAAGTCTTTTGGTGTCATATCTGTGACTGAAAATGTTATGCCATTAGAGGTCGGCTATACAGGGTCGAAAAAGGTCACATGTTCAAATCCATGTGAACACCAGCTTATTTCAATGAGTAGTGCCTCCTGATCATTGTGTTGCTAATTTTATTGAAATCCGTGCAAAATTGAGTAGGCGTGGACGAATACAAATATAGCAAGTCACTCTTTCAAAATTATCGCGGTTGATGCATTCTGTGACAGTTCGTACCAAGCAATGGCTTCAACATGAAGGATTTTGCGACTATTTTGCGACTTTCAGTTGCCTGACTATAACTAGATCTGCGAATTCCTAGCAAATAAATTAACATCATTCGTGTTTTCTTTGAATAATCATATGAATGGGTCACAGAATTCCTAAAACTTCAGCCTGAGGGTTAATATTTTCATTTTCTTTATTTTCTTTAGATCCTCAGCTGTGTACCCGAGTACATGTCAGTGCATGAATTTTTTTGAACGTTCGCAACAACATTTAAAAAACATGTTTCTGTTACAAAAAAATCAACCAGGAAATCGATTACCTCTTGCAGGTCATCGAAGTAGATCATCCAGAAGAATGTGATCTATGTATTTTTACTCGGTATGGAGTAATATATTTATATGTGACCATTCAATATGCTTACCAAAATTGTAAGGATGCTAGATGAGCTCTCGTATGAGTGCCGATCTGAAGTGCAGAAGGAACAGGGAAGAGAAGAACAATTCCTTAGAATATGCGAGTCAAACACTTAATTTTCCTAGGCTTTTTAAAGAAAATGTCTGACCCCAACATCTTCGACAGTGAGGGAATGATTTCTTCGTCAGTCAATCGGGAACCAGGAAAGTCTGGGCAATGTCAACATATTTGAGGGAAAATACGAGGGAGAATTGCAAGCAGCACTTCATGAACTTGTAATCTTATCAGAAGAGGCATAAAATGTTTGACTGAAAGTGCTGCATAAGTTGTGAGCAAGCCCACTCGGTAGGCTCATATAAAAGGGAGCATAACGAGGAGCATTGAGATAATCAAGAGCGGCAACAGACCAAAGAAAATATTTTCTTTCAAGCAATCACCCCAAGAGGTTGTGTAGCACTGACATGAAAATTGAAGAATATATCAGATGTATATTGATGCACAAACGCAAGGCGTGGGAGGTTCCTACATCAATTTTGACCTGATGAAATAGAGCAAAGTTTACCCATTGCCATTGGTGAAAATGTCGTTTAAATTCTGAACTGAAGTAGCATACCGAGACCGCATTCATCCGCGAAAAATATTACCTACCACTCCATCCTATACCTACAGACTTAAGCGAAATTCGACATCACAAATTTTGCCAAACATTATATTGATTATGACAATTGACACAAGCAATGAGTATTCTCTTCCGGAGATGAATAACGAAGACCAATGCAGATACAATGGATACAGATGAGCATTTCATTGAGAATGAAACAAAATGGTGTTCGCACAAAGCGATATCATGAACGTTCCTAGCAGCACCTTAGCCTCTGCAGCTTCCTGAAATTTTAACTGGATAATCGGTTGCCTCTTGCAGCTACAAAATATTTGGAAGATCCCCAGACTAGTCATGGTATAATAATCAGAATTGGAAAGAGTCAAGTATTTCGAAGATTTTAATTATTATTTCTTATCTAGATGTGCAAAATTTTTCGATTACCATCCAGCAATCATCTTCATCTACAAAAGACTAAGGTTAGGAGAAGCTCAAAAACGAAGTATTTGAAAATGCTATTTACAATGAGATGTGACCTGATGCAAAATGACAAAATGACAAGCGTCGGAGGAATGTAGACACAGAACACGTAACTGCATCAGTCATCATACGAACGGATCATTTAAAGCAGAGCACATTGGGCGGTGTAACCCATTCGATGACATGATGAGATTTAGACGTCTTAAGCACACTGTTCAGATGATCCCGTAAGTTATTATAGTGGTGTTTGACCTCATTAAACAGGTTTTGACGTTTATGTCTGATAATTTGTTTGTAACTGATGCTTTGTTTGCCCACCTCTAATACCACTGGTTATTATTTATCCTTCACATAGATTGCCGCCTGTGAAAAAAATTCTTCCAACAGTAAAATATTTCATCATGTATGCTGACGTCGTGTATCGAAGAGATTACAGGTAAAATTGAAAATAATTTCAGCTTTGTAAATGTCAGGTCATCACCTGCGACACTGTAAACATGAAAACCTGAGTAGAATTGGCGATTTAATGATTTTTGTTAGAAATAGGCATGCGACGCATGCCCGAACCAAACGAACATTGTGATTAACTTAGTCTTGCTCCTCGTTTATTGTCGGTTGGGCCACAGGTTTGAGGGTCCGATGGTGAAAGTACAAGCTCTTTCAATCACTGCATTGTATTTTTTGAGTGAATGAACGAGATTTTTGAGCCGTTCACTGGTGAACGAGTGAACTGAGCGAAAAGGACTTTCTACCAACAACCAGTTAACAGAACGGAGGTAAGAATTTGCGCTAAAAAACTGATGTTTCTAAAATTCAGAGAATTCTTATCGAGTGTTGTTTATCAACAGAACATTTTATTTTTGATATTGATTTTTCCTGTATCTGCAGTTCTACGCTTTACACCTTTGCATTAGAGGTTTCATAGTGAAATCACAATAAAGAATTCCAAAACTTTTTCAGGATTTCAAGGAATTTGATATTGAAATTCCAAAACCTAACAAAGAATACACAGCAATTTTGTATGCCCATGAACAGTGACAATTTCACTTTTACATAGCAACACATGAAGTAGCTACATTATTAGAATTATACTTCGCATCCGCACATCACTACACAAAACAGAATACGTTTGTGAAATAAAAAAAAGAAATCGTTATGTTATACATTGATTTTATTCAGTTCAAAACAAATAATTGGTGCAATGCGAAATAAACAAAATCCTCAGTTTTCTGTAAACGATTCGGATAAAGCAGAAAGAATTGGCATTTGGTGCGATTAATTATGAAGAATTGTCATCTAAAGCGCTTGTTCCGAATTCACATCATGAATACAACTAAGAATCAAATACTTACAAAAAAATCTGGAACCTAAAATCGGAAACAAGCTAATCCAGTTGCTCATTCAAATCAAAAATTTGTTTGTCAACAACGAGTAACTCGCTTGCTGCGGTCTTTTGCAGTTTCTCCTTTGACTGCTCCAATTTACTAATTTCAAGAGACGAACGTTTCTTCTCCTTCCGCCTTTACTCCTTTTTTGCTTCGTCGAGCATACCAAACAAACCGTATCATTTCGTTTGTGACTGTGAACCCTGACTGGAATCTTTACATCAAGAGCGCCGGATTGTGCGCCGGCACCAAATTCTATTTATAGATTATTCCAGACTAAGGCGCGCCGGCGCGCCGGGAGCAAAATCTATTTATAGATCCTTCCGGATTAAAGCGCGCCGGCACCAAATTCTATTTATAGATTCTACTCAACAAAAATCCGCATGATGAGTAACCGTAACCGAACACAGTAATTTAACTTGAACGAGTACGCTTTCATCCTTTCATTCCCAATATTTTTTGCGTTATATTTGCACGAACGAATAGTATCCTAAAATGTACTTCATCAAAGGCCAAAGCGCGCCGCACCGGCGCGCCGGGAAGTGCGCTATTTATAGAAATTCTAAGATCCCGGCGCGCCAGCGTGCCGGAATATGTTCTATTTTTAGAAAATTTCGCTTATCGAGCGCGCCGGCGCGCCGGAGTAATCCAGCAAAACATGTAAAGATTCCAGTCGGGCTGTGAACTGTTTCATCTTAATTTGAAATATATCAATTCGAGGCAATTCTGTGAATGTAGCTTTCGGGGAGCTGTGTGCATAATGTGCATGCTGAAGCCAACGCATGTCACGACATCAACTCCTCGACGCGATATTATACAAGAGACCAACTGAGAGAGCCATTGTAACAAAACGTATAAGTTCTAACATTCACTAACAAAGCATGATAGCTGAAGTAACAATTTTGAACATCATTACTGTTATAACATAAATAAAATTGAACTGTACAGTGCACACATATCTCAATGCGCGTGTGTCGTGCCTTCATTTGAAGGTCAATTCAAATCATTACCACTCTAACTTATCATAAATGTAGTACGATTGCATTGACGACTTCTGGACAAAGGAAATGAATAATGACTGATCTTTACTTATGCAATGAATTAAATCTGCATAGACAACTTGCCGATCCTATTTTCAAAAATTCTATATGTATTTACCTCTGGCTTCCTAGCGTGTCCAAATCGGATCTGGCCTTGGCTTCGGCGCGTATGTTTTCAGAAAGTTCTTAACTAGATAAAAAACGTCTGGCGCGCTCGAATTCTAGAAGAATTCAATAAAAGATAACTCCGGTGCGCCGAGGGAATCTGCCGGCGCACCTCTGGCACGTTCTGTGTAAGGAATTCATTTGGGCACTCGCAACACGGAAAAACTGTGGAGTCGGTGACGAGAGTTAAAAAAAGGTAATAGAGGCAATCCTGCACAGAAATGCTCCTCAAGAAATAGCTCTTTTGTTTTCAAGTTTGGTTGCTGTTCACCTCACTGGCTTCCTTCTATCATGGGAGTGCATGAATGATTGACTTTTGTTTCCTTGTAATGAAAAATGTCAACTTAGACATTATTCCTCATGCGTGGCGTGACCTACAAATCGTTCATTCGATTTGGTTGATCGATAGTCGACGAAACATAGATTTAAACAGGCACGGTTCTTAGAAAAGTAAGCGCCAAGAATGATACGCGAACATTCGTCAGTAGTTCACTGCGGTATGAGTTAAGTGGAAATGCGTTGCGAATCACGCAATGGTGGTCGACTTACCTCCTTTAGGGAGATTATTGATAAAAGAGCTACTGAAATGCAATAGCAAAGGAAGCAAAACACAGCACGTTCGTGCCATGTCTAGACACCTATGTATTCACTCAAGCAGTAGCATTATCGCACAGATTCAGCACGAATTTTTTTCTTTTGTCAAATAGGCTCTAAAGAAACTATTTGATTAATTTGATGCGTTTAAAGTATTTTTTTTTGGCAGTGCACACTTCGGATCTCATGCATTGATCCAGGGCTGTGGATCCGGAGCCGGAGCCTTAAGGAGCCGATGGTTTTGCTCGGAGCCGGAGCCGGAGCCGATTTATCACAAAGGCTCCGGCTCCGATAGTTTGAGCTTTGATATAAATCTAGAATTTTGAAAGTTATTAATTGGCATCATAAAAAAATTAAATCATTTGAAATCTAAAGATATGTCTTTTAAGTATAACAATGATCTGTCCTCCACGATATCTTTCTTTGCAGTTGCCGCCTTCTTTTGTATTATATTTATTATATATTTACACACATGTGTAATATTTTTTTATTGCATATGTTTCGTAGGACTAATTCCCATATTGACAACGTATTCTCCAAAATCCATTAATTTGAAGGCTTGTTATATGCATGCTAACTAGATGATTGTAGATTCCTAGAGACAAGTCGCCAGTCATTTATGTACACATTTCCAGTTCAGTCAGCAAAGATAATATAGCTACATTTCTTGCGCAATGTCTTAAATCTAATACGGTTACTATGTAGGCTATCATCTATCGGTATGGCTACTGGCAGAAGCTACTGGCATCTGTGACAATGCCAATTTACTTAGATTGTATTGTAGGATCTTGTGCAGTCCCCCACCTACATTTTTCAAAACAATCGATTATTCAATTTGATCAATTTTGATTGGAGGGAACTCTTCACACTCACACGAATGACCTGACTACAAGTCCTCACATGGCTATAGCAATAAGCGACCCAGCCACTTCTAGTAGCGCCCTATTATTTTAAAGGTATCTCATTCACAATGAATTTCCTTTGACTTCAAAATTCAAAGGTTAGTCTATATTTCAATGCGAAAAACCCGAAGGCAAATTACAATGTTGACTTGCTGACGAAGCTTGCGACTATGACATCGCAATTACCCACGCAGATTTTTACAACAGCACGGAATGCTTCACTCAAACCGGTGATGCTGAAACGGACATCCAATGGTGCTGCATCTTTTGACCAGAGAAAAAATGGGGGGGGGGAGGACTGCACAAGAGCCGTATCGTGTAATAATATTTCCCCATATGTCATAGACTGTGGATTTCAAGAAATTTTCATTATTATTTTTTCCGTCTGTCAACACTTTATGCTGATATCATGCTGACTTATATGTAAACAATAAAAAAAAGACTGAGACGCTCTCAATAAAGGCGCCTTTTGACCTCCCTTTTCTATTGTCTGTGACATTAAACCGCACGCGCATTCGAAAGCTAGCAAAGTACATGGGATTTCTGCTCGGTGCTCGCAGTCAAATTTTTATTATGCATAGCACCCTGCAACATACTGTGTGATACTCCGAGTTCAGTTTCATCAGCCTAACCATCATCAGAGGAATAGTGGTAATGTGTTATACATAAATTGAATATAATAATATACATGAATCATTGATGAATTATTTAGTGCAACTTTACGCCATAATGAAAAATACGAAATTAATATAATGTAAGTTAGGCCTTAACTTATTAAGTATGCTGCATAGAATTACAAAACTTGTCCTAAATTAGATATTTTGAATTTTTTTAAGTATAATTTTCAATTGTACATTTCTAGCCTACACTGCAATGAGGCTATCTAAATTACAATTTCTACAGATGAAGAGTCGTGGGCTACCCACCGATCATATTATTCATGGACCAACAGACTATTGAATAAAGGCAATAACAAATAACAACAACAACCTAAGCTAGCCTATATACACATTAATATTCAATAAAGCAATTGATATCTTTATTGATACGGTATATTTGGCTACATAGACGTTTTGCCTAACCAGAAATATATATCAAGATATGTTTTACCAAATATAAATCTCTTTTCTCTCAAGGATGACTCGCTTTGAGGATATTACGTTAGTTGGATAAAATAATACTGTTGGCAGTCACATGTTGAACGACATGTCCAAAGAAGAGCAAGGTAATACAAAAATCTAAGCTTTTGTCGACGCCTATGATAGGGGCATAGAATGTTCTAAATTTCAAATACAGAAGTGAACGCTATGGAAGCATGTTGGCATGTACGCAAATGAGAAGCACCTTAGATGAGATGAGCAGCAACACGAAGAAGATCATTAAGGATTTTTTGCAGGTGTGATGAATCCCTAGAGTCAGCAAATCTACAAAATAGCCGCCACAGAGTGCATTAGAAGTCAGAAGATTCGACTGCAACTTCGAATAGATGAAGTAGCATTGTTGGTGTGCATGGTGGTGTGTACTGCTTTGCACATCATAGGCCAACATGACATGATTTATGTATATCAAGCGCATGCACAAAAATTATTGCGCTCATTTGCTCAACAGTTCAAATTCAATTGTTTGTATGAGGTAAGATTCATATAGCGCAAATTTGATATTGTGTACATACGTGTATCCACTTATTCTACAAAAGTCGGTGGTGGAATTATGGGTTAGTATTCTACTGGACACTTAATCATGAAGGAAAAATGTATTAATTTTCAAATCTGAAACGACAATCACTCTAGAACATCGGGTCTCACATATTTCATTTGCATATGCTAAATCGTTGCATTCAAGTTCATTATGAACTGATTTGTGATATGTGCTCGTGTTGCTGTGTTCAGTAAAGTTGTCCTGTACATGTTGGAAAATACATTGATTCGTATCTAACTTGAATGTTCAGGGAAGGAGGTAGCAGTCATAGTGCAACATTTCGTGCTTCTTTCAGTCATGAATCTGAACTACTTCTCATCTAAGGATATTTGGCAACACAGCTTTTCACCATATGATCCACGAACAATCTTCATCACATGATCTGTTCAATTAATCTCTTTACAGGATTTATATTGCAACGAATCCCCTTCCCTCATTTCCATGTGGATGATATTCGACTGTTGAAAACGCCGCTACCCATTTCATTGAAGTTTCCTTACTGTCGGAAAACATTTCATTCGCAACAGACCTGGTGATTTTCTTCCTCTCGCATCACGTTGGCGATTGAGCCTCTTCAGGGCAGGTTGGTTCTGTTCACCAATCGTTTTCAACGTTTATCATTTCACACTCCTTCCACCTCTGATGTCACCTGGTTTTTGAGAAAACATTGTTGGAGCTCCATTTTACGCAACAAACTATATAGTCCGGGAGCCCACAGGGATTTGTTCAGCATTGCGCGTACAAAAGGTTTGATGACTGGAATATGTTGAGTTGGGCTAAGGAACTGTCAAATGGCTTCTTGAGCTTCCTCTTATGTACCCCGGTACCAAAAAGTGGGGGACCCACTCAAAATACCACAAAATTTAACTTTTATTAGCATAATCGAGTACATCAACGAAACCTATGCCAAAGTAATCATTTTAGGGGTCTAAATGAAGAATCGCCTTTCTTAAGTGTCAACTACTGCATCGAGCCCACTTAAGAAGGTCACTAATCAGCGCTAATTCGCACTTTAATTAGCATGATCGAGCACATCAATGAAACTTTGCGAGAAAAATATTGAAGTTTATCCCAATAAGAAACGGTGATTCCTAAGTGCCAAAACCTGTGTCATGCCTGGTACTTTTCACGTGAAGATGGCATCTTCAAGTACTTGGGAAAGGAAAGATAATCTTGGACTCTGGAGGGCCTGATATGCTCACAGACAGGGATGTTCTTGTTTCAGGTTCACTGAATGGCTTCCTTACAGGCAGACATTTTAACCACTGCCAGCGACTGCACCCCATCTTGTCTCTTGTCTTCGAAATTCTCCATTTTGAAGACGTTCATAAAGTCTTTCGACGAGAAGCGCAAACTTGAGGAATTTGCTACTAGTGAGAATAATGGATGTACTACATTCTAACATTTGGTGAAATTTGATGTTTTCAATACTGCTTTTGTTGCCTGCACCAAGTACACTGATAAAACAAGACATATAATACATGGATGCTTACAAGGCGCTTCTGGATGATGTATGTAGATTACATTCCTCAGCATCACAACCTGGAGAAGGCTGCCATAACCAAAGACATTGATCTATGCATCTACAACATAACTTTCATTGTAGGTCTTTTCTTTGCTGCTAATCATCTGAACTATTCTGATTCGTTGACAAAGTTCCAGCTTGACCTAATAAATCTTGAAGAAACGCATCCTGGACTCAGAAAAATTCTCGAAGATGGATCCATCACTGTACGTAAAACTGAGCATCATTTCAGCCGTGTGACAATTGACATGACACAGGGACAGGCAGTAAATGCTGACGCTGCATCTCGGCTCACAGGATTAGCATTACTTTTCAGGGATTAGTTACTCAGCTAGCCTGAGTTAATCAATTCCTGAGGTTTCAAATTGTCAATTGCCAAATCTCCTAGACAAAACTAAAGAACTTTTCCGATGACAGCGCGAGAAACCGTAAAGCAGTGGACAAACGAATATCTGAAGTTAAGGGAACCAGAGACCTAATGGGTCGCCTTGTAATAGCAACTAAAAAGAGTTACGACTTTCAGTTCGCACTTGAATTCCCACTTATTCCAGTTCCTTTGTCCTTGTTTAGTACAGACGGAACAATGGTAAAGACAGACAAAAGCACTCTCTTCAACCTGCTTGAGTCAAAGATTTAGGGAAAAGATGTCAGTCCAGGATTGAAACGAGCTTGTTTTATTGATGGACAATTTCTCCTCCACACTCTCCCTGCAAATCTGCCATCCACCTATGGAGGTTGTGCAAGAAGCATTCTCATTTGTGCCGTGACTTTATCCAAAACAAAAGTGCACCATTTTTGACGACTAGCCACAACCATCTCTGAAAGATTCCGAAAAAGGACGAAGAGGCATACAGAACTGGAACTTTTCTGTAGCTGAACCAGAGCAAAAACGACATAGGAAAAACGTTGAACTCAAGATCATTCAATACATAACTGTCTAAGATTCTGGTCAGATAGTGGCAAAACACGGCATGTCAATCCATAATCATGGACTGTCACCTATACATCTTGACATCCGTGGAGAGACGCTTCATCATCATGTTGTCAATGGTGATCTCATATGCCAGGCTGATGATGGCCATATGAACAACCATGAGGTAGTAGACAACAAGATTCTTTTCATGCAAGGGCTGAAGTTCTGTTGATAAAGCGTTGTGTGAAACTAGATTGACTCAATCTCGTCCGAAATTGAATCGTCATGAGCGGCAAGCTTTTTGATTGGTGTTACTTCACCAATTTGTACATGATCAATGTGCATGTATTTCATTTTGGCTTTTAAAGCGTCGGTAAGGGGTCTGAACCCGAAACGTCCGCGCAAAAAATCGTATTTTCAAAACTTCAGTACTGAACGGCATAAAATAGGGAGCGAGAATTATTATTTCTTTTTCCCATTTATCTAAATGAGAAACCTATTATGTTTAATAACAACCAGGTAATTATTTCTGTTGACGTCATTGTCTTTAATGACTCGACTATCAGTCTGCTTAGTCGTTCTAATAATTTTATTCCTTCCCTTGAAGGCTGCTGTCAAAGCAAATTTTTTTTTTCGTTGTTGACTATCTAAGGAAATATAATTGAAATGCATTTTTTCGCAATGCGTCATCTAATTCTTGTCGCTTTCCTTATAAAAAATGCAATCATCCTCTTGATTCGACCCTAAGCATTTTTTGAACTTGCTTAAGCGTGTGAAAGGTTCAGTTTGAAATATTTCACGTACTAATTGACGTAGTTGTTTTGCGGCCGACATTTAAGCAATTCCGGGAAAGAGTGAATTGAATCGTCTTATTGCATAAAAACCATTTTTGCAACACTTGTTGATAAAAGTGGTAAGTGGCTTAATGAATCGAGGGATGCGTATTTAGATTGGTCGTTTCGGAAACTTCGTCAGGAGAAATTTGTATACCTATTGAAAAGAGTCATTACTTAGAAGAGTAAGAAAATGTCTACCTTTTTATCTTACTTGTGCAATAAAAAGTTTGTTTTTTTACAGGAGCTTCGCGCTCTGGAGCTACCTAGTGAATGTAACCAGCGTGCTTTTTACATTTTGTCTTAACTTCAAAAAAAGTTTGGCCTTTGCCTGTTTTGCTTTCTGGTAGACCGATTGCAAGTGTCAGTTCTAGAGTTTGAAGAAAAGTGCGTCTTTTGTTGAGCATTTCTTGGCACCTATCGCTAAGAAACTCCCAAGCTATGTATAAGAAATGTTGCATCTAATTTTAATTTTGAAGCACGTTTTTCAAAGTGACTATTCTCTTCACCATGGATGTTTTGTTCTATGAATATTCCAATTGACCACTGTCTTGAAGCGTATGCCCGTTCTTTTACCGATTACCCTAACTTCTTAGATTATTGCTAACTTCAAATGATTTTGTATTTCAAGGTGAACTTTTCTTGCAAGTCCACGGCGCTGACTATGCAATTGCATAGATCTGATGATTTCATCGTTCATCGCAGGCCAATTTTTACATTTTTCTCAATGTTTTCTCAATACCTGGGAGCCTGGCTTCTATCCATGTGCTTTGTCTGCCAATCGTGAAATTTGCCGCAATCTGTGTACTTGCCGCATCTGTAAATACGTTTCCCCGTTTTGCATCGTTTATAATGTAATAATAGCGGAGTTATTTGTATTCTGCAAAGGCTGTTCGAAAGGTTGTGTAGCCGGAACATCCCGATACCTGCGGCGCCGTATTTCGGAACATCTGGATAAATTTGTCTCATGCTGTTCGACAGCCGTTTCGGATCACTTCCGCAGTCAATTATGTACTGAAGAGTTTCACCGCCCCCGAGAGCTTTAGTAACACTGCTAAACGGAGAGAGGCGAAGTGGATGAAGCGTTTGCAGACAACAGTGCAGTGTAGCATGATCTCAATATTGATGCAGAATGCAATAATGTTGTTCATCTTGTCGTTCCACAGTTGCAGCCAAAAAGTTCTTCATGTCTGGCAGCCAGGGGTGTAGATGCGGAAGCGATCGTTTTCATTGGAAGCGGAAGCGAATGCCCGACGATCGCTTCCGCTTCCGAAAGTATCATGATGCTGATGACTGACGCAATTCGCGTGTCAGGGCGAAGCGAGGTACTTCTGACTTTTGACCTTAAGTTTTGATATAAGTGTAGCAATAGTTGTCATATTTATTGCTTACCCTATTACACCTAATTACAAATTGGGACCTGTATTACTAAACGTAGTTACTTCTAATTTTCTTATTATGATGAAAACGAAGGTGTATTATCTTAGAAAAGTGGCATTCGAAATCAGAAAACCTCAGTTTCAACTTATCAGACAACTTTAAATACACAACGCGGATCGGTGTGTCTTAGGGCAATTTCATTTTTAGCATTCTCAAACACTCTGTTGGTCGTTTAATATTCTTTTACTACACACGTATTGGGAAAGTGTGACGTTTTAATTTCACAATTTCCCAAAGGTCAAAATTTTCAGTAAATTTGAAAAATATTTGACTTTTTGGCAAGTCAAAAAAACGCATACAAGTCAGCTAGGGTTCACGACAGAAAGTTCGTGGAGACTCCGAAGTGTTAACGTCAGAACCTATAACTCGTAAAAAAATGGAAAATGAAGAAAAGGAGCTCGAAATAGGGAGGTGTGTAGCCCATGTCCGGTCTCCAATAATTGTAAGCGGAAGCGAATAGAAATCAATCGCTTCCACAACCCTGCTGTCAGCAGTCAATTTCTGCGTTCCTGACTGTTGTTAGCTTCACCAATCATAAGAATATGCGTAACTTGTTCAATTCTCACCGCATTTAATGTGATATCCATTCTGTGCTTCTATGTGCGATTCGAAAAAGTTGATCATGCGAAACCGGTCATCGCAACTGAACGACTTTTCATTTCTGCGACATATTGCCGTATTGCACGAGGTAAATGCTAGGCTTTTGCCTTACCTATCATCGTGATATTCAACTACAGCTTGCCTATGGGTGTATATCAATTTTATCATGGAGGCTTGTCGACAAGTGACTTCTTTTAGCAGAACATTCTTCGTCCACTATTATTAGGAGTTCACACTCTTAACTATCTTTAGTCTTATCGGTATTCATTCAGTCTGCTTTCTGACATTGCCTTCAGTCAGTGAAATCAGTCATTTGGATTTATTCAGTGAAATCCTTGCATATGTATACATGTATGTCTTCATTAGTATTGCCCATTTGTGTCCACGTTAACTGGTGCTGTGATTTTGGATTAACATTCACTGTCTGTCCTATTCTTGCAGACGTTGATGCATGTGTTAATACGTGTTTTTGACATTAACCACTGACGAATCCCTTTTTAGGTGAGCGAATGCATTAATGCCAGCAAAATCAACATGTCGTTGACCATGCGCTTTAATATCTACATCGGGACTTGATTTGGAGTAGTGAGATACAAGTAGATCATGGTTCGACGCTGTATTTGCTTACTCCTATTTTTATCAATTTTTTAAAGGATTACTGCCACAGTCACTATACTGCTGAAGTACCCTATTTTTGAGAGTTACTTGGATTTACGTACCTTATTGGTACGGAGTGAGAATGAAATAATGTGGTCAACTCACCCTCCTTTTCTGAATTTCTCAGATTCATTCAATTAGGGTAGAAAGGGATACTTGCCTTGATCTGTCATTATTATTTTGCTCACCTGTGCTTTGTGTGATTTTCTCATACTTGCTTTCCTGTACGGAATCTTCTGTCTTTGGCAATGCACTTTGGTTGTTTTTCAGTGGTTCAGATTAGGTTTGTAATCCGGTAGTAAAACTGACCTCGGCTCCCGAAATGAAATTTTTCACACTCCGGGATCTTGAGCCGGGCAGGCTTTAATCGAAAAAATGCAAGATTATAAATGTTGTCTTGATTTTCTCTAATTCAATGATGCGAAATTTACAGCTAGTCTGGTTTGAATTATCTTGACACTCTAGACCATTTTCATCATATCATGAAGTTTGAGTTGAACTATGCTAAAATACTATTGATTGATACCTGTAATGTCCTACTTACAAATATTCGAGAAAACTCGTTCTGTCAGGCTGTGTGTATGATGGCATGCAAAAACAGTCTTGAGAATCAATTAAAATTTTACACGATGAAAATATTACAAATTTGATGAGTTTGTAGATAACAAATTAAAGATTTTTGTAAGTCAAAGTTGCTTTCTGTTAATTGATGAAGAATGCTACAAAAAATTAACTTGTCTTTTTAGATCAGTATTTTGCGGAAATAAACAGAAAAATCATTATTATGAATGACAAATTTTATCAAGCTTACAAATCATATGTTTTGATAGTTGACTGGATATATATTTATGCTTGGATGTACATGTAACAGCTTGACACATTTGTGCTCTGTTTTGATAAATGGTTGGACTATCAGGACAAAAGACTGTCTTGTTTTGATAGATACCTGATTGAACGGATAAACTGAGTGGTAGAAACTACATAACAATTGCAGTTTTCTCGTTCTTCACTGTTAATTCCAGTTTTATTTCACTGATTTCATTTACTGCAGTGCAGAAAATCGTTTTATTTGTAACGCTGGATGGTTGATCTGCTAGAACCTTCCATGGCTTGATCGATGGCAATCACTGCGATTCTGTCAAACGCTGAAAATGTGATCATCAATAAGAATGAGAAAATTTCCTTCTCTCCTTATCAAGCAGATTTCATTCAGGAATCTCGGGATTGATTTCGTCGCATAGGCATGATTAACCCGCTATTTCCCAGATCGTTTAGTCATTGATTTTCGGTATTTTTCTTCATCAAATATCCTTTTCCATCTTTGAAGAAATCCGATTTTCACAAAATTATTCAATTTACTCAAAATTCAAATTTGTTGACTATAGTCGACCCAGGTAGATGCACGTTAAAATTGACAAACGACTAAAAAAGTTTGAGGAATGCTGATAATTGGAAACATTCAAGGTACATATACAAGTCAACGTTGCAAAGAGTAGACCTACCTGCCCGACGTCAATGCATCCTATAAAGTTCACATATTCTTTGTTGCTTACCAATTGTTGAAAAAGGAAATAGTTGCCAGTTGATGAATGCCGGTATATAATGTGCTGGGTCTACGTTGAAGACGACTTGGCTGCGTGGGAAGTGTGCTTGATTGGACAGTAAGAGGTTATTGAACAACCTTCACTTCTTCGTAGATTTCATCATCTTCATCTTTTTCGTCGCATACTATACGTATAGCAAGAAAGTTGGCTATGTTATCTTGGGTCATCAGTGCTAAATCTGCCATTTAAATCAATCAAACAGAACGCTGATGATTTTACATTTCGTAGGAGGTTATCTTTCTCTAAGGTGTACTTTCTCTTCAAAGCAGCAATTTGAGAGCCACTGTAGTGCTGCGGTATGAAATTAATTTTTGGTAAGATAACTGAGTATTATGAAAACCGTCTCTCAGAAATGGCAAATTTTTGATAATGAATTTGAAATTCACGAAGTAGAGTGTAACAAAACATGTCATTCAATGAACATGATATGCTATCTTAACGCACACATGCATTATCAAGAGAATCAAATGCATCTCCGGCAAAGTCATTTTTAGAATGACAAGACATAGTGTTGAGAAGTGGCGAAGCCTAATATCAAGCTGTAGACATTCGCCAATCAAATTACGATTAGTTAGTCACTGACGTTTGAGATAATTACACACCAAGTTGTTGCTGATTGCACTGTTTTAAACGTTAAGTGAAAAACTGTCAATTCAATAATCATATGCTATCAAATCGTTTTGACTTCTTTATGATGTTCCTCGGAAAATGGTAGATTCCTTTAAAAATGGCTAAAGCGGAATCGTAATGGCTCACAAGGTCAATGCTTTCAAGATATATTTTATTTTTAGAAGAATTTGATTCGTCATGGCCTCTTTTTGGTAGTTCCCGCTTTGCCAAAGAGGCTAAAGAGCAGGCAGACAACATCGATAAATCTTATCAATATTTCTGTTTTTTTTCACAACCTTTTCATTATACAAAGAATCACTAGCGGCATTGTTCATCAATCTGGTGATCAATTCTACTTTTTCCAAATGCAATTCAAGTGAATAAAACTTTTGATGCGAATTAGCGATTTTCCGTGTCTCGAGATCGCTATCGATAATGTATTCAAATAATCGAAACCGGTTATTGACCAAGCATTGTGATCGTTGGAAAATGTAGACATGGCCAAAAGAAGCTTATTTGATTCACTTGAACCAGTGAACCAATGAGTTGTCTCATATCGCGTCGGATGAAAGCGTCGATGTAGTATTTATTTCGGTTTCAATGCTTTTTTGTTAGACATGGCAAAGCGGGTGTTGGTCGTCCAGCATCTGTAATACGCTGTTTGTCTGTGATATTTCTGGACTGGTGACCTTTTGAGTAGGCTTTGAAGAGTTGTTTCCATTTTACTCAAGTGAGCCACGCGCCACACTACGGTAAGTAGCAGACTGATAACAGACGACAAAGTTTGAAAATTTTTACGTGAATGTGTGATAAGTGTGACGCATCACGTGCATTATTCACACTGCTCGATCTGGCTTTTTTGACTATGAAGGGGGAAAGCACGACACGCACGTCAACTTGGACCATGTGATCCGAGCTGCATATAGGGGTCGAAACCTCCCTGGGTCGACTAAAGTCGACTTGATCCGTTCAATAGTTGATGCAGTGAGGCATTTCAGTCACCTCAGAGTACAATGATAAGTTTGCATCACAGAGAGGACCATATACTGATAGGATTTGATTTTCGCACATTTAAGGAGAAAAATCCTAATTTTTATGAATTGTGTCAAAAAATGACGTCTATCTACAAGAATCGACTAAAGCCGACATAAGAGTTTTTTTCAATGATTTCTTGTACTAATTGATATATTTTTCTCAAGTCACCGTTCGATACATAAACTGCTTGGTTTTGACATTACATGACATAAATCAAATGAACGGATTGCTTAAGATTCGACATAAACGCGCAGAATCAATATCCCTGCTACAATTAAGTAAATGATGGTGTTGCATAATCAACAGTTAATGAAAAATTAAGAGGTATCATTTGTTCTGATCATGATAGCTTATATGTCTGAGATGAGTTATGCTGATGAAAAGCATCTTCATTGACTCCGAAATAATAATTCATAATATTATTCATAACTAATGTTTTTGGTAAAATAAATGAATCAATACAGTATTTTTCAAAGAGGATTGAATTAGCCAAAAAAATTAAATCGGCCAGATCAACTGAAACATCCTGTAGTTGGAGATGTTTTATCAATATACATACACGTGCCATATGACTAATATATCAATAGCAGTCAAAAACAGATTTTACGTTCAATATGATAAATGACAATTTTTGCATAATGCTTTGGTTATCTTTATTCACTGTGTAATTTTCTTCGTGTTGCTATGGTCACCTTTGTTACTAAATGCATGATACCAAATTCCACTTTTCCATGTATTCTCTTATACAAAATGTTGTTGCAATTTTAATTTTTTTTGACTTCTTGGCATAATTGACAATTTGTCGTTGTCGTTAAAGAATCTCTAAACGTTTAGTCAAAAAAAATCATTTTATTCCTGCAGAAGCCAGAGACAATTTAGAATTAATGAGCCATATTTCCTGATGATGAAAAGTGTAGTCCGGCTGCCAGAACGAGTTTCTGCAGGGAACGAGGCCGAACGTGAGACTTTCACAGAATGATGAACACCCTATGCCTACTGCGAATCGGCACATCTACCGAGTTCTAGTGAGTTCCTCTTCTTGTCAGACATGATCAAAGAAAAGTGCATGTAAATCCAATGGGATGCAGATTGCAGTTTTTGGTTAAAATAAAATTTTGTATGTAATCTCTGATTAAACGAAACGTACTAAGCCCAGAGTTATAATTTTTGGCATGGAATGTCTTCAGGTCATTTCCTTTGATGTGCATGTGCTTTTATCATGCACCTAATCGTCAATGTATGTGAGAATGTGGTTGAATGTGGATAAAGTTGCTCAAAATGTTTGTGTTTGCCGACATTAAGAGGCTCGCCAAATCTTAATATGTTTAACTTTGTAGACAGGGGTGCATGAAAATGAAAGGAAATGACCTGAAGACATTCCATGCCAAAAATTATAACTCTGGGCTTAGTACGTTTCGTTTAATCAGAGATTACATACAAAATTTTATTTTAACCAAAAACTGCAATCTGCATCCCATTGGATTTACATGCACTTTTCTTTGATCATGTCTGACAAGAAGAGGAACTCACTAGAACTCGGTAGATGTGCCGATTCGCAGTAGGCATAGGGTGTTCATCATTCTGTGAAAGTCTCACGTTCGGCCTCGTTCCCTGCAGAAACTCGTTCTGGCAGCCGGACTAATGATTCATCGGGTCATTATGGTTTGTCATCTTTTTCTGCCATATTTTTTTCGTTTTCTTATTCACTACTTGTGCAATTTATGCAGTTTAAATTTGCAGATATAAATAGTTGCGCGCCTATGAATTGTAATTTTAGCATCAATTCTCAGCAATTGTTAGTCAATTAGGAGACTATATTGATTAATTTGACATGTTATTGTGTCACATATTTCCAGATCACCTCTACAACATACTGCACTAGGTTCATTGATAGAGGCAATCCAACGCACAGTCCTATGCTTTGGTGCTAGCTTTCAATTGTATCACAAGTTCAGAGCTGCAGTGATAGACACACTGAAAGACATTTCAGATGCGCTGACAACCACATAGTAATAGTAGGCGTCGTAGAATAGATCTCAGCAGGAGCGTCAATAGTTTCATTGTCTGTATGAAATCTATTATTCTGTTGCTCTCTATGCGCATAACATATTAGTAAAAGAAGATGAAAATAGTAAGCTTGCATTCACAAGTTGTGCGGCAGTATCTATTCCTTATTTTACTTCACTAGATTAATTCAGGGTATTGAGCCAAATAGAAGGCCTTTTTCATAAAATCGGAAGCGATTCTCCGTGATTCTGCTGCCACAAACCCAGTTACACAATTTATATTAGATGCCTTCCATAGGTTTCTTGAAGTTCAGTTGTGATAAGAACAAGAAGATTGAATAAAAAATGAATTGGTTATTTCGATGATTGGAAAGAACCACATCGATTGATCATGTTTTTCTTTACTTTGCATGAAAGTTTTGTTTAAGCTGACAATGTTTAAGTTTTGCGTTGAAAATTAAAATACACCATATAATCTATTTCTGTGATGTATTAAGCTCTGCACTTAAAAGCATCATCAGACACACAGATTTGATATGAATTTTAAAATATTCATACAATCATTTAATTTTCATAGAAATGAGGTAAAATTGGAAGAGGAAGCCGATATCAGCAGGACTATTTTAAAATTTAGCCCATATGTTATTTCCTGCCATCTGAGGATGCTCTTTAGTGCAGAAAGAATCATATTGAGAAGTTAGAGTAGGGTAGGTTGCGGCAAAATAAACGAGTGGGTGAAATGATCACGTACCACTAAAAAGTGTTTCACACCCAAATATTTAAAACTAAAATTACTCCACCATAGCTTTTATTCGCCTAACACAAAGTCATGAAGCAAAAATGTGCTACTGCGTCAAAAAGTGCATATGAAAAGTGACAGTTGCCGGATAAATTGTCACACTATAATCATTGCCACTTCATATATGGTCATTCAAATGCAAAATACACTCCGCCTACCATACATAGCGCTTGGTGGCATTGAAAGTAAATCAAAAATATATTTTCATTTGACGCTAGGCATATTGAACATGCCATTTCCCAATTGGAAGATGAAAGGAGCATAATGTATTTTCTTTATTCCGATGGGTTTCTCAACTCAAATGTCGTAACAAGTTCATTTTATGATGAAAAGATGATAGACTTCGGATAACAGCAAAATTATCAGTCGAACTTGATTGAGTGTGTTTTGACCTTGTGAGTTTTCTGCTTTTCTAACTATTGTGTTACGCTCTGATCAGCGGAATCAAAAATAAAAATATTTTGTAGGTCCAACAGAAAGATGTGACTTAGATAACTGAGAAATGTTAACAGCAAAAGTATCAACTGAAATTGTAATTCGTCTTTGATAGTTTTCTGTTTCGTTTACAGAAATGTCTATGTATTTATCAACCCAGTCCTAAATTGATATTTCTTTTGTAGACCTAGTGGAAAGATATGACACTAGATATGTTTACACTGAAATTGCAATCTGTAGTCAACGGGTTTCGGCTTTGTTTGCAACAGTATTACGTTTTTATCAACCGAGTCCTATAGTGCATTTTGTTTAGTATTATGTAATCTTTTGTGTAACTTAAAATTTTGCTCATTTTATCTCAACATCAGATGATCGTCAAACTATCCAATTAACACAGCCCGCCTAAGTGGTATTATGTTCATGAGTATATTCGTTTTTTAAAGTGACTAACCGTCTAGAAAAGAGGATGGCTGAGGTAAATTGCAATATGCTCTCTGAGCTTCTTCATCCCATAATATCGTCGAGATACTAGTTGAGATGTTGAGATCACCAAATTATGAACAACAACCGTATCAGTATACCAATAAATAGATACCAACATTGCAAGAAATAAAGCATGCATACGTGAAAGTAATTAATAGTCATATACAAAGTAGTAATTAATGCGACTGCCATTGTTTGAATTCCTCAAATTTAAAGTCTGAAGTTCATTGGACGCCGTCTTTGCTCGAAAGATATTTAATTGCACATTCCTTTGAAAAACATTTAAAGATTGCTTTAAGACCACATGTCGAAAAGTACATTTTACTTGAATTGTTCATCAGAAATTTCAAAAATCAGCACTCTATTTTTTTTTAATGTCCTGAATTGATTATTTTTTCTGAGTGAATTTCCATCTCGAATTTGACGATTACCTTCGTTTCAGGTGGCCTTATGAGTTATTTCTCCCGATTCTTCGGTCAGAAGGAGCGGAGAATTCTCATTTTGGGTCTTGATGGTGCAGGCAAGACGACGATCTTGTACAAGCTGCAAGTGGGCGAAGTTGTGACCACTATTCCAAGTAAGCATCTCATGATTTTCTATTTACTTTGAAATATTAGCTGATGAACGGGATCGTCGAAATTCCATCCTTTGATAATTTTAGAGTCTCCAGAACCTTCATGTTCTGATATGACATTTTGGATTCTTGGTAAGACCGAAGAAGACGATGCGATATTGTCGTTAACAGTGTCGGTCACCGTTATGCGGAGTGGCGAATAACCTTGTATCGCATTCCGTTCAACAAACACATCAATCAAATTTTAGGAAAATACATCAATTGAAAAGCTTCATATCATTTGATTAACATATTTTACTTTATTTTGTTAGTGCGAAATTACAGTATTTATTTATTTCATGTGGTACTAAATTATTTATGTGATAATCAGAGTTTCAGCGGGTACAGCAAATAGATAATTCACGAGTTATGTTTGAGTGGCATTTCATCATAGATCTCAAAGCCAATTTACAAATAAGTTTCTATGAAGCATCTCACTTGCAGCATATCGAAATGCGATGCCGCAACCATTCGACCATCATATTTATAGGATGCAAAGCACTCCATCGTTTTAATTCTATCGGGTATAGAGCTCCATACTAAATTATACCAGGTAGTGTGTGTAACCCAAAGTTTTGAGAACAGATCGGTCAAGCCTTCAGTTCCGGTCGAGCGGAGGTGTCTCATGTTTGTTTGAAATAATGGGCTTTGTAGTTGCATGTTTTCCATATCGGTAGCCGAACTTGTTGATTTAACAAAAACATTAAAACGCCGCTTTTTTCCGGAAGGCTTTTTCGACCACCACCGGTAGTCTTTATCAACAGAAATCATTCCGTTGCTGCTGCTGTTGCCTGTTATTTCAGAAGTTTTGAGCGATTAATGCTGAACAATATTAAAACCCTTTTGCTCTCCTGTCATGGTGCGCATCAGTATGCCTATCGTCCTATGGGTTCAACTACAACCGCACTCGCTGAGATCAACGAATATATCACAACATTTTTGGGCTTGAATCATATTTTGATGGTCTATGTGTTTTGTTTGGACTTATCATGTTCTTTCGTTAGATTACAACACAGTCGACTAATCAAATTTTTAGACGTTCAAGGGTTTAATCATGGCTTCCTGACGGGTTTTGTCGTATCTGAATTCGAGGACGTTTCTTATGAAAGTTGTGAACACTTGCGGTTAAACCATTTCTGTTTATTCAGAGTTTTCCACTGCTCTGTTCTCGCGCCCTTCTTATTTACCGCTTTTATGGGCTCAATTGACTTCTCCGCTCATCATTTTGTGTGCATCAAATGCGCCGACGATACGAGTATAGCCATTATAGAAGGCTTGCCTCCGAATCGTATGTCATCTACACATCTGAGGACCTGTGAAAATGTGATTAATAATGCCGGGCTAATTGAACATGTCTAAATGTAAGCGTCTGCGTATTAGGTCGACTCGATCTGATGAACATTCTGTCTCAGATCACAGAGCAGGATTTACAAATGTAGAATCCGCGAAGATACTTGTAGCTACATGAAGCAATCGCCTTAAGTAGAATCTTCATATCTCTAGCATTCTAAAAAAACTACCTCTCAACGTTTGCACATCGTAAGGTGCATGAAACATGCAGTTTCGACTACGAATCCTGTTCAGGTATATCACTGCATCATAACAAGGGTTCGCAGCCCGGATGAAGATCAAGCCCAGAAGCCCGGGCAGTCCGATTTTTAAAGTTTGCTTTAAAGCTCTAAAAAGTATTACTTTACATTTCTCGATCCTTGAGGAATAACATTTTCTATATCTTGTCTTGCTCCACACCCTTCATCTTCATGCTGATTTCTCTGATAGAAACATATGATTTCTGAAGATCTGGCTTTAGTTGGTGGACGTCTCTACTTTTAATTGTGATTATCAGTAGCAGCAAGACGTGTAATCAAAAAATCAAAAATTTTCCTTCATTGGAAATTCTATTAACATTCGCTGTTTTTAGGCTTCGCTAGCTGAGGATGTTTGAGCAGGCTAACGTCAAGTGTTTTCAGGTGATTCTGCAGTCCCTCGGTGGAGCTTGCGCCTGTTGCTAAAATCTGGTTGCAGGCCACACTTTAGGCTATATTATTGCCTGTAAGATAGGAGTACAGGAGTACTTCCAAATTGGCATGTTGATTCTTGCTTCTACATTTAATTGATTGTTTCAACTGTCAACAAACTGATATTGTTTTGAGATCGCACAATTTCACATGTGTTTCTCGTATGGCGACTGTATTACGTTTGAGGTCAAATAAACGCAATACTGAAGGAAGGGAGATCGCCGCTCCCAACTTCATCCGCTACTTCAGACATTTATGTAGAATGCTTTCAGAAAGCTTGACCAGTTGTTTAACATCGACCACATCTTTTAGTTACATTATTTTTTGTGTCGTGGTCATTGAACCATCTAAAAGGCATGTCTTCCTGCCAACCAATGCCGTTAAATCTAACTGGGACAATAGATTCTTAAATATGATGTCATCAGTGCGCATCCAATGCTCGTAAGCATATTTGATGAATTTTCCCTATTTGTGGGCGAATGAGAAATCGCTCTTTCAGCAATTTTTTACTAAAATTTCACTGCACAGTTAAGATAAAGCCGTCAGCTTTAGAAATTTCCCACAGCGTGGACCAGGCTCTAAAGGCTGGGCTAAGCCCGAAAATCGAGAGTGAATCCCGGGCTAAAATGTTGGCGTGCTGCCCGGGCTGCGAACCCTAATCATAACGTCTCTGTTCCTATATGCTACTCCCATTTATGGCTACTTGCGTCGACTCTACTTCAAAAAACTTGAGGAGTTTCCCACATATTGATTTGCAGTGACTCATGTACGTGTCATAAATTTCCGAATACACGTGTATAGCACCAGCGTGTTATCTATACATGTCGATTACTGGATCAATCTGAAAAGTGACTCTCACATCCACTACATCATATTGTGCCTTCTCGTCTCCCACATTCTAGAAAACATAGAATGCCTAGTAGATCTGCTTCTTTTTTACCTTGGGCAGTATCTCTGCACAATTCTCAGTGACATTATTTACTTTACTTTCATTTGTTGTCAAAGTCATCCAACTATTTGCATACTACTCATGCATACCTATTGTCAGTTCGTTGTATTTTGCTGTATGAATTCTTCAGTGATTTTCATTTCATAGTATTTACATGCTACTACTATTATTCACACTTGTTAAAAATAGCTGCATGATATCATGATTCTGCGACAGTCCAGCACTACAAAGTTTGAGTATTTGCACGAATTTGAATTACAAATTTAACGATGACAGCTTCCCTGTACTCTTTCACCAGCATTGACTTCATACATGTAAAGATTAAAGAAGACAGGAGCACAATATTATGAAACATTCAATATGTATTTGCAGCAAAGACTGCACAGGCATGAACGGTCGTAAATCGTGGATGACGTTAAAGCATGAAGTAGCAATTTTGTAAAAAAATTTCATGAATTTCTAGATACTGCACCGGAGCATATTTTCTCATTCAATAGGACCTTCATTGAAATGCTTAGATACCATAGAACACATAGATTTAAAAAGAATAAATACAGTTAGTTGTACAGGCTACATACCATCCAATGAACAAGATTAATTGGATAAGCGTAATGATTTATTATGACAGGGAAAATCCAATATTCTCTCCTTCGATTTATTGACCGGTTTTTAATAAAATGATGATTTAAAAATAGCCGGCGCTTCGTGCCGCAGACACTTCTGAAGGGCTTAGGTAAAATATAGTTTCGATGCCCCAGGTTAAATATGCCGCAATAAAGCTGAGTTCTTATAAAAGTGTTCAGAAATTTGGGAGCTCGTGTTTTCGGTTGATGCTTGGGCGTAGAGACTTAATCAGGCGAGCTTCGGTCAATCTGCAATCTACGGCGTTCTGGCTAGTGTCGATGATATCAACTGTGTAGTTTGAAATTGTGACGTCATCACAGTTATGAACTTTTTCATTATGTTCGTATAGGGCATTCTTATTGTTCTCATTTATTAGGTCTCTCTTGTGTTCATTGTAGCGTTTCCAGACAGGTCGGTTAGTCTGGCCAATGTAGAAATCGTTGCAAATCTTACAGGTCATTTTATAAACTACATACCGGTCAGAACAAGACCGGTTATCGGGTAGCAATGAGCAAATATGGCATTGCATATGCTTATTATTCCTTTTTCTACTATTAACTGCAGTTTTTAAGGTAGGGCCTGGTTTGTTTACGAGTTTTATCGGTAAGTCGTCGCATTGTTTTATGAGTTTATTTAATTTGCGATTACACGCATCACTAACAAAGTTCAGTTTGCAGGGGATGTAGCTGTTATCAGCGTGTTTTTTATTTTTATTATTAATTTTGGAAAGATCACGGTTGGAAAAACCGTTCTGCTTAAACCTGTCGTTCAGTTTTGACAAAGCTTCATCTGCTTTCTTTTGATCCGAGCATCTGTTGGTGACGCTAGTTTTACTATTATGTAATTAGTTTTTATGTGGTGTGGTACCCAGCTTTGCTTGTTTAGGGATATGCCTGAGTGCATGCTTTTAACATACCAGTCATATTCGATTTTATTGTTATTGATCTCTATGCTGACATCGAGGTAATTCAGGGATTTACTATTGGGCACTTTTACAGTGAATTTGATGTCTTGGGACACGGAGTTGAATACTTCGGTGATTCTATTTATAGTTTCACTATCATTATTATTTATAGGGCCAAGGATGATATCATCGATGTACCGCGCGTAATACTGGGGAGTTATATTGTAATTTTTCTCAAGGATTGTGCTTCAAATCAAGGCCTCAATTTACTCAAGGCTCTGTACACACAAAATATTAAAAATTCCATCTCCCTGATCGAACAACTGAAAACTTTGAATATTGTTAGTAACCCTAATAGCACATTTATCTTACTGGACGTCATCAACTTATATCCAAGTATCCAAATCAACCATGGAATTGAGATAGTATTGAACTTTCTCAAAAACCACTGGAATAGTATCGATACATTTTCCCTCGCCTGTGATGACGTGCATAACTGTCTAAAATTCGTTTGCTACAACTATTATATACAATACAATAACATAACATGGTGTACCGCCAAATTAGAGGCTGCCCAATGGGGGATCGATTCTCACCACCATTCGCGAACATATACATGTACTGTATTGAACAAGAAGCCCTTGAAATCCTTGAGAAAAATTACATTATAACTCCCCAGTATTACGCGCGGTACATCGATGATATCATCCTTGGCCCTATAAATAATAATGATAGTGAAACTATAAATAGAATCACCGAAGTATTCAACTCCGTGTCCCAAGACATCAAATTCACTGTAAAAGTGCCCAATAGTAAATCCCTGAATTACCTCGATGTCAGCATAGAGATCAATAATAATAAAATCGAATATGACTGGTATGTTAAAAGCATGCACTCAGGCATATCCCTAAACAAGCAAAGCTGGGTACCACACCACATAAAAACTAATTACATAATAGTAAAACTAGCGTCACCAACAACAGATGCTCGGATCAAAAGAAAGCAGATGAAGCTTTGTCAAAACTGAACGACAGGTTTAAGCAGAACGGTTTTTCCAACCGTGATCTTTCCAAAATTAATAATAAAAATAAAAAACACGCTGATAACAGCTACATCCCCTGCAAACTGAACTTTGTTAGTGATGCGTGTAATCGCAAATTAAATAAACTCATAAAACAATGCGACGACTTACCGATAAAACTCGTAAACAAACCAGGCCCTACCTTAAAAACTGCAGTTAATAGTAGAAAAAGGAATAATAAGCATATGCAATGCCATATTTACTCATTGCTACCCGATAACCGGTCTTGTTCTGACCGGTATGTAGTTTATAAAATGACCTGTAAGATTTGCAACGATTTCTACATTGGCCAGACTAACCGACCTGTCTGGAAACGCTACAATGAACACAAGAGAGACCTAATAAATAAGAACAATAAGAATGCCCTATACGAACATAATGAAAAAGTTCATAACTGTGATGACGTCACAATTTCAAACTACACAGTTGATATCATCGACACTAGCCAGAACGCTGTAGATTGCAGATTGACCGAAGCTCGCCTGATTAAGTCTCTACGCCCAAGCATCAACCGAAAACACGAGCTCCCAAATTTCTGAACACTTTTATAAGAACTCAGCTTTATTGCGGCATATTTAACCTGGGGCATCGAAACTATATTTTACCTAAGCCCTTCAGAAGTGTCTGCGGCACGAAGCGCCGGCTATTTTTAAATCATCATTTTATTAAAAACCGGTCAATAAATCGAAGGAGAGAATATTGGATTTTCCCTGTCATAATGAACAACCTCCTGTACATGACCATCAACTGGGTAATGATTTATCTTTTAGTAAAAGCGGACTTAGAGACGAAATAGTCACCTCTGCAGTCTTCGATTCGTTATGGTTGTCTAACTCGAGATGCAACCCAACAGTAGCCATACACTTTCATTCTCCTTTACGTTGAACAAATCTCGCAAGTTTTTTCATATTAGCCGGTTGCGGTTGTTTAATTCGTCGGACGACCGGCGTTTAATAAAGACTTCTGAAATTCGGCTCTCGATAGAAATATTTGAGAACCGTTGGAGATTTTCTTCCCCTAATTTCCCATTGTTGACTTGAAAGTTGCTAAACAAAATTTGCTTTTATTATTGTGATAGGTCCCTTTGACAGTCTGGAAACCTGTGTAAGTGGAGGTACTGCCATAAATATATGTAAATCACCATGATTCAAATCAAAGAATTTCAATAATACACTTTTATAAACCAAACAAACTACTGTATTACTAACAACGGACAACTTCAAATTCTGCTACATTGAATGATTTCCAATTCACATCACATATTTCTCATTGCTCATTCAAGTCACTCGTTACATGCGAAATATCTTTTGCAGCTATCGGATTCAACGTTGAAACAGTGCAATACAAGAATCTCAAGTTCCAAGTATGGGATTTAGGTGGACAGTCCAGTATTCGACCTTACTGGCGATGTTACTATTCAAATACTGATGCAATTATCTACGTAGTAGACAGCATGGACAGAGACAGAATTGGCATTTCAAAGCAAGAACTTGTATCTATGTTAGAGGTGAGTTCAATGTAAATTCTCCGTTTGTTAATGTCCTCTTTTTTGACGACGTTGATATTTGCTAAATCACAACTTTTCAATATTTAATCAAAAAGCGGTAAATGCATAGTTAGGCTCATAAATCTGATATGTTGTTGATTTCATAAATTCTATCCGTCAAAGCGTTTTACACTAATGCTTATCGTTGTGATATATCTTTAAAGATAGCGGCTTAACACGCGAAATTCTTTGTAGCGACTTCATGCTTCTCTTGTGGTTCATGCCATGTCCATGGTCAAGCACATAATTCAAGAACTGCAATTAACAGTTTAGTGAAATTTCCATGGGCATCACTTTAAACACACTACTGACAAATCGCTTAAGTCAGTGTGCCTGCAATAAATCATCGATGCTGCTTTTTGCAAACACAATGTAAATAGAATAATTAAATATTGAATTGCATCCTCAGTTGAAAAATGGGAAAATACATGAATAGCTGCCATTTTATCCAATATCAGGAATCATCAGTAGGTCTAGTTCACATAAATTTAAATAGGGAGTTGTGTCGATGTTGAGAGATGTGAACTAGGCCTGCTGATGATTTCTGATATTGAATGAAATGGCAGCTATTCAGGTCTGTTCTCATTTTTCAACTGAAGATGCAACTCATGTTCTAAGCCCATAAAAATGTCATGATGAGTAAAACTTCATATCAAATTTCGTGAAATGCATTTTAAATTTTGCTTGAAAAGTGAAAGTCCATCATTATTTGTTTTTGTAGTTGGAATGAGTCTGGAGTTCAGTTATATTAAGTTAAATCAATCTGTCGCATGCGCACAAAATGTTTCGACTGCTATTCGGCAGTCATCTTCAGGTAAAAGTCTATCGATGTTAGCAGAGATTGAAATATGATATCAATTTGAAAATTATATTTACAAAAAGGATGCATGGTATAATGTAATGCAGGTATGATCACATTGTAATCGGGTGCACATTTTTACTAGTTACTAGTAACAAAAGAAGCTCACGATGGCTGTCTAGTTCCCTTCTGCTATTGATCGATGGATTGAATTTGTGTATAATAAATGACCCACGTAATCGCAAATTACTGGTAATGTTATCGTTGTCGTGGACTAGAATATCGATAGCGATGTTGGTGTTGAAAGTTGCTCTTTAAAACGGATATGAAGTGGTCTTATGGTGCTGTCAGTATACAATTTGAAGCATTTCTTGCAGCTAATGACCAATTTAAATTCTACGAGGGAGCTACGAAAAAGAATTTTTGCACATTCTAATTCACATCTGCCAACAAAGATGGAAATGAATTTCATATGAATTAGAAGAAGAACGATGTTTAGATGAATTAACTTTCACGAAGAACAAAGAAAAATTTGACAACTTAATGTTCATTAACAGTTATAACGAACAAATCATGAAATTTTTGAACTTCAGACTCCAACTGCGAAAATAGACAATAGAACGAAGTAATAATCAATGGATCGATAAAAACATTTTGCATTTCCTTTTCCCGTACGTCACGGACAATACTGATTCACGAGTAAATTTATTTGTCAGAAACACAAGCTCAACGTTCGCTTTTACTAGATGCAACAAGACACTTCGTCTGCAGCTTATGAAAGAATGAAACAAGCATGAACCTTTTTTAAAACGCTACACTTTTTCGATTGCATAGGTGTTTTATGATCATTGTACAAAGTAAAAAATTCTTCAGTGGTATAGTTCTCTTCGAAATTTCTTTATTGGCAAGCTTTCGGGTGATCCACCCTTCCTCAGGCACGACAAGTTGAGAGTGAACAAGACAAGCTGGCAAACATGCACAATCACTGTTAAACACAAATTATTTAAAAACACGCCACTCTACTGACGCCAAGGTCACAATTAAGCCACGCTACTGTCTACTACACTCTATCAACAAACTTAACGCATTAGGATACTACTGACTACAGAACAATAAAAGTAAATACATAAAACACGAAATGCTTAAGTACAGAACGAAGCAGTCACCGATAGAGAGACTTCCACACGCGGTCCACTGGAACTCCACAGTCTCGGTTGAACGTGTCGTTGCTGAGGATATGAAAACCTTCTTTTATCCTCCTCCGTCTCCAGTTCACTTCAATTCCTATGACCTCGAATGTGTCGAATGCAGGACGATGATTCATCTTATGACAGTGTTCACTGATTGCAGACCTTGTGTTCATCTCGCGCGTATCCTTCTCGTGTTCTTTCTTCCTCTCCCTTGCTCTTCGAGATGTCTCACCCACGTAGCACTTGTCACATTCTCCACACTTCTGCCAGTAAATCACCCTCCTCGGTCCATGATATTCACTTTGTCCAACTTTGGATGACTCACCGCATCGCCAAGAGTCTGGGATCTCGAGCACCGCACCTTCAGACCAATCTTCGTTGCCACCTCTTGAATGCGTTGATGAACTCCAGGTACGTAGGGCACTCGTAGAATCGGAGCTTGATCTTCTTTCCTCTGTCTCGGACGGTCTTTGTACAGCCTGTTCCTCACTACACGCTCAGGGTATCCATTCTTCATAAAGATGTTCCTCAATCTCTTCTTCTCCTCCTGGAGCTGCACACCTTCACAGATTTGACTCTGCACGCCTTCTCAAACATGAGATGACACCCAACTTCACTTGCGAACAATGTGCCGAGTCATAGTCCAAATACCGATCACTTGCAGTGGGCTTTCTGTACACAGAGGTCATCAGCATGCCGTCCGGATCCCGTTGTATCTTGATATCCAGAAACGGTATCACACCTTCGACTTCCGTCTCGCACGTGAACCTGATGCTGGGGTGAACACTGTTTAGGTACTTCAAGAAGACATCTTCATTGCCCTTCTTCACTATCGCCAGCGTGTCATCGACATACCGTCTCCATAGCGGCACCATCACTGGAGAATCCCTCAGCATCTTTTCTTCGAGCTCCTGCATGAAGATTGACGCCAGGCAGGAAGACAATGGCGATCCGATGGGACAAGTTGTCATCCTGTAGACCTCACCATCACACTTGAAGTGGGTTGCTTGGACACAGAAGTTGAGTAGCTGCTTCAGGCTCTGCAACGTCATTGTTGTTCTCTCCCTCAGACATGAGTCCTCTTCCAGTCTTCTGATCACCATCTCAGTCGCTTCTTGAGCTGGAACCGTGCCATACAAGTTCTCCACATCATAGCTCACAAGTAACTCATCTTCGTCAATGCTCACTCCTTGTAGGACACCAACCATCTCCTTCGAGTCCTTGACCTGATACCTTCCTTGAGTCTGTAACGGCTGAAGTACACGTGCTAGCTCCTTCGACACATAGTACACCGGACTGTTGTTGAAGGAAAACACTGTCCTCAACGGCACGTTCTCCTTGTGAACCTTCATCAACGCATTCAAGAGGTGGCAACGAAGATTGGTCTGAAGGTGCGGTGCTCGAGATCCCAGACTCTTGGCGATGCGGTGAGTCATCCAAAGTTGGACAAAGTGAATATCATGGACCGAGGAGGGGTGATTTACTGGCAGAAGTGTGGAGAATGTGACAAGTGCTACGTGGGTGAGACATCTCGAAGAGCAAGGGAGAGGAAGAAAGAACACGAGAAGGATACGCGCGAGATGAACACAAGGTCTGCAATCAGTGAACACTGTCATAAGATGAATCATCGTCCTGCATTCGACACATTCGAGGTCATAGGAATTGAAGTGAACTGGAGACGGAGGAGGATAAAAGAAGGTTTTCATATCCTCAGCAACGACACGTTCAACCGAGACTGTGGAGTTCCAGTGGACCGCGTGTGGAAGTCTCTCTATCGGTGACTGCTTCGTTCTGTACTTAAGCATTTCGTGTTTTATGTATTTACTTTTATTGTTCTGTAGTCAGTAGTATCCTAATGCGTTTAAGTTTGTTGATAGAGTGTAGTAGACAGTAGCGTGGCTTAATTGTGACCTTGGCGTCAGTAGAGTGGCGTGTTTTTAAATAATTTGTGTTTAACAGTGATTGTGCATGTTTGCCAGCTTGTCTTGTTCACTCTCAACTTGTCGTGCCTGAGGAAGGGTGGATCACCCGAAAGCTTGCCAATAAAGAAATTTCGAAGAGAACTATACCACTGAAGAATTTTTTACTTTATGCTAACTTCGTTCTCGAGAAGAAGGAACAATGTATGATCATTGTACAGTTTGTAAGTGGTCATGATTCATATTTGTTTCATTCTATTTAAGTTGTTGACGAAGAGTTTAGTAGTGTCTATAGTTAAGTGAACGGTGAGTTTGTGTTTCTGAAAAAAATTAAATTGCTTTTAAACTTGCTAAGTACGTTAAACTTGCCTTAAGTTCGTAAAATACTTGAAACAAGCTGAACATGAAACAAGCTGGTAGAGATATGTAGCCCAGTGTATCTCCTGATTGCAAATATCATTTTCAAACTAAACTCATGTTTAAAACATTTCTACAAACATCAACAGATTCATTTTTTACGTGAGAATGACTGCCGGATAGCAGTCGCAAAATTTTGTACACCTTTGACAGAATAACATCATTGAAGAATTTGCGTCTATTAGATAATTTGTAAGCTAATGAAAGCGCACATCTAGCCGAATTCATGCATCTTGATTGCTCTGGAGGCTTTTCGCCAGTCTTCTCAGCAGAACATACCCGGTAGAAAGAATGCATATGACTGTTGACAAATGAGAAGTACAACTACATGTTAAAATGGAGATGGCTTCAACACGGTCGATGAATAGCAATCAAGACCTCATGTTGCTTGCACAGACTCGGTTTGAAGTATTGCAGTTCAGATATCTGAAACGAAACGTGCTATAGGGCTGAGGGCCGTCAGGCTCGAAGCCACAGCTTTTTGCGGTTCTGAGATCTGAATTGCAATATTATTGTGTGAAGGTTATCTTTGATTGAACCGCACTATGTGAAATCGGTATATTGCGGTTCAATATTTCAACATTGACAGATAGACGAACCTTAACACAATATACATGGCTGCAGAAACGCGTAATAACCTGTCATTTCTACCGTAAGAGACAATGGAAAACTTATCATGCAAATGGAAATATCTACGATTTAGATACCATGAGGAGCTATGGCAGAGGAGGTATGGCGACTGTCACCCTTGATGAGACATTTAGGAACGCGCATAGAGGTCGGATATATCTCTATGCTTTGATATATCAAACCTATCTAAGCCTAGAGTGGACAAGAACTATGATAGCGCCAGTTTGGAATCTGACAGCGGGTCTAATTGAGGACTTCTCTTTGTTTTATTGTCTTCTGTGACTGTTTTTTGTCTCTGTTTTGAGGTCTTCTGTGTCTGTCGTATAACCTAACATTTTCACGCAGAATGACGTCCACCACAGTGATGTCACTTATCTGACCATTAATGAAAATGGACCGTTAGCAAAATCTGTAGAATATATAACGAATAATAGCTAATTGAATGTTTTGAGGTATAAGCTTTAATAACTCAAAATTTCTCCATTTGCATGCTTGTATTTACGAAACTTACAAATCAATGTGGTTCTTTCGAGAACAATGCCTTAACAAATTCATTTTTTCAAGAGTTTCTACGACTTTATCGGGAAAACACGTTTGCTTGAATACCAGTTGTTGTTTAGCTGTGACATCTTGTCGCAAAAATATCATCTCATGATATACTGTGTATGCAAAGAATATTTCATGAAATCATGTTTCTTGTTTTTTGTAAATACATGCTCTTTTATCAATATCGATCGGTGATAGTAACGGTGTAATTTGAAATTATATTTAAGTAAAGATGCAGTGTATTGTAGTACATGTACCTGAATTGATCTTTTCAGGAAGAAGAATTAAAGGGTGCTATTCTAGTAATATTTGCGAACAAGCAAGACATCGCTGGATGCATGTCAGTCGGTGAAGTTGCTAACGCTCTCGGCCTTTCAGGGATAAAAAATCGACGTTATCAAATCTTCAAAACCTCAGCCATAAAGGGAGAAGGTTTAGACGCCGCCATGGAATGGTGAGTTATTCTTTCTGTCATTCTCATTGTTTCAATATTGAACAAATCAATACTTCCACATCGACGTAGACAGGGAAGACATGTTAAGAATCAATTGAATGAATGCTCGTGTAAAGTCATAGTTCTAGTAACTCATCGAAGATAGACATTGTTCTTCATTTTTCAGGTTGGCAAACACGTTTACGCAGCAGAAGTAACTTCCTTGGTGTTGGGACTTATATCAACGATCTTCTATGTTTGTTACGACGTATCATGTGTATATATATATATGGACATCCGATATCTACTGGCGAGCCATTCCAGGACACAAGACGTCGCCAGCCTCTTGTTTCTTATCCCTTTTCCACAGCTGGCCAGTTTGTA
The DNA here is from genome assembly GCA_907163375.1 of Prostheceraeus crozeri. NCBI lineage: Eukaryota > Metazoa > Platyhelminthes > Polycladida > Euryleptidae > Prostheceraeus > Prostheceraeus crozeri. The sequence goes on along the minus strand of CAJQUW010002942.1, from coordinate 32,652 downwards.
TTAATAAACCATTTCCTTCGAGCAAACCTTTCGCTTTATTTCAGGAAGAGTGGCATATTGATATTTGAAATGCATTTTGCCATGTTCAGCGTTGCCACCGCTGCGCGGATGAGGGGTTGGAGCTGCGCGTGCGCGGAACCTGCGCGGATGAAGGTCTTAGAAAAATATTCTTTTATTTGGGGTTATAAATTCAGAAATGTTTTTTGAAGAAGGCAACCGGTAGCTTATTTCTCGTAAATATACAATTGAACATTTTTCCTACTAGGACTACTACTTTGACTTTATTTAACATGATTGAACTATTAGGCTATCAATAAATACGTCCGTAGGAATGTGACTTTGATTTGATGTCCGAATTTTCTAGCTAGTATTTGTGAGTTATATCGATTGGGATGGTTTTTTAAGTTTGAAATAATGTGTTTTCATTTATTCGTACTTACAATAATAGAAATAGCAGTTTGGTTTAAGCTCAAAACACATTGCGCCGAGCCTGTTATCGACGTGGCTGAGCTAAAATGGTTCTTCGTATCAATTGAAATAAAAAATGAACAAATGTAGGTTTAAATTGGATGACGTGCGCAGAAATCATGGTAACAACCGATTTGGTTTCATGGACGAAGCCTTTCAATTTTTGAACTGATGAGTCGATTTTCATGTGAAGTGATCACAAGCAACAACATTTAATCATTGTAACCAAGACCATAAGTGCGAGCTGCACTGCCCAACCGAAAATCGACGACATTTCCTAGTAGCCTTGATTGATTTTTCCACTTTCGTGTTATGTTTGCTACAGTATGTCTGTTATGACGTCTTATGTGACGTTGACAGATTTTATCAGATTATTATATGCTTTAATCATCGTATAGAGTCAGGGGAAATTTCTTGCCCTGCAGTTTACAGTGTAGAAAATGATAAGTATATGTTACTGCACTTCTCAAAGTGAAACGCAAAAGTTATTTGAGTTTTTGAATGCCTATTATCTTTCTGAAAGTTAAGCGCACACATCGTTGTACAAAATCTGAAATAATATATCAAACCATATCATGTCCCTTTTTGCATCACTAATCCTAATTGCATCTTAGCCGCTTATACCTTCAGATTTCCTCTTTTAGTATCTTACACGATAAAATACCGGTGAAGAAAATTAAAATAAATTACCGGAAAATTTAGAATCGGCCATACGTGGGAATTGCGGTGCGGGAGAAATTATGTGGTCTCAGCAATTAGAGGCGGAAAACGGAAGAGAAAGAAGGAAGCAAGATTGAAAGGAGACGTCGAGTTCTACGTACGTCGCGAACTATCGCCGGCGAACATGCTAAAAATATATTTGAACTGTAGTGGCATGACAATTCATGTATCTGAAATTGCATTAGCTTTTCGCAAGGCGCGTTAAACCACAGAGTAGTGTATACTGCTTAAGACAGTCTCTTTTGATTCTTCTTCTGCTTATTTTTTTCACACAGAAAACTGTGTTAGATTGAGCGAAAAGACGAGATCCTTAAGGACTAAGATGAAAAAAATCATGGACATTGGGTTTCAGAAATAGGGATTTTAAGGACCATAATTAATAAGACACAGCTTTTGACAAATGTTTTAGGGGCCAAAGCCTATAAAAAGGATTCACCCGAGGTAGTGATGCAAATGGAAAATTTTCCAATTTTTTCAAAATTTTCCGGAAAACTTTCCAATGGAAAATTTTGAAATTTATTTTTTGGTGATTGACATTTTTTCCTTTGTTTTGGAGACCTGTTGTAGTCGTTTGAAAGACTATGCAATATGCAAAGACCGAAAACTTCTCTATCATTCCTGCATGTTACCTTTTGGAACCACGCACCTTTTCCATGTCTATTTCAGATCATCCCAAATGAATTTCAGATATTAGATGGATTTCAGATTTCTCTAATTGAATTTCAGATATCTATCAGAAACCCAACTTTGAAAGGATCTTAAATTCAACTGGAGAATCTCCAATTCATCTGGAAATGTCTGAAATTCATTTGGGTAGATCTGAAATCGATTTGGAACTATATCTGAACCATGAGGTAGAAATGGAAGATGTGCATGCAGTTTGTCCTCAGCGAAGATCGGACAATATGCCAGAACTTAGAAACTGTCATAGATATTCTTCTACTCACAGATATCTTTAGTTTCCAAATATCTCACGAGTTTACAGTCTTCCAATATGGTCGCTCATGTATTGCGTGGACTGTGTGCTTATTCTTCACCTACGAGTATTCATCAACATATGGAGAATTTGTATCACTATGATCAAGGCTGCACAATAAAGCTTAACTTTCAAGCTAACAAGCAAACTCCAAAATTATTTTTGCTCCAGATCTTTCACATTGCATGAAATTATACCCCTATTGTAAAGCAAGATTCACGTTATCCCAAACGGTGTCTGTGTGATAATCAAAAATGCTAACAAATTAGCACAAAGCCACTGGTGGCAAAGGAATGTTCAAAAATCCGCGGACGGAACTCGTAGTGCTACGATCGCTTTAATCGAAATAATGATGAAATCAAGAGTTTTAGACCCATTCTATTGGTATGTACCTGCCTCGGCTGCGGAAGCGCTCAGATTATAGGGCGTATCACAAAAATCAAAATTTTCCATTATTTTCCATGGAAAAGTTTGATTTAAAATTTTCCGGAAAATTTTCATCACTAACCCGAGGTAAGGAATCACAACATTTAAAAGCGGTCATCTCCTGTTCCATTTCAAAATAAAGTTTTGCAGTTAACGTTCCCTTCGATTTTTTTTAGCAAATTAGGAGCCTCCTCCCATTAACAGTATGCCTATGCATTAGTGTCATTTTGCCATGACTGACTTATTCTGTAGCCCAGGGATCGCAATTAGCCACAGGAAGAAAAACGAAATCGGGAAACTGTATGTATAACACTACTGTATCTACATGTTAAACACTGCTGTATCTATAAAATCATGCATCATTACAAGAAAAGTTTCCGTTCTAGATGCAGGATGCAAGCAAGTTGAGAAACCAGGCCGAGAAATATTACACATATTCCGTCTGGGACGCCGACCTTGAGAAGCAATTTCAGAATTTTCAGTCCAGGATCTTCCTGAGGATGACACTAAATCAAGGTCGCAATCAGTTTCATTAGAAGTACCATCCTCCTCGCTCTCTAAGCCAGATTCTTCATTTACAACTTCCAAATCTGAGGCTTCCATGACTTCGTCACCATCACCATCATAATCGCTGCTATTTTTCTCGATTTCTTCCTCCACGGCAGCGTCATCCGGAACTGTATCATCGGAAAATGTATCAACTGGAGCAAGAATTCGGTTGATGGCTTCTATGCGAGCCGCCCGTTGTGGAATGCTTCGCGTAGTCGTGCTGCTTGAAGCCATTATTCATTTACCTGAAAATAAATGCATCCTGTTTAGATGATAATTATACTCTCCATATCAATTATGTAAATCAATCAGTCTAGTACATTCGTAAGTAAGTAACACCGCATTGATACACTCCTTGCGAATACTGTGGAAGAAGTAGTAGTGGTGTAATGCCCAAGGAGTTGGACTGACGATGTCTGAGTGGGTGGTTCGATCCCCATCGCAGCATACATTTTCATTCATGGCAGTGTTTATTTTGCATGTAATGCTTTCATACATTCATTGTTTTGTTTATAAGCTAAGTTTAACTGATAAGTGTAAGATGCAAGCAGCAGTGTCTACTTCGACTATCGGTAGCTGCAGTGCATGACTATCGAAGATAATCGAAGGGATTCTCAGAGATCTGAATGTATAATAGCATAGGCCTTCATTCGACAAAACTTTGTCAAGGACAAACTGGCCTAAAATAATTAGAAGCTCAAATCTCGTCTAGGAGGCTATTCAATCAGATACGGAGTGGATTCAATACTGTAAAAATCACGTGATTGATATAAGTAAAGAGGTTTGGCACGCTTACAATCATGATCGCCTAGTTATGTGGAGGTTGATCGTAAACCCTGTAAAGCCTGTGACGTGAAGGGCTATACTTACCATTGTATTAGGTATTTCCTGTCAAAAAGGTTGAAAGATGAAAGAAATTCAGATAAATCAAATGATTTCGAATCGAATTTCGAAATCAAATCGAATGTCTTCGATGATAGAAATAGAAAAACAGAAGTACAATGAAACAAGTTTTTTTCAGCAACAGATCAATGATATTTTTGACAAATAATTGTTGGGGTAGAATTCTACCCCAGAACATAAGTAACTATGATTCTTGAAATATCCGATGAAGTACAATATATTTCTAATCAAGAATGCAGCGTCTAAAATTGACCCTATCTAACAAAAAAGTCAGAGTATCAATGATCAAATGTGCGTAACAAAAAAATCACGCTTGTCTGAAAACGGGTGGGGTGGAATTCTACCCCACAACGTAAACGAACGGTTAAATTTGAAATATTTACATTAGACTACAATTTCGTAAAAAACCCGGAAAATTGCGATCCCTGCTTGTGTATTGTCGATTAAAGTTATTTTCCTCTGAATTTGACTACCTGTTAAATTTTGCACGACTACTGTCCCTCGATCCTAATGCCCAACTTTGAAATGCTCTATTTTTGTTAGACATCATCTGACGTTCCACTATTCAATGTCTGCGTTCACTTTCAGAACATTAGGATAGGTTGCTGACCAAATGCCGATGTCATTTGAGTTCGGGAAAATTTAATTTTAGGGGCCATACCCATCGTGACGCACACTAAAGGGGTAGAGGTGAAGTCCAGCTTGACGATGGAGGAGGACTGAGGGGGTGGGATCGCCAAATTTTGCGTGACATCACAATGAAATACACCCTACAATATTCCCTTCAGATTGAATTAAAAAGAAAAACGTGAACATCAATGCTTGTATTTGCAGCAAAAAACGATAAAACATAAAAGAAGTAATAAATGCTATAGCAGACGCCCACGACACTCTGGAGTACCACAATAACAGTAGAGTTCCTTGTTAGGAACTGACCCAACTTGGTACTGATAATCCCAAGTCAATTCATCTCCAGACATGATGTTCCTGAAATAAATGAGGTGAAATAATTCATGGATACAAAATTACTGTTGTCGTAATAAGGAAAAGCAGCTCATCAAAGAAAACAGAATGATTTAACGGTTAGTTGGTGGAGCGGGGTCTTTTAGGGACCCCAGTCAAGTAAAACGTAAATATATTAGTTATTAGACATGTTTGATAGTTCTGAACTTATGACTTTTTTGGAATCAACTCTTTTTTTTGCGCGGTAAAAGCGACAATTCCTATCTTTGTATGTTTTAGAAGACTCAGGTGCATATTGGTTTATAGACGTTTGGGGTCTTTTTTCGACCCCAGCTATTTTTACAGACATTTTCACTATCATGCAATTATAATAGGCTACTCCTTCTAATATTTGAAAACGGCACATCCTTTATCACCATTTTTGAGATTTGTAGAATGTTAGTAACATAATCTAGAAAATGTTCATTGAGTCAATTCGAATTTTAGTTGTGTAGGCGTAATAGTAGGCCTAATTATAATGCAATGTAAAGCGCATCTAACATATAATATAAACCTTCATGTTCTTTCAAACTGTGTTATTTATAGCAGACATTAGGAAAATAGAGTATTCTAACAAGTATTTTTTCATCATTACATTACATGATCATATATTCCAATAATGACATGAGCCTACTACGAAAGGTAGAGTGCCCATAAAATTGTACGATTTGGATAGAAGTTAAAAAAATGTTCAGGTTGAGGAACACGTATTGCATCGAATATCTTGAACGAGTTTTCTGTGTTGTTTACAAATAAATCTCCTACATCCACTGCATATAAATTTCGTTTTCGTGTCAGTTGCCCTTGGGCACATAAAGCACCGTCCACGTTTGTTGTCCGAAGCATTCTGGTGTTCTTCTTTGTTATCTGCAGGGAATGAAATACCAATGAGTTGCATAGCCGATTTCACTGAAGCACGAAGATGAGGCTGTGCGCGTTCTCTTCAAAATAAGAGGCATGCACAATTCTTTTCCAACTCCTTTTTGTAAATGTAATGACTCTCCGGCGAATTCCACAATCTGTGCGAAATGATGCATGCTGCATCAGCTATACAAAAGTATACGCCATAGGGCCATCTCGTGCATTTCCTTTGACTGCGATAATTTCTCACGAGCTTGTCAAAATTATCCACACCAGATTGTATCGGTTATAGTATTCGACAATTTCACATTTCCCCGAAGTTTTATAATGTTCGCCTGGATGCATTGACGAAAGTAACAACACCGGCTTGTTTTTCTTGTCCCAGAAGGAAGTAAGGCATACCTCGTCTGCTTGGTCCGTTATGTAATGAACTGTATCCCCCTTTTGACGATTTCTGATTGACTTTGCCACTGGTGGTATCTCTCGTCTATTCGAACGAATCGTACCGACGACTGTTGTGTTCTTCTCTAACAGTTTTTGAGTGAGATTCAGACTTGTAAAATAGTTGTCCATGAGGATTCGGCAAATGTACCAGGAGCAATGTCGTCAGATAAAGTTCCTTGACCAATGTATACCAAACCATTCAGAGGTAGGGAAGTCTCAGAGTCAGTAATCCAATATACAAGAATACAATATTTACCTGGCTTCGATGGTATGTACCTCCGGAATTTGACTCTGCCGTGAAATTCAATAAGTTGCTCATCTAGAGTCAAATGAGGTCCCGGTGTATAGGCGTCACGCACATTCTCATTGAAAAGATCGATAACAGTTCGAACAGGAGCTAGTACATCGTCTTTATTTCTACGAAGCTTGTCATCAAATCGAAAAACTGCTTTCAAAAATTTAAATCGTTCAAAGCTCATCGTAGCACGGAAAATTGGATGACCGTCGAATTCTGACCACAACTCTTCTGTATTACGATGGCCGGCCTTTATAGGCACCGGCAACGAAGTGAAGACCGATAAATGCTTCGATTTCTTCCACTGATATAGGCCTCCAGGAAATATTACGGATTCCGCAGTAGCGCTTTGCAAATACTTTGGTGAAGATATATGCCTCTTCTACAATGTTCTTGAAGAATATATCAAACGACTCTTTTCTTGTTTGTGGATGTAGGCCGTCTTGAAACCAAATTTTGACCGAAAAATATTGCGACTTCTTTCACGTCCAGTGAGTACGTAATTATCGTCAATTTGAATCCATTTAGTGCCATTGCGAGATCGTAGACTAGAGTCCTCAGCAACTGTTTCGTCAGAATCACTATCACTATTCACATCTTCCGTTAAATTCAGCAATTGATCTTCATTCATTTCATTGTCGGATTCGTCGTTCATTACCATAACTGGAGTTTGGTTATCAGCTTCGTCGTCGGTAATTTCTTCATCAATATAATCGTCCACCGCGCATGTTTGAGCATTGTCGTTATCTCCATCACTTTCGCCATCATCTCTGCCAAATAGAGCTTCTGTAGCCAGAATTTTCGCTCGTCGCGAAGATCGCTCCATCCCAGCGCGTAGCAGTAGCACTATGTGTAGTAAAATCGGTACGGTCATACAAGTGGCTGATAGGGAACTACGTTGACCAATCACAATCCTCTCAGAACTGGGACGTTCATGCAATAGCAGTTGATAGGGAATTATATATTTACCAACCACATTCCTCTATTGGAACTTGAGGTTGGCTACAACTACCTAATGCCTATTAATAATTATGGGGTCGTGAAAAGACCCCAAACACCTTTAAGCTATGTATTTTTGAAGCACCAACGAACCGTTAATCAGCACCACTGTATTGAACACTAAATTTTGGAGAATGCGTGATGTCACCAATATTTTTTCTATCCTGATAATTATCAGAAATATGGAATGAAATTATTTGACTCACACACAACTAGAAGCAATTTTTGTACAAATTGCTTTGTTTATTACACGCTCATTAGTTAATACCTATATTTAATTAAGTACGAGTATTATGATAAGTAGCCTTAGAATTTCCACTCTTACCGGCAATTGGGTGAAACGAGAAAACTACATAATCTTTTACTACATCTTTTAAGAGCACGTTAAATTGCAACAAACAACAACATTGGATTTATAAATATGCGGATTTGTGAGCGTCATCAGCTATCATTATGACTGCTTCAATTAATTATTCAAATCATTAGGAATTGCATTCCATCATGAATTAACACAGGGATGATTTTCATTATCGCAAGAGAATGATAAAAAACCTAATTTCTTAAGTACCTTTCCTCTCCTATTTCAAGTTTGAGCGAAGTGGACGAGTCTATGTATACACTAGATGTGTCCCTCAGCTGAAGATCAAAGAAAAAGGAAGCTGATAAGTGGAGAAGTGGCCTTCCTATTCATGTGTGAATTTCGTTTTTTCATATGTTCACATGCTGCATCGTCATGTTTTCTCTCGTTCATGTTTGTCCAAATTCTGTTTGGCAATAATAACTTGTGACTAGTTATGAGACACAAATATGGGGATGGTAAAGGAGCTATCATTCATTAATTATCAAGATAGAAAAAACATACTATAGCTCATTCACAGAAAGTAAGATGACAGGTAAAGAAATATAAAAGTGAAGAGGCAGATGCAGAATGTTAAATGCCGTCGACAGCAGGTGGCCGGCCAGGTGAAATGCGGAATTGTATTTTCTAGGACCATCCCTGACTAAAGTCAGGCGGTACAGCGTGCCTGCCCTTTGCTGATCGCTCCAGTAGGACTTTGCCACCGCATATGCTGCTAGGCACTACACCCCAGTGGCATTTACCCCAGAAACAGCGTATTAAGAAGATGGGGAATTTAAGTCGCTTCTTAGGAAGCACGAGGATGCGTCGGTGCCAATACAAGGCAGGCAAACCGCATAACACTGATTGTTTTTGGGTAATTCAGCGCATTACCATCGATGTAAAGCTTTGCTCCATGATCCATTTTTGGTCTAATTTAACCTTCTTGCTACTAATTTTTTGGTTAGGGGACAATTATTTGATATTGCTCAAGTTATGATAAGTGTGATGATGCATGGAAGCCTATTTGTCATACTATAAAGATAAAAGTTTTTATTAAGAGGGAAATTCTCTATGAAAACTATTGAAATATTGAAGTGAAAGACTGAAAATTATTTTATACATCAGGGTACCACTCTCAATTTTGGAAGGCCATTCTGCCATTCTTCTCTTATAATTCTATCATTTTGATGGTAGCAGCATATATGTACTGTACTTCTATTTGATCAGCGATGTAATAATCTGAGATATTTTCTGAGGCCAATCAGTTGCAAATACTTTTAAAGTGTTCAATGCAGCATATATCTATTTTTTGCAGGCTTGGTAATAGGCATTGATGCTTTCTTTTGGTCACTAAATCATCTCGCTTGATACATGCGTATCGCGCCTAAGAGTAATAATCATCCTAGGATGCACATGATGCAACAATACATCACACCTGACTGGAAATTCGAAATTTGAAATCCCACTTTGTGAGGAGACTATCGCATAGGTCAACCTGTGTCCGTATTTGCTTGTACTAATGGCAAAATTGAATGACTTTTTCTGTGCTCCCTAACAAAATACCGCATCGCCGCCAATGCTTGAGGTGGATTGTTAACACTCACGTCCTAAATGGCTAAAATAAGGAGCTGCCTCCGTCCCTACCTATATCTTCGATAGCGGAATACATGAAATATTTAATCGAGGGCGGAAAATGCGAGACATATCAAATAGTGGGTGAATGACATAATGGTAAGCAAAATTACATGTACAGGTCTGAAAGCGTCATTTGATTTTTGTTTGGATGTATATGGATTGAGAATGAGGTAACGGGGACCCTGCGGATTTCAAGGGAAAATTATTATCACTGATATTTTCTTCTAGTAACAACAATAGATTTATGATAACTCTGATTTCAACTTTCCTGCAGTGACGTCGTATATCAACAAAGCCTTTGCGTCGCAGCTATGAAAGAAAAAGTTTCCCGTATTTCTTAGCCTCTGTGTGCAGATTACATATCCAAAATACAACTTGAGAACAGGCTATCCATCGGCGAGTGCTGTTATTGATATCTACTCGAAACTGTTTACTTCCCTTCATCTGGATTGAGAAAATTCGTTGAAAGCTGGCTTAAGACATTTCGTTCAAACAGGGAACACGAAAAGTAAATATTTGATGAGAATGGACAAAAGACAAAAGAACTTACAAGAAACAATGATTTAGGAAGCGGACTGATACACATTGTACCTACAATATAATTTTTCCAAGCTCTCTGACGTCAAGTATTATTCCCCCGCTAATTGGCCGATGGAATACAATAGTCTAAGCGATGGAAAATGGCAGGTTTCTCAGCACAATAGCGTCTGCTTGACCTCGGGGTTTCGCTTTCCGAATATGAAAACCAAATAATATACTTTGAGAATGCAAAGTTACCACAATTCACCTTTAACCCATGAGATGTCATCATACAACACTGATGTAGCAGCCTTATTATTATCGCTGACATCCTTTTGAACCCAGGTATCTCAAACGCAGAGCGACCGCTATGACAGGCTATTTATATTAGCACCGGTTATAAGATTATACATAATTGCAGTTAAACATAAGTTACGCGCCTGATTTTACTTCATACTTGGGATGGTGACATTTCGGGCCATTAATAGCGATTTGATTTATTCTAGACTAAATAATGACTGCTTACTTGCAGGCGAAGAATGCTACTTCAGGGAATCGCGCATCATGGGTTGTGATAAAGACGTTTTGTACAAAGGCGTTTGGCGAGCAGGAATGATTCATATATCGTCCAAGATTGCCCGCTTTCTTGGCATCCATGATGTAGGGCTGAGTATGTCCATCTCCGTATAAATCACGTAAGGGTCTTGCCTTGGTCGCGTTGAGATCGGAGGAAGGTGATGGACATTTGGTTCCGGCTGATGATGTAAGGCCTCCACCTCCTCGAGTAGATCGACGTGCGCCTGTTCTTTTCTTTTCCTCTGTCGAACACAATAATGAAATTACGTACTACTTGTACATTTGTTCAGTAGCGATTTAAAATGTCAATTTCAAAATTTGGATGTCAAAATTAATTTTTTTTAAGTGCTCAGTGCATCAACACTGTGATTCAACTCTATTGACTGCTGATTCAATTAACCTTATCAGCTGGGGTGGAGTTCATTGCGTGCATTCCAGTTTTTGACAGCAACAGGTGAGACTGTTTGTAAAATCGGAAATCGGCTTTGTATGTGCGCTTAAGTGACACAATCTAAGACACGTTAATCTAAAACAATAGATGCTGTCCTAAGGCTAAAACTATACGCATGCATGCTGCCCATCTCTCATAAATTTTGATGACTTTATATAGCAGCAGAAATCAACTTCCATCCCATGTTTGTTCTTAATGCACAAATTCATGCAAATTAATGCTTCTAAGGGTCGTTCTCCACTAAAAAAATGTATTTTCGTTAGTTTTCAGGCTTGCTTTGCCCGTCTTTAGGCACCATAGTCTCCATAGTCTGAGGACTTACCAGAAAGTAGGAGACGACTGTCCTGTTCTTCGACTGCCTTATGCGCATGGCCTTCATGGAAAATAGAACGTCTACAAAAAAACTGGAGTTCGATTCAGGCATTCGAAGAGCCGAAATCTAGGAGACATTGTGAGCAGGCCAAATTGGAAAAAGTGGGTGAACTGGATCCAGGTGGAGTGGTCAGTAAACAGGAGTGCGCCAATTGCCAACAAGTCTATCCGGAAGAATCAACAAGGCAAGCGAGGCAGAAGAAGAAGAAATTCGAGGCTGATGTTCGGGAAGTGAGGAAGCGATCAGCCATTAGTGAGCATTCTATGGTCCCAAAAGTCAGTGGCAACAAAACGCTGCAACAAGTAGTATACCTCTACTCCATGGAATCGAAACTGTTATTAAATTTGTAAAAGAAAGCGAAAACACTTTCGATAGCTACGAGTGTTTTTAAGTGAAACTGATAACTTTATGCCGTGACGAACCTATAGCATCTTCAATAATTCCTCGACATTTTTAACTCAGTTTCAGAAAAGAGAAGATTTTCCATAGATATTCCTATGATTAATGTTCTGACATCAGTATTATGTAATGTCTTAATGATCCAGTTTCTACCCATATTCCTGAAGCCAAACTTATCAAAATTTAGAACTGTTATTGACTTTCTTGATAAAAACTTTTTTTAGAAAAATGGGACTGTATTTCAATAAATGTTTTCATCTGTCACTTCAATTGGGGGAAGGGGATATTTACACCAAGAAGCCAAACATCTATATGCATTTCATTTCATATGATATAAAATAAAACGATAGCAAAAAGTAAGAGAATTCGAAAAACAAAGACGAAAATTAAGTATCTAGGACGAAAACATATCATTCATTCTCTAAGCTCGTGTGTCCGAAGACTGGTAAAGAACGCCTGAAAGCTAGCGAAAATACAATTTTGAAGTATTAATTAATACATGATGTCGACAGAAATTCACATGCCGAAATAAAGGATTTTTAAAGGAATATTTTTTACATCAATTCAAATAAAAACAAACATTTCAATTGCATGAGATGATATTAGTAAAGTGGTAACAACATTTACATGCAGGGAAATTAAAAAAAAACAAGCGTCAGATCTTATTACCCAGTGATGATCTTCAAGATCAAATCAGTTACGGAAGAACTCTCTTCAATATGGATTCGCATCCACTCCTCCGGGCATGCAGCTCTGTCATAACTTTTAAGTTTCTGCTCTTTTTCTTTGATTTCGATACCGCTTCCTCGACTTTCTGTTTCTCCGCATTTTTTGCTTTCGTGCCTCAATTTCATCGGCGTCATTCCGACGAGCGTCGGTAAGCCTTTGTCTGGATCTCCGACAGAGAAAAGTATAGACATAAGTGATTTATCATGGAATGTGTTATCTTTACTTTCATCAGTGCGCCTGCTTTGCTGATGCCATCCTTGCCATCGTTGAGCGATCAAAGACTGCTCTTTCAAATTTTCCACGAGGAGATGTTTATTGACAGAAAACCTTAGTTCGACATTGGCCTGACCGGAGAACAGGTAGAGGACTACCTTGACGACATCGAACAGACAACATATCCAGACACTGACTGGAATAAAAATCATCATGCCGATTGCATGTATTCCTCCTGTCGAATTCCCTCACTTTCTGAAGAAATAGACTTGATTCAATGAGATTGCAATAGTCTCGCTCGATTTCGTCAACTTCGATGGGCATGAATTGTCGAATGTTGACCAGGAGACCAATCAGTCTAGAAAATTGCTTCTGATGTGCTTCTTTGTTGCGCAAAGAGATATCTTCAGGACACAGAGCGCTAGCCTCAATGATTATATCGGAATGGACCGGGATATGATTCAGCAATTTTTGGCAGGCATTTACGAGATTGTCCCTTGTATCACACCTGAAGCTGTTGATACACATCCTTCTCTCAATTTCTTTCTTTTCAAAACCTCGCGGGCCATGAAGTACAAGTTGATGTTTGAGATCGATTTTAAACTTTCTGCAGCTGACAGATAAATTTTGCCAAGCTTGTGGTTCCTTTCAGAACCTCCTCATTGACGATCCTTTTGAGCAACTGATGCAGCAAATTGTATAAGTATCCATGCAAGTTTGGGTCTATCATCCTATTCGGCAGATAAACCATAAAAAATCCTAGTTTTGCCAACATAAGTGAATCCTCTACATAGATCTCTTGCGTGATCATTTAAAATGGTAAGGTTCATCATTATTATTCTAGGCACAAACCGAGTTACCTACATAAGTGCGTGAGAGAACGTGATGAGCGATGATTTCCCAACTGATCTAACTCTTCATCTTGACACACACACTCCTGAATACTCAACGAAGCTTAGTCTGCGTTTTCATTGACAGCCTGAATTTCTGTTAGATCAGTATCCTCTTGAAGAACGCATTTCACAAAATTCTGCTGAACACTTTATCACAAAGACAGTACACTGCTAAATATTGCATATTCTTTGCTCTATCACGTCTTCAATGGATCGAGCTAGGTTGGGCGATGAATGATTCCTAATTGTTGAAATCATCAGATTGCAAATCAAAACATCTACAATTGTACTTGAGGCTCAAAAGAACTCCCATCTAACGTTTCTACATCAGGAACAGCGAAATCGTATGTGAAGTCATATGGTATGGTCATAAGAAGCCAGATTATATGATAGACTTCGGGCCCACGATAAACAAGCTGACGGAAAGAGGCAGGCATGGTTTGGCAGCATGTGATGCTAGAATGTGTCGATGCAGTGCAAAAAGTCTAACACCAGTATCAGTCTAATAACATGTTCGGACGTGGTGTGTGTTCAAATCATAGTAAAATTAATAATTGAAGAGTCGGGGTAACGTAAACGCGCATCCAGTTTCAAATGTCCTTGAGTAGATCAGTCATAACTTTATCAGAGTCAGTCAGTATAGCTGATAAAATCATGCATTAAGAGATAGATTCAGTAATTTCTGCTTTATTAACTCATCAAACTCACTCACAGTCTCTATCTCAGACCGTCCCGAATACCTTGGGCACAGAAAGTGAGACGCAGCTGCGTTTAAAGTTCCTTTCACACCACTATATTATATTGCTGCGCCCATTATGAAATGCGATAATGAATCAAAAAATATTTTGACTACAATCGATAAATTCTTATCAATGTAATAATCAGCAAAAAGTTCAATAATATAAAAATCAGTAGCTGGCTTATGAGCTCTTTCTTCCGTAATATAAAATGCAAAAACAAATAAACAGTTTAGCCTGTCGATTTTCAAACTAAAAAAATTAAACTATCAATTATTGATGCGTAGCTCCGTAATGGCTAGCAAATACCTGCAACACATGGTCATTTCGGAGTAAGCCTTAAAAATGAACTAGAAAAGGAAGAGAATGAAGTATTTTTTGCTGCTTCATATTTTGTGGTTTGCCAAAACACTTTTTTCATCCAAATTCACACAAATAGAGCCAAATCCAAACAGAAGCAGGTGGCCAACAGAAAGGATCTTGTATATAATTTCTTAAAATTTAGATGTGAAAGATTGAATAGCATCTGATATGCAAATATTGCGGAAACGAAGACGTAGAAGAATGAATACTAAATGACGATTCTAGGACCGCGGGAAACAAGACACACTATGGATCACTTACTGTTTGCGTTTTCAGAATCTTCATTTGTCTCCATAGTTTTCTCGTTCTCCCTTTTTTCAGATGCAGCATCTTCTTCATCGCTGATGACGATCACAACTGCTTGTGGTTGGGCTTCCGAACCACCCAGTCTGAAACGATGATGAAAGTTAATTATTTAAAACAATTTTTTGTCAATCCGGTGTATGATGACATCGCATTGATTAATTTATTGCACTTGCAAATGACCGCAAGCTCTTCCGACAATGGTTGTCTGCTTTGTCATCTGTGAAAAGCTCGAAGCATTCAGAAATTAATTCAATGAAGTTGAAATTGAAAATGAATCAATTTTATCTCCATGACTTTGCTTGTTCCACTGGAGGCAGTAAATCAAGTAAGATGAGAGATTTGTGAGAGGTTTGCATGATATCAACTAAAACAAGCTACATATTGAATACCATTAACAGCTTACCAGATTCGCGCAAAATAGAATAGCTATAGCACAAATTTTGGTTTAAACATAGACTATCTAAATAATCACATAAGTAGTATGAACTGTCTCGTGAAAATGATTGCAGAATAACATCGCATCGCAATTAAATTACTCGCACTTCAATGCGAGTAAAAAATGGTAAACTGTGGAAAGTCACTTACAAGAATTTACTAAGAAAGCCTTTATTTTAAAATTGTGGTAACTCACACACAAAAAAAGAAAGGAAAAAAAGATAATTGCTTAGTTACTCGGTATTGTTTTGGTCAGATAGTAGGAGAAAGGGCATTCTATACCACAGGACAGGAATCCGACACTAGAGTACCTAGTCAAGGTCTAGAACGAACATGCACATTGAAAACGGCGGTTCCTATACGATGGCGGTTGACATTTGGCGGCAGACATTTGGCACCGGCACTTTGTCAGTGTACTTTGAAAACAGTCACGGTTATTGAAATTTCTCTTTAAATATAAAAGCACTTTGATAAAATGACAGGCAAGAAATCACTTTACACCATAAACTTGCAACTATTGCATACTTCACAGCCAAAGTTAATGTTCTCAAGATCGAGCAAAACTCTTCTCGCAAAACTGACATGGAACGGTGCTTAGCCGAAAAGGTGAAATTCGAAACTGCGGACAGGACATTTGCATTGATTATCAACAACCTCTCAAACAGCGATTGCGCATTAACTGAATGTAATACAGATCTCACCAAGCATGATTAAACAGCTACAAAACTCACTCAAATAACAAATGGTCTAAAATTGCTTGCTTGATGCAGTCAAATAAGAAGCATTTTCTTTTACTTCTTTAGAAATATCTTTTGTGTGAATATAAAAGAAATCCATTTGGTTTTCAATTTTTAAAGAATTTCAATATCCAAATCAAGAATCTTTAAAATCATAGAGCAGGCTTTAAATTGAAGCGATCTAAACATTTGCCATTGAATCAATCCAAAACGTAGCCTTTGATGCCAAAAAAGCATTATTTGAAATTATTTCCATTTCCCCTTAAATATCGGCTAATGAATATTCATACACCTATACTAGGAAGCAATTAAGCGGCAATATATAGCCGACATCCCTGTATAAATGGCCTCAATGTGTTAGGGATACTTTATATATAATGTACAAACATGAGTTAGATTGTTATAGTTATCAATAAAAAATTCTGAATTTTGCCGTCTAGAAAGCCATGTTTGAAAAAATTAAACAACGGAAAGATTGGACAGAGGACTGCGGTACAAGTTGGATGATTTATGCTGTGGCATGGACAGCTAGAACACTATCTAGAATAATTTCTAGCATTCCATGGTTGTGGGCATCCTATTTGCAATGGCTACCACTTCACATAAAAACTTCAGCTCATTATCAAACAAGAGCCAAAGTTGTTCAAAATTTTGTATCAGGTCTATACAGCAATTACAAGGTTTCTAAAGATGAAGATTACTAGTGAGCACTTCTAAAAACAAGTACATGTATTTGCATATAGTTTAAAAATGACATCCCGTACAGAAATTAATGAATATGATCATGCGCACGTATTCATACGCATGAATTGTGCCAAAATCTTGTTTGGAATATAACGCTTTCCCCAGAAAACTATATCCTTTTCAAAACTGATGGATTGACAGATCCGGAAGCAACTTGCGATGCAAATGAGGTCACGCCGCGAGAGGAAAACGTGCAGTTCGAGTCGTCTATGGTAGCCGAGGAGAGAATTTGACTATGAAGTTTGAAGTTAGCCAAATACATGGACGTATTCATCATGATCTTCAATGCACATGAATGACGTGCGATTCATTCGCATTTGAAAGGTTCAACTCGATATCAGATCGGTAAAACCTATGATTCATATGCATTTATTTCTGTGAGAAATGATAGACAAATGTACAGGATGATCTACAGCAGCGCAAATATTATGCTGATCTATATTCACAGCAATCTCATCCTGCCGCGATTTTCAGTTTCCTTATGCTCATGCCGTCGAACACACGGACGAAGCAAACAACCGACAGTGCATTGATGAATAATTGATTTACATTCAAAACTTAAGTTCCCACGGATTATACATGTCCCTCACCTCCCTCCCCTTCACACGCCAATATTCTTTATTGCATTTTTGGTCAGCTTGTATAAGTCGTGTATTCGGACCTCTTTTAACGACATTTTAGCAAATTTTACATCGGACTTCAAAATTCTAATCCAAAATATATCATGGAATATTTCCTAACCTCTTCAATACGGATGGAATACCGGGTGCGCCTTTGGAATCATGATATCACAATACGATAAGATCTCCTACTATAGAGAAATGGCATGCGAGGTATGCCTCCCCGTTTTGAAAGGGTGTGAAGTAATTTTTCCTACTGTATTGAAAAATAAGTTAAATATGTATTAATCTAAAATGTAAAACTAAGCTCAACTCACTTGGCTGGTGATGGAACCAATCGACCGATGTAGGCTCTGAAAGTAGAACGAGTTCTTACTGTTTTTTCTGAAGTTGGTAACTTATTTGTATTTCGACAAAATGACTTGCTAGAATAATTATTCAAATCACTATTTCTACAGGTTTCATTCAAGAATCACGAAATGAATAACCAACTTAGCCAGTTATCTGACATTTTCAGATCTTCTAACTTTGGGCAGAGAAATCTTTGATAAAATTCAGAGCTATGTGATGCATCTCAACAGGCGAACTACTATTGTGCCACAAGACGAATTCGGACCTGAATGACATAAGAAATGGTCCATGATCGAAAAGAAACTTTCAAAAACGGCACATTTCGGCTAACTTTTCATTGTTTGTGTCGGGTCATTCACAATCAGTATTCAGACGATAATAGAAAATTAGCTTGGAAAGGAATGTAACTGAGACTGTGAGACTGATGCACGGATATGCCTGCTGCATTCGGTAAGTGTACTGATAAGATTGCCGATGAGATAATTCTTCCTTAAGAGAAAACAAATCAAAAGCGGTATAAAATGCAAAACTTTACTTTAGAGGTACAAAGTTAAAGAGGAAACAAAAAAACATCCGCTGAAAATTGGCAAGTGGCAATGTAATAAAGGATATGTCTAATAGAAACCACAGCATCGCAGTCTTCAGTTCAATACACGAAGAAACAGTAGAATGCTCAAAATGATGCACGACACAGTCATGCAATCACACAGAAGAATTATATTTATTTCACAATGTCCTCGAGATTAGTCATTAATATAAAGTAGACTCGAAGCGCTAAATCAATTGTTAGATGGAAAATCTAGGAACAATCTGCCGGTAGCAGGTAGTGCAGAACATTGGAGTCGTGAAATAGACACATTATTAATAGACAGCGACATCTTAGGTGAATATTTTTGTCATTTTAGGTTTTTTATAGGTGAATAATTCTACAAATTTAGGTTGTATATTAAGGTGAATCAAAAATCCATCAAAATATCTAGATTCATTGAGAGCAGTGGTATTGTTTTGTTTATTTTCATGAATTGGGCTTTTTTCTGTAACTAATTTGTAAACAAATACCGCGACAAAAATCTACGTATAAGTTTAAAAAAGAATTAGATAAAAGAAAATGACAGGTAAGTCATAGATTTAATCGCGATTCGGAACGATTATATTTCAAGCTATAACAACTGCGCAGATCAAACATTAACAACTATGCATATATGTTTCAAAATGTATATTGACAATTAAATTGTACAATTGTGTATGTGTCAGTCAGATCAAAATTTCTCGTATTTCAAATGCAATAGAGACTCTATAAATGCATAAAAGAATAAGTAGAAACTATGACCAGAAACATGTGGTACGGACCAATGAAATCACTCATCCAAAAAATCAATCATCAATGTCATTATTATTCCGATTATAGAAGTAATTCGCTACCACGATTTTCTCAATATTTTCCAATGTGAGTACATGTAGATGAGTTAATCAAGTAGCAAGCTTTTGTCGTGATGACAATATTTAGGTGATTTAGGTGTTTCTGCAAAACATTCGGAATTTAGGTAAAAAATTCATTTTAGGTGATTTACCTAAATTGTCGGTGTCTAATTATTAACTTCAAAAAATGTTCGGTCTATCTTAGCATGAAGATTGCTTGCTGTGACAGTTATAATGCTATTGACACCATATCATCCCAATGATTTCAGAATATAAGAGCTCAGAATTCCTCGTGTTCGGCTGGTAGCTTTTGACAATATGTGCGGAAAGTGTTTGTGCAGACCTGTAAATAATCATAAAGAAATTTGTCTCTTGGTTTACTCAGATATGCTGGTGGTATGAGTCGGAAGACCTTACTCATCCAGTGAGCGGTCATTCAATTTGATGCCGTATTCTATTTTTTTTATTCAAAAGCTTGTCAAGCATCTTGTCTTCTCGCATATAGTGTCCAGGGTTGCCTTTTTGCCGGCTAAAACTGGTTTTTGCCACTAAGTGCTAAGTGCTAACGGCTAAAACTGAAATTCCGAAAAATCAGTCTATTTCTTCACGAAATGATCGACAGCAAGTTGGGGTTTAAGTATTACGGTGCATGTGGGTGTGCAGTTTGTAACTCTTATCTTCCAAAACATGACATCCATTTTGTGATGGATACACATGATATGTTTTTATAACGAACGACAAACGATGTCTTTCTTTGAGATTGCTCTGCCCTTTTCTTGTGATTTAAGAACAAATGTAGACTTCAGCACCATTTTGGCTCTTTGGTTCATGTAACAGAAGTTGTTAGATACTAGCAGAGTTATCATCAAATGAATGAAAAAATGAAAATAAATATATGAATACACATGTAACTGGTTCGTACATTGAACTAAATTCAGCAAACCACTTTCTTCATGTGGACGAGCTTAAATAATCCCACTGTCATTCTTCTGTGTTAAGTGTCAAGCAAGAATCTATAGTGCATTTTAATAGTAGCTTAGGTTTCATCAGATCTAGATTCGAACCCAGGTCTCATGAACGCAAAGAAAACACTATCAAAAAGTCTCTGCACCGGAAAATCTCACCTCCCAAATCAAGCAATGTGCAACAGTCACTTAGAATGCATTTCTACTTCTTCTTAGAAATATACTAAATGTACTAATGCTTGCGATTGTAGCAGGAAATCATGATTTGTAAGAACAAACAATAATTAAATAGCATAGTTCGCACCAGCAATCTTGATAAAGTGAGGTATAGTGTATGTCTGAACAGCTTCAGTTATAATCTGAACAAAAGAACATGTCCAGTAAGCTGTAAAATTGATCTTGTTAATAGAATCTGAGAGCGACAAACAATTTTGACAATATTGTGATATACAAGTTTGCTTAAAGTTCTTAAAATTTCCATATTTTGAGCTCAAATCAAAACTTCACTTTCGGTTTTAAATTCATTTAACATAACCTTATCCTCTAAATATGTGAGGGTAAATTACCATGACATGAAAAATGTTGAAGGGAAAAATTTTTAATCTAGTCCTTCTGGGAGTGCAGGATAAATTTCATAGTAATATTCGTGTAATCGCAATGAGTATGGGACATTTGCCACAGATTTAGAAGACAAGCTATTCTATGAGATCAGCAGGGAGGCTAATAGTAGAAATCCGAGGCCAGATTTCTACATTTTCCTACCCTTCTAGCTTCATGGAATGCTTGTTTTCGATCTTTCATACAGAGCCAAGTGATTTCCTTCCAGGATGGACGTCTGTTGCATCTTACAATGAATGAAATTCGTAAAGCAACAAAATGCGTGCACACTTAGAAGAATAATGCACAACAGCTTTATAACAATATTTTTTATAATAATTCATATTCTTAAACCCATACTTGGAGATATTCTTGATTGAAATACGATATTGATAGGTTTGAATTGTGAAAATACAGGCCTAAATTTTTATCGAATGATGAATAAGTAAAGTGAACTTATTGCGACTAACGTTCATCAATAAAGTAAGGAGTGACGATGATCCCTTATATTGTATGTAACCTAAAAAAATTAAGTAGTAATGCTGGAACAATAGTTTTAGCCAGTTTTAGCCGAAAAATGGTGACAAAAGCGGGTGGTTTTTATCAGGTTTTTACCGGCCAACCCTGAGTGTAACCCTTAACGACCGAAACATTGGGTTTCTGTTATCATATTTCAACCTATTTGCGTTTCGGCTTTATAAAAAAGGGAGTGTTCAATTATTTTGAAAAATGGGTATATTACTCACTCATTCACTCAATTACATCATCACTTGCTCACTTGCATACCCCACCCACTCACTGACTCGCTCATTCCCTTTGGGTCATTGTGTTTCTAAGGATGCAGAGTTGAACGGTTTCAGGATTTATTTTTAGCTTCGCTGTTTAAAAGAATTGCTGCTTTACAAATAATGGGACATATTTGGAAAATTGCCGAACACACTGATAATTACAAATGTGACATTGCACAATCCAGAATCTGAACGTGCTTTGTTTACCAGTGCGAATGATCGAACATATACAAATTCCTACGACACTATCTATTCAAAGTCGGCGAAACTTAAGTTCTACATGAAACAGTTCTCTGAAAATTACCGAGATTGAATAAGAGTGGATTGTTAGATAATCTTCCTTTGCTGGTTTTCCTTACATTCATTTCTTCAGTAACAAGGTCGTCGATGTTTGTTAAATCAACCATCTTAGATAATTAAAAACACTCGCATTCTCCCAAACAACTGGTCTTAGTGAACTAGATTGCTCTGGTCAATGAAAAGAATCGTCAGCTTGTGAAAGTTTCAGCTACATTGGAAATACATGTTTACTGTTCACGAAATCGAATGTTGAGGAGATGACACAAGTCAGTGCTGTGATGACAACAATGGATATTTGGAGGAGGGCATCCTCATTGATATCTGACTGCGCACCAAGTTTCAATTTGACATTCGGCCTATCTCTATCATATTAGCGCAACCAGAATGACATTTGTAGAAGCGGACGTGCATTGCCACAATCTAGGTGGCAGGCTGTTAGAGATTTTCTCACTTTAGGAACTTGCCTTCTTCGTTGATAAACTGGATAGTTCCATTCTTTGTTGCACTGGTGAAATGCGAAATATCTCGTATCTAGGCGATATTCTATAGACAGGAGGATGTGGAAATCGAATAATTGTGAGCGAACTTAATGACATGTAAAGATTGTCTTTGTAAAGATTTGATTTTTAATACACTGATCAAACTTAAATATCAGAACTGCTAGAAGTACATGCTATACACATTTTTTACAAGTTTTGAATCGGACTTCAATTAAAGATTGGACGCCCTGGATACACTGACAAGGAGTTTTACGCCATCATTCGACTTCTCTCTTCAAAAAATCAAAGATTTCGTCCCTGAAACAAAATTGGTTAGTGCCATGACTTTCAGAAATATATAGACCTATTTGTTTCTTTTGAGTTCATCGATACAAATAGCCATTCTAGCTCAACTACATCGATAACAGGCTCCACGCTGATGTGTTTTGAGCTTTAACTAAATTGTTACTATCATAATCATAAGTAAATGAAAACACGTCATTATAACCTTAACAAAACATCCGAATCGATATAACTCACAAATACTAGTTAGAAAATTCGGACATCAAGTCAAAGTCAGTTTCAGATATAGGCCTATCTACATATTAGTCAATAGCCTAATAGTTGAATCATGTTAAATTAAGTCAAAGTAGTAGTTATACATGTAGGAGAAAAAATATTCAATTGTATTTGTACAAGAAATAAGCTAACGGTACTACAAAAAACATATTTCTTCTAGCCCCAAATAAAAGAATATTTTTCTGAGACCTTCTTCCGCGCACGCGCAGCTCAAACCCCTCATCCGCGCATCGGTGGCAACGCTGCTTATTGCACTCCTTGAGGCATCACGAAATCATTGTGGTATGCAGTGTGTGAATGCGATGCCAATGTGTAGGAATGGAATGAACCGCGGTGTTTACATCATCAACATGATTTGAAAGTGAAGCCGTTTACCGGATGGGAGAGTTAATGTGTGAAGTGAAGCCTTGGTCATTTCACACAGTGGACAAATCATGCTTTGGGCTCGGCAGTTCGTGATTTTGCGATAGTATATGTTTGATATGATTGAGCCAATTCAAAATAGAATGGTTGCATAAGTAGTAAGCACATCCCAGACGCAAGCCCAAAATGTGAAATGCTGAGTCATCAGGCTGAACGCAAGCCCAAAATGTGAAATGCTGAGTCATCAGGCTGAACGCAAGTGCAAATTGTGAAAGGCTGAGTCATCAGGCGGCCGCAAGTGCAAAATGTGAAATGATGTGAAATGCAGTGTGAGGGAGATGGCCAAGGATGTGCTGGGAGGAATGGGTACCCCGTGAAGGAGAAAACCGCCCCCCCCCCCCAACGACTCAACTGACTAAATTGGTAGAAAAGACCAAAGTTGTTCAGAATCAAGTGAAACAAACTTCTATCAAGGTTTCAGGTTGAAATTCGTCCAAAAAATTTTTTCGAAAATTTTCACTACGGTGGTCTCGACACTTAGGATTTTTTCATGAAAAAAAAAAATTTTTCAAACTGTAGGAATGGAGCTCCGAGAGCCCATCCCATCGTGTTTGTCGTCAAAAGTTGGGTCGGTGGAAAGTTTCGGTGAAAAAAAACCCCTGCCCCCCCGCCCCCCCCCCCCCCCAACGACCGTCAACTGACCAAATTGGTACGAAAAGACCAAAGTTAGTTTCAGAATCATGTGAAACAAACTTCTATCAAGGTTTACAGGTTGAAATATTCGTCCAAAAAATTTTTTCGAAAATTTTCACTTAAACGGTGGTTCTCTCGCCACTTAGGATTTATTTCGTGAAAAAAAAAAAAATTTTTCAATTCAAAATGTTGGAATTGAGCTCCGAGACCCATCCCATCGTGTTTGTCGTCAAAAGTTGGGTCGGTGAAGTTTCGTTGAAAAAAAACCGCCCCCCCCCCAACGACTCAACTGACCAAATTGGTTGAAAAGACCAAAGTTGTTCAGAATCATGTGAAACAAACTTCTATCAAGGTTTCAGGTTGAAATTCGTCCAAAAAATTTTTTCGAAAATTTTCACTACGGTGGTCTCGACACTTAGGATTTTTTCATGAAAAAAAAAAAAAATTTTTTTTTCAAAATGTTGGAATTGAGCTCCGAGACCCATCCCATCGTGTTTGTCGTCAAAAGTTGGGTCGGTGAAGTTTCGGTGAAAAAACCGCCCCCCCCCCCCAACGACTCAACTGACCAAATTGGTCGAAAAGACCAAAGTTGTTCAGAATCATGTGAAACAAACTTCTATCAAGGTTTCAGGTTGAAATTCGTCCAAAAAATTTTTTCGAAAATTTTCACTACGGTGGTCTCGACACTTAGGATTTTTTCGTGAAAAAAAAATTTTTTTTCAAAATGTTGGAATTGAGCTCCGAGACCCATCCCATCGTGTTTGTCGTCAAAAGTTGGGCTGTGAAGTTTCGGTGAAAAAACCGCCCCCCCCCCAACGACTCAACTGACCAAATTGGTCGAAAAGACCAAAGTTGTTCAGAATCATGTGAAACAAACTTCTATCAAGGTTTCAGGTTGAAATTCGTCCAAAAAATTTTTTCGAAAATTTTCACTACGGTGGTCTCGACACTTAGGATTTTTTCATGAAAAAAAAAAAAAAATTTTTTTTCAAAATGTTGGAATTGAGCTCCGAGACCCATCCCATCGTGTTTGTCGTCAAAAGTTGGGTCGGTGAAGTTTCGGTGAAAAAACCGCCCCCCCCCAAACGACTCAACTGACCAAATTGGTCGAAAAGACCAAAGTTGTTCAGAATCATGTGAAACAAACTTCTATCAAGGTTTCAGGTTGAAATTCGTCCAAAAAATTTTTTCGAAAATTTTCACTACGGTGGTCTCGACACTGAGGACACATTTTTTCAAGTCCAAATGTGAAATGTCCGCTTTTTTTTTGTTTTTTTTTGGCCCAACTTGGACGATGAATTGTGGAGGATTTGGAAGTGAATGAAGAGCTCGGGTTTCTTTTAGCGGCAAGACCGCACTTTGTTCTCTAGGATCTCCTCTTTTTCAGATGCGTGACAGGCTTTCCGTTTCCAAATGAGAGCCTGTTAAAAATCGAGTTTTTGTGGCAATTTTCCAAGATTTTGGAACTTTTTGAAAAAACGACAGAGTTTTTCATCTCGGCTTCTGGTCATCGTAGAGGGTCGAGGGATGTCTTAAATGAAAGGGCGAGATGCGAAGAAAACGGTGACACTCAAAAATTGGAGTCAATCGGAGCCCCTAGAACCCTGAGAAGATAGACGGGTTTTTAGTTTTTGGATGGATGGGTGTTACGTCATCAGCTGATCGCCACACACATATAAAGCTGGGAACCAACGGAGACTTGTCATTTAGAGGAGAAACGACTGTCAGAGGTAGGTCGTCTCCCTGAAGCTCCGATGATAGCTTCGGACATTCCAGAATTCCCGGTTTCTGTAAGAAAACCGACTTAGAAAATTATCATTGCTGAACTCAGCTAAGGGCGTCAGACTTAGCAGGTATCGCCAGGGAGATGGCCTTTTCGACTCCAGGCCATAAAAAGACATCCAAAACTTTAAAGGCTTGTAACTTTGCTTCTAACAAGTCCGTTTGACTTGATTCAAAAAAGGTTCGGTTGCTATTGACCTGCTCTAAGTGTATTCGTTAGACTACTTATAAAATGTTTGTAAAGTAGATGCTAACAAGTTGAAAAATTGTAAATTCAACTAGTTTTGGAGGTTTTCTGGGTTTTCGACCCTGCTGAAGTCAACTAGATGATTTTTAATGATGTTCTGAGCCAGTCCTTCTCATGGTATTAAAAGCAGCTTTTCACTGAAAGCGAGCAAGACACGGTAGAGTTTTGCTGTATTATTCCACTGACAGGGTGTTCCTTCGGGACGGGCGGACGAATGCCGTAGTGATAAGTGTGGCAAGGGAGTGTGTCATAGTTAGTTTTAGGACCGTAACCGCTGGGACAACTCATGTCTCATGTTGGGCATTTGACACAGTTCTCAACGTATGCACTTTGAACGCCAATCGGTTGAGTCCTTAGCTATCTTGTCATGGGCTGGTCCCTCTAAACATCTCCATTGCAAAAAAGCTGGTTGGTGAATTCAACTAAGACATTTTACACAAGTTGTCAGAGGCGAGCTTCGGGCTCGAGACTTGTTTCCTGATGTAAATAACTCCACCGGCTTTTCATGTCAAAATCGGGGCCCGGATACCAACACAGTGACATGACGCACGCTCTGTCCGCTCGAGGTTGGATTTGTGGTGGTCGAGGTCTTGGAGTGGGAGTTGGGATAAGATCCCACCTCTGAAGAAAATTGGCCTGTGACGGGATTCATCAGCTTAAACTTGTTCTTTCCTGCTAAGCGAAGTTGTCTTTGTGATCGACACTGGGCGACTATCGATTCTGTCTTTGTAATAGCCATGGGCCTTCACGAGCCTGATAGCCCTAGTAACTGTCGATGTGTTGTCCAAATTTGGTAAAAAGCGTTTTGTTGGTCAAGTTAAAAGCATGACTAAATTTAGAAAGACGAAGGCAAGGGCTATGTGTCGGGAGGGTATATAAAGTCACTGCTTCTCTCTAGGCTTCACTCCCTGTTTCCATAGTTGGTAAGACGCAACGTGTGAGTGCTCTGTGCCGCGAAGTTTTGCTATCAAACTTTGAAATATTTTAAACTTAGGATTAATTGCTGTCTTAATGCAGATTTCAGTAGTAGCTTCATAATAGACGTTTTTATCAAGCTGTGAACTTTAGGATGAGATCCTTTAACGATCTCCTCTTATGAGCACTAAAATGTGTCTCAATTTAACACATTCATTTCTTCTCTTTTCATTTGGAAAATGACGAAGGAATGCAATAAAAAATTACAAATTTTTAATTGTAGTTGCGGCATGCCCTTAGTCCGCGGTGACCTTTTCAGCGCCACGGGTCTTGGCTAGAGTGACAAAGGGTGAGATGAAAGCATGAGATGTGTTGATGAGATGGTATTGTGTGGTGGAGTGATGTTCCGTTGTAGTCGTATGAAGTCGAGTTTGTGAAGGCACATGCCAAAGTCCTCAGTGCGTGTGATTGGGAAGGAAATGAGAGTCAAGTGGTGAGTGGTGACGGGGAGCGCCATTTGTTCAAGGCGCACCAGTACGATTCCCGCAGTCGTGAATAGTGGATTTGGATGATGATGAACGTGGCGAGTAAAGTAAAGAGGAATTGATTGGCGAGATGATGATGATATGACGGATGAGGCTATGGAGAGCTATGTAACGAAGAAGGGGTGTGTTGAGAAATGGCTGAGATGATGATTTGTATGAGCAGATATGACGAGCTGTCGCTTCCGATTGCGCCACTGGCAAAGCCTACAGCTCAATCGTCGCCCGAGAGTGAGCTGTGTGATGCCTACAATGTGTTGTAGATAGTGAGTCGTCTGAGAGTGCCGAGTACAGTGGTGTAGACGAAGAATGATGCCTGCGTAATGGAATGTGAGGAATGAGTGAGTACCGGATGCAGGGAAAGATTGAATGCACGCAAAGAGAACGTTGAAAGAAGAGAACTGCGGAAAGGGATCGTTTGAAGAGAGATTCGGAGGACTTTGCGAGTGTGAAGAGAAGAGTTGTATGAGGCGGAGGCCGAATTGGTGAATGACGAAAGTTGAGGGAGAGCAGCTTGAAGTCGAAGTTGGAGAGTTTTTGAGAAGTCGGTCCTTCGAAGAGCTGAGTATAAGGAAGAGGCGATGGAACGAGTGAGAGTGTGCGCGTCCAGTTGAGTGGTGCAGTCGGAAGTGTCCCACGATCGCGGGGGGGTGCCTGAAACGTCACCGCCCTTCACATTCCTGTGGTGGGCAAGTCCCGGAGCGGCCCATTATTTTATGGAGATGTGACTCCTGATACTTCACAAGAATGGATTTAACTGCACGGATGTCCGTGTTATCGACATTAAAAATACATCACAAGGAGGACACCGTGTAGATTATAGGAAGCCGCACAAATTTCGTAAGTATTATGACTGGAACATAACATGTTACATCTTTCTCATTCTACTTCTTCATTCAGGCCCACTGAAAAGTCCATATAGCCCACCACATCCCACGTCCCGAGAACCGACCCATGGGCTCTCTAAGGGCCAACCTTCTAATGCAGCTAAGCGTCCAACCGCCACATATCTACTGATATGGAATCAGAGGGGAAGAAAATTGATGAATGGAAGACGGAGGACATTCATGCGCCACACGCAACACAACAGACTTCTCTCTTCGCTAGTGAACAAGCTCTTGTCAGTATCGTCAGAAACTTTATCATATTGTACACAAGTTTTATTGCAACACAGGTTTGATGTATAGTTAGAAAGTTTGATCATCAACGTTTTATCGTAATCTAGTCAAGAACTGTATCATGATTGTAAAAGCAAAGTTAGTGTAGTCAACTAGTTCTTTACCGCGACACCCGTTTGTGAAAGTAAAGTTTGGAATCATGACGTTTATTCGTG
Organism: Prostheceraeus crozeri; assembly: GCA_907163375.1. Lineage (NCBI taxonomy): Eukaryota > Metazoa > Platyhelminthes > Polycladida > Euryleptidae > Prostheceraeus > Prostheceraeus crozeri. The sequence goes on along the minus strand of CAJQUW010002942.1, from coordinate 3,586 downwards.
AGTTGTCATCAGAAAGTGTATCATGGTTTGCAAAGTTAGTGTAGTCAACTAGTTTTACTGTGACACACGTTTGTAAAAGTAAAGTTTGATCATTGACGTTTGTAATTCGTCAGTCTAGTCAGAAACCTTTATCATGGTTGTAAAAGTTGTTTATTGCAACACAGGTTGATGTATAGTCTAGAAAATTTGATCATGATGTTTATGAAACACACATGTCCATGAAATGCAAGTGTTAGTGTAGTCAATAAATTAGCCGCGACGGACTTTTTTGAGAAAAGTTAAAGTTTGATCATGACGTTTATACGGAGTGTCCGTCAGAAGTGTATCATGGTTGAAAAAGAAAGTAAGTGTAGTCAGACACTTTATCATGTTGTATAAAGGTTTTACTGCGTCACAGTGGAAATGTATAGTTAAGAACGTTGATCATGAAGTTGTTATTCGTAAGTCAAATCAGAAAGTGTATCATTATGTACAAGGTTTTACTACAACACAGATATGATGTATAGTTAGAAAAGTTTGCTCATGAATGTATTATGAAACACAAGTGTTATGAAATGCAAGCGTTAGTGTAGTCCACACGTTTTAACGCACCACGTTTGGAAAATAAAGTTAGATCATTGACGTTGTATGCACCATGACCGAACTCATCACAGCACTAGAAAGTTTTATCGAAAAGATTTACTAGCACAGTTGTAGAAATTTCTAGTAATTACTTTCAACAGCACTTTGGGGGGGGGGGGGGGGGGGGGGGAGGGGGGGGGGGGGGTGGTGTGTTTGGGAGTGGGCAGAAGAAGGTTTTGAACTGCACAGGTGTGAGATTGTCTTGTAACTACTTTCACATGTTAGAAAGTTTTATTGGAGACAGTTGCCAAATGTTTCCCCCTATTCAAAATTCAAACCATTTTCCATGACTGTTTAGATTTCGCTTCATCAGGTTTTCCTAAAAAGCAGTTTTTCTACTGCAATGGAGTTTAGAATGTTATATGAACAACAGTGTTTGCCACCGCACAGAAAGTTTTTATCCTTAGTTGAATCCGTGACTGCAGTGTGTGAAATTTTATATGTGACAGTCTTTTCACAAACGGTGAATTGAAATTCAGAGTGATACATCGTGATAGGTCGTCCCTTAACTTTGGATGTGAAGTAAAGCGAATCTGTTGTACAGAATGAATTGAATATTAGACACGTCCTGCAATTTTTGACGACTTTGAGTGGTGAAACAAGTCTAAGTTTAACATGTTGGATATCAAAGTGAGATGGATAGAATAAGATGTTGATTGTTTTTATCAAACCAGATGTTGTCTCACACGTTGAGTATGTTATTCCATGACATGAATCGCATGGCTGTAAAGTCCATCATCCAAGGCTAGCCTCCTCTACGGTCGATTTAGGTTTTATATGACATGTGTTAACCGTTCGGTGTAGAATACTGGAAGCACATGTTCGCTTAAATGCAAATGTTGAAATAAGTTTTTGTAAAAGACTTTGATCAGGTTGTTGTGAAACTTAGCGAACATGAAAAAGTTTTTATGAAATGTTCTGCAGATCACACTCATTAGCGTACCAGCTTACTAAAATGTGTTGTTTGCCTTTAACAATAGACTGTGTGTGTGTATTGTAAATAAGACAGACAGCGTGTTTGCACTCTCATCGACAGCATACAGTATAGACAACAACTTTTTGTTAGTCGAATGCATATAGATAGGTACATAATGTTTGAGATAAAAAATAACCTGCTAATGAATAAACACAAAGTGTCACACTAGATTACGGGAGAATAAAGGCGAACTGTGACAACGGCTTACACTCATCCACAAGACAGATGAACATACAAATCTGACATTCAAATGAAATCGTAAAACATGAACTGCGGGTGTAAGAAACTTATGTCAACAACTTTATTAAAAGTGTGTATGCGACAGAGACATAAGTTTACTAATTATACAGCAAAACTCCTAACTCCATAGGATAGTGCCCCTGTGTTGAAATTAAGATTTTAACGTTTTAAAATGTAAGTTTTACATAGATAAATCACAAAGTCCCAGTATAGTCAAGCCTAGACAAGACTTGGCGTTTTATATGTCCAATGTTAGTAATATGTGCTCGGTAGGATGTGACTCAATGAGTTTAGTCAGAATAATGTATCATCAACTTTATTCACTTAGATATATGATGTAGGAAGTGTGAGATAGAAGTAGAAAGTGAATCTCATAAGTTATAGAAACACCATAGTATGTTAGCATTGGTAGGAATAAGTAAAGTTGAAAAGATATGTCCGCATGAAATCAGTGATGCAATAGCTTGCATTGAAATGAATTGGTATGCAACAAAACAAGCTATGTGGGATTCATCATATGTATGAAGACACGTCGCAGTTAAAAGGTTTTGAGATGATGTGAATTTATCACGTCAAGTTCAAGGATGTAACAGAATGAATGTTTCTAAACTGGTTAGAGTGTATAAGATAGGACACATATCATAGTTTGTTGCATGTAAACTAGAGGTTCAGATTCGACGAAGCAAAGATGAGATTCGCAAAGTTAAAAGAATAGGTATTGTGACAACTGTTTGAATCAGTGACAAGTTAGAATAAACAACAGTACCATTTCGAGAATACAATCCACAGCATTAGGACTGTTTTAATTTATGAACGTAATTCACGTAAGTTAAACTGAAGTAGTTTGTATACTTGATGAAGACAGATACTATGTGTGCGAAAGAAGGAATAGCATGCAATGGAATATGCGTTTGAAATATTGTATGCCAACAGTATATGAAAAGTTATTTCCAACAGCAAATAAGTAACACGAACGTATTAAGGTGCCAACAAGTCTTTTCATATTGATGAGGATGACTGGAAGAAATGCCTGTTGTCGTAAATGGGGAATTCAGCCTAATGTTGAAAAGCAGGTAATGTGAAAGTTTTAAGATATCATTTGTCAAGGTTTGAATGCAAAGTATCACATCATGTTAAAGATGAAAAGCGGAAGAGAAAAAATGTCTTTACAGTTTTGAGTGTATAGGATAGAAACACATGAAACAGTTACACTATGTAAATAAAGTTAAAGGGTCACAGTTGATGAAAGGTAGCTTAGATTAGATTTCACATGGGTTGTTTATGTAGAAAGAATTGATATTCATAAATGGAAGTATGATGTAGTGATGAAAGTGTTCTAGCCTTTCTTATGAGTTGTCAATGTAAAGGCCTGACATTCATAAGTGAGAGAAATGACTGTCTACATAAGTGCAGAAAAAAGTATTTAGCTAGCGCGTCATTATCATATTCAGAAGATTGAACCACAAGTAGTGTTATGCAGTATGTCTTGTGCTGATATAAACGTATTGAACACAGTATCAAGTCATAAGTATGGGTATCAAGTATAATAGAATAAATGTCATCACAGGTTGAGAATATAGGAGGGCACAAAGTATGGTTGTAAGTCATAGAGGGAAAAGCAAGTAATTTATAGAGTGACAGAGTCGATGTTATGTGAAAGTATGTAACGTATACATCCTCTCCGAGAATAGTATTAGGTCTCTGTGTAGATGTCTCAAAAACATTTCCTGGTTGTATTAGTCATAAATC
>CAJQUW010002941.1:0-173417 GCA_907163375.1 Prostheceraeus crozeri | reverse complement strand
TGATTCCAAATCTGAAATCCGTTTTCCCATCCGATGCTTCGTTTTGAAGCTACAGCCCAAAACGTCCCAAATTCTAACTCTGTCGTTTTTCGCCAATGTCCCAAAATCTTAAATGGCGTCTCACATCTAAACGAAGACAGATAGGAACAAGCCGATTCTTTCAGTGAATTTGTCTCACTCTTAGCTTTCAAACGAGCTATGGCACGACAAAATCCGTCCACTGGAAGCCAAAATCGAAGCGAGCTGTCCAGAGGGGGGGGGACGTCAGCGAAAATTTTTTCTCTCCGATTGAGCTGGAAATACACCATTTCCATGTAGAATTTGACGCTGAATCCGAATCTGGCCTCCGTTTTCCCATCCGATGCTTCGTTTTGGCTCTACAGTAGGCAGCCATCGCAAAAATTCTAACTGTCGTTTTTTCGAAAAATGTTGAAAATTTTTTCTCTCCGATTGACTTGAAACTCACCATACAGATAGAGAATTTCACGCTGATTCCAAATCTGAAATCCGTTTTCCAATCCGATGCTTCGTTTTGAAGCTACAGCCCAAAACGTCCCAAATTCTAACTCTGTCGTTTTTCGCCAATGTCCCAAAATCTTAAATGGCGTCTCACATCTAAACGAAGACAGATAGGAACAAGCCGATTCTTTCAGTGAATTTGTCTCACTCTTAGCTTTCAAACGAGCTATGGCACGACTAAATCCGTCCACTGGAAGCCAAAATCGAAGCGAGCTGTCCAGAGGGGGGGGACGTCAGCGAAAATTTTTTCTCTCCGATTGACTTGAAACTCACCATACAGATAGAGAATTTCACGTTGATTCCAAATCTGAAATCCGTTTTCCAATCCGATGCTTCGTTTTGAAGCTACAGCCCAAAACGTCCCAAATTCTAACTCTGTCGTTTTTCGCCAATGTCCCAAAATCTTAAATGGCGTCTCACATCTAAACGAAGACAGATAGGAACAAGCCGATTCTTTCAGTGAATTTGTCTCACTCTTAGCTTTCAAACGAGCTATGGCACGACAAAATCCGTCCACTGGAAGCCAAAATCGAAGCGAGCTGTCCAGAGGGGGGGGGACGTCAGCGAAAATTTTTTCTCTCCGATTGAGCTGGAAATACACCATTTCCATGTAGAATTTGACGCTGAATCCGAATCTGGCCTCCGTTTTCCCATCCGATGCTTCGTTTTGGCTCTACAGTAGGCAGCCATCGCAAAAATTCTAACTCTGTCGTTTTTTCGAAAAATGTTGAAAATTTTTTCTCTGCGATTGACTTGAAACTCACCATACAGATAAAGAATTTCACGCTGATTCCAAATCTGAAATCCGTTTTCCAATCCGATGCTTCGTTTTGAAGCTACAGCCCAAAACGTCCCAAATTCTAACTCTGTCGTTTTTCGCCAATGTCCCAAAATCTTAAATGGCGTCTCACATCCAAACGAAGACAGATAGGAACAAGCCGATTCTTTCAGTGAATTTGTCTCACTCTTAGCTTTCAAACGAGCTATGGTACGACAAAATCCGTCCACTGGAAGTCAAAATCGAAGCGAGCTGTCCAGGGGGGGGGACGTCAGCGAAATTTTTCTCTCCGATTGCGTTCAAATTCACCATACCGATAGAGAATTTCACGCTGATTCCAAATCTGAAATCCGTTTTCCAATCCGATGCTTCGTTTTGAAGCTACAGCCCAAAACGTCCCAAATTCTAACTCTGTCGTTTTTCGCCAATGTCCCAAAATCTTAAATGGCGTCTCACATCTAAACGAAGACAGATAGGAACAAGCCGATTCTTTCAGTGAATTTGTCTCACTCTTAGCTTTCAAACGAGCTATGGCACGACAAAATCCGTCCACTGGAAGCCAAAATCGAAGCGAGCTGTCCAGAGGGGGGGGACGTCAGCGAAAATTTTTTCTCTCCGATTGAGCTGGAAATACACCATTTCCATGTAGAATTTGACGCTGAATCCGAATCTGGCCTCCGTTTTCCCATCCGATGCTTCGTTTTGGCTCTACAGTAGGCAGCCATCGCAAAAATTCTAACTCTGTCACTTTTTCGAAAAATGTTGAAAATTTTTTCTCTCCGATTGACTTGAAACTCACCATACAGATAGAGAATTTCACGCTGATTCCAAATCTGAAAACCGTTTTCCAATCCGATGCTTCGTTTTGAAGCTACAGCCCAAAACGTCCCAAATTCTAACTCTGTCGTTTTTCGCCAATGTCCCAAAATCTTAAATGGCGTCTCACATCTAAACGAAGACAGATAGGAACAAGCCGATTCTTTCACTGAATTTGTATCACTCTTAGCTTTCAAACGAGCTATCGCACGACAAAATCCGTCCACTGGAAGCCAAAATCGAAGCAAGCTGTCCAGAGGGGGGGGGACGTCAGCGAAAATTTTTTCTCTCCGATTGAGCTGGAAATACACCATTTCCATGTAGAATTTGACGCTGAATCCGAATCTGGCCTCCGTTTTCCCATCCGATGCTTCGTTTTGGCTCTACAGTAGGCAGCCATCGCAAAAATTCTAACTCTGTCGTTTTTTCGAAAAATGTTGAAAATTTTTTCTCGCCGATTGACTTGAAACTCACCATACAGATAGAGAATTTCACGCTGATTCCAAATCTGAAATCCGTTTTCCAATCCGATGCTTCGTTTTGAAGCTACAGCCCAAAACGTCCCAAATTCTAACTCTGTCGTTTTTCGCCAATGTCCCAAAATCTTAAATGGCGTCTCACATCTAAACGAAGACAGATAGGAACAAGCCGATTCTTTCAGTGAATTTGTCTCACTCTTAGCTTTCAAACGAGCTCCGACCTAAAATCTTGTAACCGCTCTAACTTTTGAACGGCTGGTCCGATTGACTCGCAACAAAAAATGTTGTCGAGCAGTTTTTTCTCCTCTTTCAAACGAGTAGCTGTAAGACAAAATCCGTCCACTAGAACCAAAGTTAGAAGATTGCTGTCGGGGGGGGGGAGGCAGTGAAATTTGATGAAAAATGTTTTGGTGACGGTCCCAGGTCGAAATTCCACACTTTGGAAAATTTTCAAATTTTACCCATACAAAGTCACTCTGACACTTAGGATTTTTTCAGGTGAGCGAGCTCCGACCTAAAATCTTGTAACCGCTCTAACTTTTGAACGAAGACAGATAGGAACAAGCCGATTCTTTCACTGAATTTGTCTCACTCTTAGCTTTCAAACGAGCTATCGCACGACAAAATCCGTCCACTGGAAGCCAAAATCGAAGCAAGCTGTCCAGGGGGGGGGACGTCAGCCGAAAATTTTTTCTCTCCGATTGACTTGAAACTCACCCTACCGATGCAGAATTTCACGCTGAATCCGAATCTGACCTCCGTTTTCTCATCCGATGCTTCGTTTTGACGCTACACACCAAAACGTCCCAAATTCTAACTGTCGTTTTTCGAAAAATGTTGAAAATTTTTTCTCACCGATTGACTTGAAACTCACCCTACCGATGCAGAATTTCACGCTGAATACGAATCCGACCTCCGTTTTCTCATCCGACCACTCCTTCCACTCGAAACAACCCATTTTACAACCCAACATTCAGCAGATTGCACGAAAAAACATCGCACACTATAGTCTCAAGACTAATCCTGGCGGTAGCCCACGTCAACCTAGACGGTCGCCCACGTCAACCAGGCGGTCGGACCAACTCACCCGAGTCTCACACTCTGTCGTTGCAGAGGGGGGGGACGTCAGCGAACATGTTGTGAACGTGAACCCACCTGGCCGGCACACCACGACAGACCACAACCTCTGTCGTTCCAGAGGAGGGGGGGGGGACTCAGACCCGAAGCACCACGGCGGCCGACCACGACACTCTGCCGTGCCAGAGGGGGGGGGACGTCAGCGATGGCGGCCATCTTGCGCGGTCCAGAAGTGGAGTTTTGCTTACTACTCAGAAATGCTCTTAATGTGAGGTCGTCTTCCCATCTTCTCGAGAAAGATGGGTTGGTCTTCTCTGTTCCCGTGGATACCACTAGCTGCAACCGCTTTTGTCCATCGGGAAATCGGGCGACATGTCCAACCCATCCGTGTTTGTTCTTGCCAGGGATGCGGAGTTGGAGTTCTATCAAATGATAGGACTCCAGCCAATAACTAGACCCGAAATATAATACAAACAAATTATTTATTCTCGTGCATAGCTGTCACAGTCTTGATGTCAACTTTCTCCGTCAAAAAAAAGTACAGAGACAGCAGTGCATGCAAAGCTTGTAATAGTTGAGGGAATGACCCGTGATAGTGAAAAAAGGATTGTCTTTTCACTCGATGATTTAGTAGAGAAGACAAGCCTTCCTAGCCTCGATCAGACCTACGCACCAAAGGTCACATCAGAGACAAAAATTAAATACTAGTTTATTTGAGAACATTACCTCTTACCCTCACGTTAATTGTGTGTGATGGCTCCTCGAAAGCGCATATTAAAATCGAAAATGTACTCATATTTTTGGAGAAGGATGGGGCTTTTCCTGTCTGGTAGAGACTGTAGAAAAACCGTGTGAAGCACAAGTGATGTGCAAACTTAGTGAACTTTCATAGGAAATGATTGATTTGATGCAGCAATGATCACTAAAATCAGGCTCAGGTAAGCATAATGATCTGTGAAGTAGGTTACCAGTAAATTTTTCAAAAAGTTAGGCTTTGTATACTTGCCAACCGGAGTCGGAGTTCTATCAAACCCCCGGAGTCGGAGTTGGAGTCCAATCAAAATGATAGGACTCCGCATCCCTGGTTGTTCCGGTACTCTTCGATGACGTCCTTGATAAAAAATTTGACGCAATTTGTTCGTTGGAATCCCTGCTGTGCCAAAACTATCAGGTCTCGATGAAGGAGACGATAGAACGCTAGAACTGACCCCGCACAACTCAGGACGATCATAAATGTTTTAGGATGAGGTATATGCACTTTCTGACGTCAACAGTACATCCCGGGATCTGCTGCAGCAACTGATGCTGAATAAGATGAAGGCGTCGAAAATGCGCGTCCTAAGTGAAGACTATCTTTGAGCCTCTTGGCTTTGAAACATCAGGAGCCATGTTGGGTATCAAATTCAACCCATGCACCCGCGTCGGATCACCTGATGCAATAGCTATTGGCTATAGGCTATCAGCGTCGGGTGACGGCACAGAGAAATCTCTCGCCATAGTTCGAAGGAATATGTATAGCCATAGTATTTTTGCATGTATAGCCATAATAATAATAGTATATGTATAGCCATAGCCAAGTTTGCGCCATAGTTCGCAAACTTCCGAAAAATGTGCTCCTCTTTATATTTGAGTTTTTTCTGCCTGTTTGATTAAGTTTTCACTCCTCTTCTGAATTTTTTCTTCGCTTTCCTTCATTATTTACTGCTTGATTGATGATGTTGCTGACGTGTTTTTCTTCTTATTTGTTTTCATCCTCTTATCTTGTTATCAGCTTTAATCTATGAAAAATTGTGTCAGCGTATGATGTAGCATTCCGGGTCAATTGTATCCGCTAAGTAAAATATAAAAAGTAAAGAAAAACCATAGATGTCGGATGGATTGTTTATATTCGTCAATAGATTCGTACTCTGTGATAGAAGCTATTAGAACCAATCTTAATTGAGGAAAACTATACTAATTTCCTGAACGTTGTCTCTAGCACAATTACCCAAACGAACAGAATTGTTGCTCATGTGGATCAAGATTTTTAGAGTTCTTTCCCGCGACTCTTCTGCTGATTCCCTCCCATTCTAATCCACTGCACGCCACACGGTTCATGTGACATTCATGCACTTTCCTGTAGCCTTGAGGATAGAGTTTTCAAAATCTCGACCTTTTCTGATCCTGAGATCCCGAGATTAGCAAGCTAATTACTAATTGTATGCTTGGCTAGCGTAGGCTGAACAATAACAGACGTTGTTTTAAATTCTTAGACGAGCATTTTGAACGATACACTTTACAATGCAACTTATGACATCAGATAGACATCTGCCTAAGTGTCCATGATTAAGTTTTCTTTTCTCACGCAGACAAACTATCGTACACAATGTGCGTTGTCGCATCAAACCTGGCATGTGATTTTCAGATCGAAATGCAAATCCCGCGACTTTTGTGACGTCTGGTAAAATGCCGATTAATCGTTTCAATAATCCGCCAATGTAATTTGCACGCGTGCGCTCTCTATCTTTCTTTCTCTCGACCGCCTTAACATAGTTCTATTTTCTTTGATATAAATGAAAGTATATACATGTAATTTTTGGCATATATACCGCACGTGCACCTACGATGCGCTAGAATTAATTCTAATAGCATGTAACACACACTTAAAATTCACATTCATTTTTCACGCATTGAAACAGCCATAGACATCAGAAACACCATAGATGACTCACAAAACTGCGATTGTGCCGGGATTGAAAACTTTGTTTGAGGGTGAGGCATCATGCGAAAAGCTGGTGTGATCATGCCAAAAGTTCAGTAGGTGAGTATACCATGTTTCTCATGTCCGCTGCATGCAACGAAATTCGCCATGGCGAAGTTCCCTGCATTTAAAATGCGAATACTATAGCCCCTCCTCGTAAAAACAATTCACAGACAAAGATGTATGTTTTGGGTGTTTCTTATTCATACGAAGCTCTTTTTCAATAATATGAACGGTGGAGACCATAGAATCGAACATTAATCATTAAGGTTGTTGTTGTTGTTCGATGTCTATGGTGGAGACATCTGTGTGAACGGAGCAGACGCTTATAATTGGGACAGATATCAGTTCCTCGATCTCGAGTTGTCCCTATTGAGCGGAGTGTGGTGCTCACTTACTCCACATGCTATATAAGTATCATCAGTAAGGAAAGCGACGAAACAATGAAGCATACCAAGCTCCCGCTGGGAAAAAAGCTCGCGATTAGCTGGCACATATCTCGAGCGAATAACGAGCGCATAGCTTCCGTTTTGTCTCGCAAAATGCTGGCGAAAAGCTTGCTAATTTAGGAGCAAAAACGCTGCTGTTCGCTCGCGATTGGCAATGCTTTTCGAATGCTAATGTAGCGCGCTAATCGCTTACTTCATTGAAAAGCTAGCTGCTCGCTTGATATTCGCTGTACTCTATTAGCATATATGAAGCCTAGTTCGTTGATTTCCTGAAGACCTACTTACATAATTCAAAAACATGCTGCTCAACGTCATACTGCCACGAAATGCTCATGGATCAACAGTAGTGGATGTAGAACTGTCAAAACCATAACACTCGGAGACAGTGACAAAAGATGTGGGACTCACCTCTGCTAAACAATTGTAGGCTTTGAACAGAAGTTCAAAGTTTCTTCCATGCCATGAAGACGCAATGAGCTGGTATGATTAAAATTAGTTGTATTTTCAGCATAAATTCCTGTAGACCAGCGGTTCGTGTCTAAATGCAAAATAATGGAGCCTTTTTATTTACATGCAAAATTACAATTCATAAATGAACATTCGCACTGCTTACCTTTTTCACTGATTATTTTTATGCAATATTTAGGCCACACGTATAATAAACTACTGTTGATCACTGTCATCTTGCCACGAAACGCTCCAGGGACTAACAGCAGAATGATTCAATGCTGCTGAACTCAAAACATTCGGAGGCAGTGACAAACTCAGAACTCACATAAAAATTGCATTCATATCAGAAAGTTAGAGCTTACCTCTGCAAAATGGTCGCCAATTTCTCTCTCCCGTTGATGCTCATTGAATTGGTTTGGTAGAGCCCGCGTCCATACTTGATATTTAATTTTGTTGGGCAACGATTGCCGTCTGGAATGTACAATAAAATTTTTATACCAGAGTCTGAAAAAACCGTTTAGGAAAATCCTAAGCGTCAATGCGAAATTTGTGCAATCTGATATCATATAACAAAAGGAAAACAAATTAACACTCTTATTTAGCCATTGTTACAAAATGAAGAAAAGGTTAATTCATTTCTACAAATTTCACACATTTTAAAGTATAAGGTTTTTAGTATGAATAATCCTACAAAAAGAATTCTATCGTTGGAGCCTTTGTCGTTTTACGAAAAAAAGACCGGTGGAAAATTTCAATGGCATAAATTATAAGCATGATGGTTTAATTCGATTGGCAGTTGTCCATCTAATTTCATGTATTCAAAATCAATGCAAGATGATTAAGGTGCACATAATTTTATTGAGGCGATAGCAGGATTGAAATACTTTGAGATAATGTCAAAGCCCGATCCGTCGACGTTTCAACATGCTGGCGGCATTGATAACTGGTTCCCTAAACGTTTTCACTTACTACAATGTTATCCGTATTGGTTCAGTAGAATTGTACAATGTGCATATCTCGTTAATAAGTTTAAGTTGCAGAGATTCATAGTCTACAGTAAAGGTGTGTAGAGCTATTACGCTAGTCACTACAATAGGAAAATAACCTATTTTTCTAAAACTAAAACGGGTTTCAAAATGTGACATTGAAGTGAAACGACTCACCAATTTTTACATGGCTTCAACCGTTGTCTTTTTCCGCAGTCATGAGGAAGGGGGATTTGCACAGCCTTGATCCTATACGTTCGAAGTGGTTTATCAGAATCACAGTTGGCCAAGCCGCGTACAAGGCACGACACCAGAGATCTTACAACTTGATGCGCACTTAATAATTGACACGATGTCGGGCAGGCCAATTGTTCGAATGAGCGCAGGAAGTCAACCTGTTAGCAGACAGCCTCTTGTCGGTTGGTAGCGGCATCTTGTCATAACGACAGGGAATCGATGTTATCTGTTACACCTGCGCTGCGCTCGGTGTGTGAATCAATAATGCCAGTTAGGTTGACGTCACACAGTGACTGTCTTCTGATTAAACGGGATGGGCGTGCGTAGGAAGAAAAACAATCCTCAGTTGGGGATGCTCGACAAACAACTAATTGCTCAGTGATTAAGTTGCAATGCAATGTTTTTGCTGTCCGATGCATGTTTGGTAGCGATTTATTTTACATAATATAAAAAAATCTTGATTGAACATAAAAATTCATTAAATGTATTGTGAATCACTGTCATCTGCATTGACTTAATGCGAAGCAGGATAAAGTCGCTCTTATGATAACGCATTCTTCATTATTCGACACACAGGTTCAGTTCATTTTTCGACATTTCAGTTCAGTTACAATGCTTGCATTATTGTAGTTGAATAGCTGTCTACTTTGGTCTTCAATAATGGATTAGGACCATCAATATATGGATTTCTGAACATGATCTTTAAGGACAGATGAAAAGACAATGCTAAACGGAATTTCTATATATTTCACTACAAAATGATTAGGCTATAGAATACGGTGGAATCACACTCTAATTACATATCTTTGATGACCGCATCAAGAATTAATGAGAATAACTAAAATGAATCTGCATTTCGATTATACGCTTAGCGCTAACGTACACTATTTGCATTTTGCTCTATAACCATCTATGCGACTTCAAACAACAGAATGTGTTTAAACAAAGGGATGCAGCTATAGCTGGTGATAAAAGTTAGCAACATTGGCTTTACCAATAGCGATCTATAAATCAGTGACAAGAAGCTGGGGAATTTCGGTTTGCCAATAGCTATCTATTGGCCAGCGACAAAAAGTGAGCAAAATTCGGTTTACCAATAGCCATCTACTCGCAAACTGCATTATCGCTAGCTAAGACAATCGCTTGCTCGCTCACTAAAAGCCAGCGAATAGTGAGCACTTTTCCCAGCGGGCTTCTACGCATTGCTGCAAAATTGCACGATTGAGTGGTGTGTGTTCGAAAATCTGAAAACACTGCTTCATGATGATATTTTGAAATTTCCAAAATTGAATCGAATTTTGGTAAGAAGGGCTGAGAATCAGCTGATGGATTAACAATTAAATATCTTTGATGCTAGCATTAGGACTAGCACTGTTTGTTGGAGCCAGTTGGAGCCCATTAACATTTGATAGCATGCTAAACGTCATGCATCAAGACAAGTGTGGTCACTCAGCACTAGAGGGAATGTCGATTAAAGAATGATGATTTCGACGCTATTTTTTTTTAGGAAAAAAGTGAAAGCATACTTACTCTATGAGTGAAATGAAAGGGCAATACTCTCGAGTAGGCTTGAACGCTTTAATAAAACACAGTATATATACATGCATAGACATCGAACAACAACAACTAGGTCTAGACCGGACAGCTCCTATCTGCTTCATTAAAATTCGTGGCTAGGTCATTTGGTCGACCAAGAGAGGCTTTAATTCAGAATTTTGTTTTAAATCATCAAATTAGCTGTCCGCCAACTAAAGTTTTCGTCAGTTCTTGGAACTGCGATTTAGTTAATTCTTCAAAATAATACACAATATATTGATTATGCATGATGAAATCAGACACCAGCGGTTTTTGTGTTCTGTCTTGCTCTCATAATTGCAAAGTTTCTTTTGGGTGCAACTTTCCTTCGAATATTGCGTGACTTACTTGGCTACTGCAATCAGATATATATCAAGATAAACATATCGGAGTATAAAGATTGCTGAGTGCCAATATTGACTTCTTGTTTTTTCTTGCTTAAACTTTGCTTGGTTTTGCTTCGTACCTTTTGGTTCTTCTTGGAAATATAATGATTTCTCATGCAAATCAAACTCGTAAATATAAAATAGAAATCATCAACACCAAATAGTGAAGCGGTCAAATGATTTTTCATAACTTTGGGTGTTTCGGAGTCGCTTTTATCTAAAAAATGAGCTATTTTTACCGGCCCATCCGGTGATATAACCACTGCCACTCTTTTGACTACTCATTTTTGAGTTTTTGTGATTATCTGAAATGACTCGGCGTTGTTTGGTCACTTACCCACTTGTCAATGTGCTTGCAAATTCATGTCAAGGATTCGTGATAATTTCACAGCTTGCAATTCACGCTTTCTGAAAAGCAGAACGCCTCACACTAGACAGGAGGTTCACTGTTGCGGTCTGATAATTTTTAAGTAGACCAGAGGTAACCAGAATACTAATGAAAAAAATATAAGCTGAATAAAATGGAAATGAATTCAGAATTGCCACCCAGATCAAAAATCTAGAACCGGGAAATATTCCGCTATCACCCTGTATTTCCCGAAGTCATAACTAAATCATGTCCACTACTACAAACAATAATCGCAGGCTTTTATGTAATTGTACATGTACAATTCACAGTATTGCTACTTAATTCGCGCACTGAATGAAAAAATGGAGAACGAAATACTTATATAAAATAAAATAAATATTAATGATGCCAATTCATGATAGAGAGATAGCTTTCATCTTAATTGTTAACCAAATTTCCAAGCTGATTGTGCATGCAATTTTATATCTATTATAGGTCCATTACATAGGTGTATTGCTTTGGAATGATTCATATTAAGGCTATGCGCTAGCCTCTCCTTCTCGCACCGATAAACCGTTCGGTGAGCTGAAAATTGTAAATCGTTACACCAAAGCATATGTTTAAGTACAACCGAAATGTAATTATAATGTATAATGTGTGAAGGCCCTACCCGGAACCACAAAAACATCAATGACGAGTTTCTCAAGCAAAACTAACCACTCCCTCTATCTTTTTTTCTCTCTGAGATGCTACGATGTCACTCCCGGCGGAACTCTGGACCCACGGATGCTACTATTACATCCTAGCATGATGGGCAAGATCATCGTACGGAGCACCGGTATTCATTGACGGTAGTACTCATTATAAGATTCCGAATTTCTGAAGTCGCGGTTATTGAGATTTCGTGGTCTAAAATGGTCTATCATGAACTTGAATTATCTAAATTGGTCTACTTCTAAGTTCAGAATATATAGTATTGCTTTACGTATCATAAAAATACGATAAATACAAGAAATATGTCATTACTGCAGTTGAACACTGAAGGTATTTAATTACTTGGAAAATCAAGCGTTAGATGAACTAGAGCAGCTTGGTTCTCCTCTTTCTAATACATCACATGAAAGCTGTCGAACTTCCTATCCAATTAATGAGCAAAAATCTCAGGATCGACTATCTCTAATTTGGTCCTGCTGTCCTTCAGCTTGTTTTAAGTTGAATTAAAACGGCAGTAAATTAGTCTATGAATCTAGTAAATTTTCTGACTCAATTTTGCATGAAAAGCTAAAGTCTGCTAAGCAAAAAATGCCTAAAACGCAAGTTTCAACTTAACAGACGTAGTCGTTTGTAAAGATGATTTTGACTGGGTTTGCTGTTTTTGAAAATGATTGGAGCAAGGAATGATTCAAATATCAGAACTTTGAGTAAATTTCATGTCCATATACATATAATAATATGTATGTCTCACAATGCAAGCATTAAAATATGAAATAAGATTTCACGGAATTAAGCCTACATCATCAAAGCGTATTTTCAATGTTCATGTGTAATATCTTACCCAAGTCTATTTGTATTAACTGAATGCGACTAATCAATAAATTGATAAATATTGTTAGGTGTTATAGACTAGCCTACGCTAACACCTAGATTATTGAACATGGCGTGTAGGTATTTTATAACTTTGTTAGTAGATGTGACTTACATGTGTTGCTTTAGAAATAAATTTGATTAAAAATTATACTGATTCTGTTTTTGCGTGTGTTGCATATGGAGGTCATTGTATTTGAATCGGAGTTGAAAAACTACACTCCGGTAATGCAGGAGTTCTGATGCAAACGCTGACTCTGGATCGACACAGCGACAAGCGGGGAATTAATCCAACCAAAATGGCAATTTTAAATTTCAGCTTGTTTCTGCATACATACATGTGTATGATAGTGATAAGTCGCAAGAATAAAATTTTCTGTGGTATTTTGTTTTCGCTTACTTGGATATCAGTGCAGCAAATAGCTGTTGTTAAGATACGATTTAAGCGTGCGTTTGTCTTTCAAAAGCAAGGTGTTATATATATTTTTAAAGACCAACCTATACTTTCAAATTTCTGTAAAACATTGAACACATCTACAACAAAATCACGGAATGTCACATATTGGCAACATGTATGACCACTACAAATGAAACCTCAAGATTTTTAATTGGTCATGAAAGCATTGATGACACATGTATACATGTTTTGATGATAACAAAGTCTGTCAGCTTTTGCATCTTCCAAAATCTCTGTTACACTGAGACTGGAGATGCATGAAGACCGACATGATGATGATAGATGGCAATTGATTATCTCATATAGCCCTAATTGTTGGAATAGTACGCCAAGGAGTGCTAAGTAAGATTTTGAAGAATTCTTTGTTTTCTCAGGAGAATTTAGGTCTAAATCAAATATTTTAGATCAAATAAAATTGAAAAAAATCATTTTTTAAATATAATCGTAGGAATGACAACGTGGTAACGGGGCCCCAACGCCGTTTTTGAGGCATAATTGTAGTTATTTCCTGTCTTGCTACTCACTCTGTTACTACTTTTGTTATCATCTGATCAAGAAAATGTGGAATAGTCCCCTATTATAATTTTGCAAAGGAATAGAGATGCGAGAAAGTTGTTAAAAACAAATCCCTATCTGCAATTCGCGCTTTAGGGTGAGTATGCACCTATTTAGACTTTTCGAAACGGCAGTCGCCACCGAACTGTGATCTGTACAGGGGTGCACCGAAATTACTTTGGCCGGCTTTGGTGCCACTGGCGGGTGCTTGGTTTCTGAAATTCTAGAAATAGATCACACGTCTGCCGCGCAAGTAACGTTGTATCTGGCGCGCTCGGCTCTGACCCTCCTCGCGCCTGTCCTGGCTTCGGTGCGCCTTGCCTCGAATTCGGCGCAATTTTTTCAGGTATGCTGTAAAACATCATACATCTGGCGCACTCGAAATTCGGAAATTCGAAATGCGGTCTATGTACAGGGAAAATTGCAAATGGGAGTGGCCATTACTACGCCTGGTCTGATGCAATTTTGGTCTTGCGGCTAATGCACCGGCAGATCAGCTGAACCGTTGACATTGACTGCTGCATAGCAGATAAGCAGGCAGGGAAAAACAAATTATCTGCAAAAAATCGCTTAAAAGATGAAGGAAAATGCGTTTCCCTTGCTCACAAGGGTCACTAAGTTTTTCAAAACAACGTTAGCAGACGAAGAAAAACAAATCAAACTTTCAAGACACAAGGATGCTCATAATTCTTGCTATAGGGCCTATTGAGTTATTTGAAGTCCTCTAAAAGCTACGAAACATGAGGCGCGGCAATAGAAGAATGTAAGAGTAATGGACAAGGATCATTCCGGTGAAATATCTACTGGCTTACTGACTTTACATGTGGAAACCAACAGATTTGCATGATGTCTGACTCATTTTTTTGACATATCTTTACAACATGTCATTACCGCATTGAGTATTTTGTCAGCCACAATCGGTTTGGTACCCACTCTCGTCTAGGTGTTGAGTGTTCAAGTTCAGGGGTCGAAACACAACTAGACGAGTACCATGCTCATGGACACTGACGGAGGATGGAAGTATTATGCTTTATATACCTTAATCGGTAGTGAAGTAGTGTCAAGCATTGTAATTCTAATCAAAGTAATTGTAGATGTCGACAAATTGAAGAAATCCTTGATTCCATGAAGTATTGTCGGCGGATTAAGAGACTGGCGATAACAAATTCAAGTGGATAAATTGTATTTTCCAGTGTAGTCTTAGGTAGAGTGTGTATAGTTCGAATTTTTCTCGGTGTAGTAGTGTTTACTAGAGAGTTATATTGCTTACCTCCATTATCCACTTTCCACTTGTCCACTACTAACATTAACCACCGCGTGTAGTATCAGTTATTGTGTAGCATCAGTCCACTTGTAATCGATGTAGTAGCATGATTGAATTTCTATGTTCTACCTACACTTTTCCAATTTTTATCTATTGGTCTCATGTTGTTTTATAATATCCATTTCTAATTTCCTCAACACATGGTGATCATTGTCCTTTTTCTATTTCCAATACCAGCATCTGCAGTCGTACAGCCGTCTGTATAGAGCGTGTATGCGGCAGTATTTGGAATCCATGGTGGTACAGTATGCCAACAGTAAAATGAGTGGTGTCACAGGTCTTAAGATTTCAACTTTTACCAGTAACTGTGCCAAAGCTGATCATTTCAATTTCGTTGCCCCTAATACGACCAGAAAGATCCATTATGAGTCTACTTTTTAGAACTGATTAATCCAATGGCTACAACATCACTGCACTTGTGCATTATGCTGATTAGAAGAGCTACATCAGTTCTCATCAGGACTACTTCACTTAATAATTTAGATTAGCAAACAATTTATTATATTGTAAATGGCTGCTGTGATGATTTTCATCATCGTATGAGAATTAGTAGATTAAAGACATGAATCTCTCAAGCCAGATCGACAAAAAATTTAATCTAATGCAAATTATAATAAGTAGACTGCACATATTTCGTTTCTTCGCTTACTCTGATATTCACCAATGTAAAGGACAAACCACGTGCTTTTGTGGAAACATATGGAAATTTCAAAAAATTTCATGTAATAAAACAAGAAAAGTGGTCGACATAGTGAGGCTTTAATTGCCGTGACCTTGACCAGCTGTCCAGTCTAGACCTAATGTTCGATGTCTATGTATACATGCATGGAAAACGTTTCTACGGTCACTGTCAGCTTCAAGGCGCAGAAAAAGTTGACTTTTCACTTTTTTCTTCACAATTGACAGCAAACTTCCCGTGTCAATCCATAAACTGTGACCACATCATTGCCATGAAAAATTGCTGAACACTTTTGGGCTACCAACCTTCGTCTCGAACATAAATTGGTTACTCGCCTCATGTTTTATCCTCAGTGGCGGCGCCAGCGAGCGAGTAGAACGGTTACAAATGGGTTACATCACTGTTATATTACTGGTTACATAAATGATCTGAATTTTTTAACGGATGCTACTTATTTTTATGAAATTATACTCATAGATGTGTAGATGGCTTGGACATGAAAACTTTCTGTGCTCCCCTGAACTATACGCGTTAACTCTGGCGCGGACGGCATGAGTTTCGTGGCGCTTTTGGCTTCTGTTGATAGGGTGAAATGGTCGTCTGATAAATGATATAATGGTGTACCAAGAAGATCGTCTTCAGCATCAGTTGGACACGATTCAATAGACATGAATTCTTCAGTCAATAGAGAGTCAAATTAACCATCGATTGTGGACGTTTGAAGACAAAGTAGCTTTCTGGTGAGAAGTAGACACAGAACGGAGGAAAGGGCACACTGGTCTGTCGGTGAAGTAGATTTTCGAAGAGCTACACGTTTACGTCTATCAGCTGTTTCCGTAGAATCACTAGGCGAAGACTCCTTCCGTCTTTTGGCAGAAAATAGCCATTTATCCATATCTGATAATCTGGCAACACTCGTTGTTGATTCTGCAAGTGTCTGTCTCAGCCACAGAAATGAGTCACAGACACAATCAGTTCGTGTCTCTGTATTCCTGCCTTCATAACTCTCAAGGCCAATGAAAGGGCACCCTCAATAAAACAATAAAGTATTCGTTATCGTCACCGATTGTAACGAAATGCGACCCTTCATTCGTGCACACAAACCACAGTGTTATGTGTCAGTTGCTATTGATATCAGATCCCTCTGCTCTGCGCCCTGCGTGCACATGTCGACACTGCGTCTCACAAACATTTTATTGATAGAATAAGACTGACATGACTCAGATTCTATAAGACGCACAAGTTTTTTTAATGTTGATGTAGGCGTCAAGTCAATGAGCTCAAATTCACAGAACGGTTACAAGTACGGTTACAATTCGATTTCTAGCGGCTACCATCAGTAACCGTATGTAACACCTTGGCGCCGCCGCTGTTTATCCTTTTAAGTCCATTGTGACCGAATTTCAAGGTCATCCAAATACATTTGTTTGTTAGCAGTAATACTTTAATACTTCAGCCTTTCTTAGTTTTTTAATTACTTTCGTTACTATCTAAAACAATTGATTGGGCAGTTGACTGTGCCACCTCGCAAGCTCGGTAAAAATCTGCTTTCCAATAATTTTTCCCATAAATTTTATCAATGACAGATAGAAACCTTATATACACGTTTCACATTGCCTGTTGATCCATTTTGAGGAAATGAAGTAGCAAGAAAAACAAACTGGATGTTCACTGAATTAGTCGGTTTATCGATAGGACAGCGGCTATTGACACGGCTTAACATAGCCTGGCAATGCTGCTGCCCTCATAAGAAAGAAGAGTGTTGCAGTAAACAGACACTAAAACGAGATTCCACTGAGACACAAATATTGCGAAGTTTTCCGAAGAAAATCTCGGCCCTGAAAAACGATTCGTTTTCACTGATCTGAATCTCCAATTTCTTTGCTTACCTCATCAGCGACTATTCACTTTCCAATTGTTGCAGAATCTGATAAACTTTTCGGTTGGATTCCACAAAAAATCGCAAAGAATTCTGATACACTGACCTCAAAGTGAACATCTTTTGGATTATTGTACATTATGGAACCACAGCATCATTTGACCAATTGGCACATCCAGTCATGTGATCATCAATGAGCTGCGATTGGGACTGATGCGAATGATTACGCATCAATTCTAGTAATTTGCCGTAGGGTTGATCTGAAAAAGGCCTGTGGTACATTTCGTAGTTTTCTTTTGAAATTGGAATTTCTCTAGGGCATCGGAAATGATTTATGCAGCTGAGCATGCTGGTTTACATCAGCATGACCTGCATTGCCTTAACTTTTTGATACTGCGTGTCGCAGGGACAGCAGTGTTACACTGTATAAATGTCCTATTATCCTACACACCTAAATTTTGAAGAAATCAAAATACATTAGTCATGTTAACGTATAACAGAGAAGATTTTCTCTGTTGCTCAATGCGTGAGCGTAATGTGTCGATTACAGTGCCATCAGAGAAATTTTTGTATTCTTATGCCTTTCTTTCCCCTTCCAAGCAAAACTTATAATATCTGGGATATTTCGCTTCACTTTCATTATTGTTTAGCATGTTTTGGGGTGCCCAGTTATACGTAAATATCAATTTCAGATTTCTTCTATGTCATCCGGGCAAATACCTCTATACCAAATCATTTTGTAGGTTACCCCTGAAAATGTAAAAAATTGACTTGATGTTATGTTTTCTGTAACAAAGTTCTCAAAAACATCACGCTTGACCAGTTATACGGTTTACAGGAATCAGTCTGAAAAATCAGTCGTGAAAATTATACAATTTTGCTTTCAGACACAACCTCCACGGTAGTCATGGTGACTTCAATGTATGAAGCTGCTTGTTTTATAACTAGAATGCAATTTTTTACTATATTTTGTGTATATATTCGACAAAAATGGAGAGTAGACGAAATTGTCCAGTTACCATGCGCTATGCTTCTAAGGGCTAAGCTAGACCCATAAAAATGGCACAGCTGGTGGTAGATCTGCTTAACATACTCTCTGATTATCCGATTGTCATTATCTTTTTCAACTGTTATTTCAATTCGTCAGACGCATCAGTGAGAAGGCCGATTATACACTGCGTCGACTGCTACTCTTCATTCCAAATTTTCGAAATGAAATCTCTAAGTTCGTTATGCGTTATGTCGTATACAGCTGTATGAATTAACAGCCCAATTCTTGTTGGCGTCCTTGAGCAATGCAAATTTCAAAGGTCAAGTCTATTTCGACTCTTAATGACGTTCATCTGGTCACTTTCCTATAGTGAGCAAATTAGCAAGGGCTAACCTTTGGCGAAACACAATTAATAGGCTAATGAATTAAATCACAAATCGAACTATTCAGTAAGTAAAACCAGTGTGAAAAAAAATAAAACACAAATGTAAATGTTGATAATATTCAAATGGTAGGTAATGAAGAAAAAGGACTGTGTAATTATAAGTAGAGTGAGAAAAAATTGATAACTTACTCGAGAACTCCTGCCTGTCTGCCACACTGTGTGTTGGGCAGTGTAGTAATTGCAGAATTTGCTTATATTGACAAAACTTAATCTGCAGGTCTGGTCGCCCAGATGCTTGTATATGTCAATTGCGTCAGAATGAAATGAGGCTATTCAAACCCAGCGTTGCGTCGGAATAACGTGTCTCTTGGCAAATAGGTAATCGCACGCATCGGCACGTGAGAATAAACGGGACACTCAAAGCTAACAAAGTTGGTGCGAACAGCCATAAACTTTATTTGTAGTGAGGCTATTTAGACAGAAAATTTTGTTCGTGCCCCTTGTTGAATGTGAATAACGAATTCTTTGTTTCCACCTTGTTTCCACGCAGACTCAAATCAAAATTTAAAAGCAAAATCGAATATATTCAGATGATTCAAATTATACTGGGTATTTAGATGTAATTTAATCACATGAGGTGAAACCTAGGTTCTGAGGCCATATTATGGCCAATATACATTAAATTATGAAAACATGACAAATAATAAATATGCCGCTATATTTTATACATAAGTTGATACCCTGGTACTGAGATGTATCATCTTCAATATTATACTTGTAATCTTTATAAGGCATGTTTGTTGTACAAGAAAATTGTTAACTTGAGGATAGCAGCAGTTACTTTGCACATAAAGCTTAGATAAACTCTGCAGAAGTTACTAGGAATGACATGAATATGCTCAGTAATTCATATCTTGTAATTCATATCATTGTAGTGGTAAGCGAAATATGAATAGAAGTCGTACACAAAACTCTGCCTTCCGGTACGTCGTTCGATCTCTGGTGATTGATGAAATGGGTGTTCCATCAATATCAAGCAACTTCACTTCCTTTCCGATTATGGAGATTCTGATAGTATTAATAATTATGATATTATTTTCATAATTACACATTCTTTGTCTAATACATGGTTTCCGAAATGAACAAATTTAAATCACCCAGCATGATTCGAGCGGTTTGCTGAAGCATTTGAGTATATGTTATATATGTTGAACTTTGAATTTTTCATCAAAGCATTTACGTATAAACAGCGTGGAAACAGGATTCGTTATTTACACGCTACAATATGCGATTAACAAATTAGTAATAGAATAATTATTCAAACGATTTTTGAGTGCAAACAGCCTCACTATACATATAGTTTATACATATATACATATATATATATATAGTATATATATATATATATATATATATATATATATATATAGTATATACATATATATATATATATATATATATTATATATAATATATATATATATATATATATATATATATATATAGTATATACATATATATATATATATATATATATATATATAGTATATACATATATATATATGGACTTTCACAGTTCCTACTAGCTTTATCATCTGGCCAGCCGCACCTCAGTAGTCCGTTTATTGACACGCACCGATGCGTGCGAATAGCCATTTAGCAATATACCGAGGATTTCGTAGTTCCGCTTTAACAGTCTGTTGTTGTGTGATGATTGAAGAAAGCCTTGCTGGCTGTCTGATTGTGGCGTGTATTGTCCAAGTTTTCGCTTTTTCAAGCCACTTCAGGTGTAGAAAGATAATTTTATAGATAGGCCTACTTAAAATTGTAGATCCTCAACATCTGTTAGATGTAAATTTGTTATATGTCCCACATTATTAGTCACCCCTCATTTTTTTCAGCATTTTTTCTTCATCGTTTTTGTCAATATGTACTAAATATTGATTTCAAAACAAAAGTCGATTTGCGCAAACCTTAAGCATTTGAAAAGTGGAAAATAGCCGGTAGCACCAGCAGAAAAAGGTATGCATCTAATTAATTTACGCATGTATGGAAATCATGCATATGGTGCTTGTAATGCAAAAAATCTTATTCAAATGTATCATGCAATATAGCAATGAACCCTGCAGTTTATCTCCCAATAGACTTTTTATGCTATTCTACACTCCTGTAAGAGTTGCATAAATTTTATCAGTCGATGTAACGTAGAGAAGCTTCTACCCTCCGATTGTTCAACCGGCGTGTCGTTATTGCACACAACCACACGTCCTTGGTAAATCACCAATGTAAACTGCAACAAGACGTTTTCAGTGCCGAATAATCAATAAATCTACCCAATCAATACCTCCAATCAAACAATATCATTGTAATCGACTGGCCTAGAAACAGCCCAGACATGAACCCTATCGAAATGCTTTTGGGGTATTGTTAAGAGACTTGAGAGTCAGACACTAGAAACAAAATCTGAAATTATTGCAGCATTAAGCAAAGCCTGGCACCGTGATGAAGCCATTGCAAACTCTTGTCAGCGTCTGAAAATGTCTGCCTGATTGAATTACTTTTCTCATTTGAGCGAAAGGTGCATGGTATGTCTGTGATATTTTTCTAGTTTACATGGATTACACGAACGCCTTTTTCATGTATATCTGATTATACATGTTTTGATGGATGACATTTGTTTTCAATGTTCTAAGAATAATTAATATCTAGTGGTATTTGTCTTCGATAAATAGCAATATTACTTGTCTTTCGATATTAATAGAAATAATTAGTAGAAACGTAGAATTATAGACAAACAAGCATAAAAATCAGAAATAATTGAAAAAATGGGGGAAAGGTGACTAATAATGTGGGACAGACTGTAGAAAATGACTCATACACAGAAAGTTATCAATCCAATAGGCCCATTTATTATTGAAATAATTATAAAAATGATTGAAAGCACGACTAAACTATAGGCTAGATGGAAAGATATGTTATCAAAGATATCTTCAAAGATATATCAAAATGATCTGACAAACAGCCTTGAAAGAAATTGAAAGAAACGATTGAAGCAACTTAAAATACAGAATTTCCGCATACGTGCAGCTTCAATACACAGCCATTGCTATTGTATTTTAATAAAATACTTCACTATTGGGCGACTAACGCTTGCCTTGAGTATATCTCTTACGACGAACTACCTGATCACAATACAGTCTATGCATCATTCTATTCCAACAGAAGAAGCAATTCATAGCTTATTGAAGAAACAGCCATTTAGATACTCAGGAAGTCAGTGGTCTATCTCACTGGCAAATTCGATCTTTGCTTTCTGTAATTACGGAAAATACATATTTCAACTTTGAAAACCAAATCCGTTGACGAATCAGAGGATTACCAATGGATTCGCCGCTGTCCGGAATTCTAGCGGTAGTAGGCTATTCATGCATGATATTGAAAGACAGACACTTCGATCAATTGATGCTAGCAAAAAGTGAATCTACTGCAAAAGAATTCCATGACCTTAATTATCAGAATCCAAGCATAAATTTTCAGATCGAGCTCCCAAAAAACGAAATTCAACTGAGTATATTAAACCTTGCAATTAGGTCTAAGTGTATTGAGTGTTGAAATTCGACTTTTATAATCTACCAACAAAGAAATAAAGACATTTCCATCAATTACGATCAAATATATCAAACTGACATTAGAAGAGTTAGAAGATGGAATTGAAACAACGAATAGAACCGCATCATGTCTCTAATGCTCTAATCCAAATGCAACAAATTATCAGTTTAAGCATTTTGAAGAAGCTTAATAATTCTAGAAACATTTCATCCGATCATCACCAAGACCAAAGATGATTGAGCTGAGACAGAAGGAAAGAGACAGCAAAGACAAATGTTGGCCTATCTGAAATTACCATATATGTCAGAAAGAGTGAATTAAGAGATAAGAAAGTTTTCCGCCAAGAAGGTTTGAATATCAGCTTAGTTCAATGGTCACATACTCGAAGAAGCGGATTAAAGAACAAAACTAAATTCGAAACTTGGTGTCAACTTGCCTCGTGTCCAATTTAAAAAAAAGTTAAGTTTGCTTGAAGATAAACGTAATTTACTAAACATCATGCCTCAAGTGTGAACGATTCTATATCGGAAGTACTACAAGAACTTTGCATATCACAGCAAAAGAGCATGAATGTGCAACACAAATAATGTCATCCGTTTATAGATATCTGCAAAATTGTCAAGCCAAGAATATACAAATTGATACACTATGAATATCTAGAGAGAATGACAGCTATTACGTATATAGAAGACACCAACACCATTGATTCCGCGACCGTACTCACCTGACCCAGGAATCAAACCGAAGTCCGCGGTGGAGACGAGCTCGCACATTCTTCACTAGGCCACGCTGACGGTACAAAAGGAATGCGAGTGAAGGCAGTAGTCATCTCCAAGCTTTCGATATTTCTTGAAGTGGGCTACTGTCTTCATTCGCATTCCTTTAATACGAAATCCAAATCTCCTGCGTCCAACGTGAACTTTATCTTGGTATGTAATTCACTGAAAACACATAATTCAACCCAAATCAAGTTCATTGGAGAACGTCGGATTAAAGAAATTACAAAGTAATTTGAGTTGAATTGGAAGCTCAGTCTTTACTGTTTAGTGGCTTTTGACCGGTGTCTGATCTAACAAAATGCTGTACATCAAGCTGTTCATAGAACACCATTTCCTGTATATCCCCGCTGCTGAAAATGCACGTTCGCTTGTAGCGAAGGTGCTGGGTGGCAGCAATTATGTACATTACCCTGCAGGTACTCGGGTGCTGGCCTGCGAGCTCGACTCACTACCTCAGATGGTCAATTGTATTGCATTGAAATACTCGTGCGAAACGTGTGCAAGCGAATTATGAGTAAAGGAATGCTTTTGTAAGTAGGTACAAAAAAACCCCAAGCTGTTGATGTAGTATCTTTCTTGAAAGAAAAAAAAGTCATATGAGCGCTTTCGGAACTTCTCGCTCAGATGTGTACTGCTCCATATGTAATGTAATAATCTACGGGAAGCACTAAAGGATGTTTACCACGGAACCACGGTAGTTAAGGAGACTTTAGCCGCGGAATTTCTCCGCGGCGATTACCCTAAAGGTCTAATTGATATTCATTCCTGCCCTCGCGATCACTCTCCCGAATATGGACCTAAGAAAAAAGAAGTCTTCATCCGCTTTCCCCTTCTCAGTCATTTGAAAAAACTCTTGTCATCAGCAGAGCATTAAAAGCAGCCACTGACTTCCCTGCTGCAGAAGTACGAGATATTCATCGCACAAAGCAGCTGCCAATTGTATCTGAAAGACCACCTCTCAGCTCACTCCCGGTCGCAAATAATTCACCAGTTCACATGCATGTGCAGATGCACGTATATCGGTCGCACTGAGAGAAGGCTTGGTGATCAAATAAGAGAAAACGTGCCAAAATGGATAGCGGGAGGTTCGTTCAAAGGAAAGACCGGACAGCAGCGTGACTCACCACCTACAGATGCGTAAACTGACACCTAGGAACCGTCTTTATAATTGCTTCTCCATCATCTCGAACGCCCATAACAGTTTCTTACTCGCAGTGCGGGAGGCTTTAGAAAAAAGTCACGTGACCGAATCTTGTGCGGAAGAAGGAGCATGTATTAGCTCTCTCTTCAACTGCCTGGGTCATAGACCAATCATCGCAGTCCATCAGTATATTCCCTTTAGTCTTTCCTGTACATGATTAAATTGCATAGGGTGGAGTACACCTCTGAACGAGAAGCTCCGAAGGCTTTCATGTGATTTTTATTTTCTTACAAGAAAGATCCTACATCAACAACTTGCGGCCTTTTTTGTATGTAAAGGAATGCTGTTTATTGATCTTTCATAGACATTGAGTAAAATGGATTGTGTATGTATATTAATTTGTCCTTAGCTAGAACAGGTAAATTATAAAATAATCTCAAATAAAAGTTTTCAAATAGTCATTTTCAACACGAAGAAAGCACGAGCACTCAAAATTTATGAAGAAGACGGGCATCGGCGAGCATCGCCTTCTAACGGTGCAGTGGTAAACAGTGGCAAACTGCAGCCGGTGTGAAAGTCTAGAGGTGAATTATCACCAGCAGTGTCTTTCTGCATCAAATGTGAGATGACTGAAGTATGAAGACAGACTGTATTACAGCAGTTCATGTTTTCTTTTAATTTTTGACCAAAGTTGTGTGATTGCCCTTGATTCAGAAGTTGCGTCCCGTGTGTTATTGAGCTTAGAAGTCTCGTGTGAAATCGAGTAATCGACTGTATATTTTTGTGAATATCTGCACTTTCTTTTATCTGGGCAGACAGTAATAGACTTGCTCAGTCATAAAATTGTCGACGTTTCTTTTGCTTACTCTTATTTTTGGGAAGTTCTCCAATGTGTTTTGTTCTTGCAGATGCAGAATTAGTGTGGCTACTCTTATTTCATGTACATGTAAGATCTTAATCCTTTATATGCATGACTAAAGGATGTGTTTACTTATTATCAATAAAGGAATCCAATTATGAAATTCTTTGCAAAAATCACGTGAAATACAAAAATTGTATTATGCTCAAACTTCAGGTATAATCTGTATATGGTTCTGCAAATAGTAAGGACCAACGTGCTTAATTATTTCGCGATCTCACACGGATGCGAGAACTCCAAAGTTATATCCTTGAATATCTTTTCACTGAAACGTAAATGATTTAAAGCTCAGGTTGTGGAATATCAGCCTTTCAAGATACAAATATACAACATGTAGTTAAATTTTATGTAGGAGCATAATTATTAACTGTTTTCTTGTGTATGCTCACCTCTACACGCCATAACATCTGAACTGATTTCTCAATTTAGTTTTCTATACGATCCTTTATGAAATATGTTTCACACGATGTTTTGAGTGGAACATGTGATGAGTGATGGCAAAACATAGAAATGACCATATTTTGTTAAATTACGAAAAATGCCGAATTTCCGAAAAAATTAAGAACGATGTCTGAAACGTATTTTCTTGTATGTCTCCAAGACTAATGTAACTGGAGAGTTGATAGCTGCAGATAGGTACATATGTTAATGAGTAGTAAGCAACTATTGCACTCATCTATCTTCGGATTCAGTAGAGGGCAGTGACTCACCTGTCGATACTTCTTTACTTTCTAGAATGCTGAGATTGATAGTCTTGTTGCATCATTGCGGCCTTTATTATATGTCAAAAAACAGTGTTGATGCTCGCACTCCCGTGGCAGTGACTTTTGCTCATTGACTTTATTCACTTTATCTATTTATAATGACTTTAATTTTCTTTATTGTACGCGTCCCTGAAGTGTTCCCCGACAAGAATCGGCGAAAGGCCTCGCAACTTATGACATTGCTTTGTCTTATTTTCATAACGAAAACCACAACAGCCAACAAATATTTTAACAATTACATTTGCTTCACTCAACATATTATTTTACAAGGCGGCCATCAGCGACAGATACAACCGGCACATAAGGCCCCGCAACTTATGACATCGTTTTGTCTTATTTTCATAACAAAGAGATGTAAATGTTATCAAAATTAGGAAAATGTATCCGAAAGCTTATCAAAAGTCTTTCACTGGTAATACTTTCAATTTCATGTTTTGTGTTGTATCTTCTGTTGGTGTTAGCAAAGAAACTGACCAATATTATGACATATTCGGCCACTGACCACAACTGCTCGGACTCAACATTCAGATATTAGAAGAGGAATGCTGCTTTAGAGGCAGAGGCGAATATCAACCGATCTGTTTCAGGAGGCTCTGCGTCTTAGGCAAGAGCCAAGTCATTCAAGGAAACCTCGAAATGTGAAAAATACCAAGACCAGGACGATGTATATACTTATTGGTGTGATAGAATTGCAGTTTTATTACTTCTCGTAGCGCAGTTTTGTGAGGATAGATTAAAGTCTGCCATCATTTATCAAATTTTTGGATTTTTTCCATTTGTATTTATTTTTATGTTAGTCAATGACAACATAAACAAAATCCATTCAATAGGAATATAGCAATAAGCTTAAAGATTTGGACTGTGCAGACGAAATATTCCAAATATGATATACGTACACCCTCTAACTACGAAAGCGGAACACAATACTGGTCTTGACTATATGAAGTCGAAGGTGATGAATGTGACTTGTCAAGATAGTTAGGCGGTGTTCAATATGAATGACAGAAGTGGTGATCATTTCACACACCTCGGTAGCTTTGTAGGAAACGACGTCGATATCAAGATAGATATCAACTGTAGAATCGTGAAGGCTTTCCTAACACCCGCCCCTGCAGGAAGGAGAAGAAATGAACACCTGAACAGACGTGTTGCAGAGCTTTCATTGAAGACCTCAAACACAAGAACATTCAGACGATTGGAAAAGATGGCGGCAAGACTTGACAACATCAGGCACTGAGGCTACAGGTAGTTTGTCAATAGCGTCTAAGGGACGATCATACTGAATTAAGCAATTCATTGACAGCTCGATATTTCTGGATTACTCAGAAGTTGTGTGGTCAGAATTATAGGATCTTAGAATTGTTTATAGGAACCAAAAAGGCGACAAAAAGATGAATAGTAGGGATCTTCCCTTGAAAACAATCTAATACCATCGAATCAAAAACTGTAAACTTTCTAACTTTATGAATTATCTTTCTCAAATCGGTGAAAATTTCCTAATCCTACGGTGATGTCATTTACGCCCCTGAATGCTAGAAGTAGAAATCTATAAGTCTTACAACGCTTCGACTGTGTCATTAACGAACAATATTATTGAATGACGCTGTGCTGCATGCTGGGCATTTGTCTCCGACCTCATTTCTACACTAAGTGCTTACTCAATGCACACGCATACATGCTTCATTATCGCGATGTAGACAGCAAATGCTTGAGATACGAAGTAACTGCTATGCTACCGAAGCATCTTCAATTGTGGGAATAGATATCAGATGGAAAGAGGTCGCTCAACCAATGCACCTTAAAGCGTTGCTTTTTCGCCACGTGTAAACACGTCCGTGGGCTAAAGCGTTGCTTTCTTGCGTCATGTAAACACGCCCGTGGGTTGAAGCATTGCTTTCTCGTTGCGTGTAAACACGTCCGTTAGTTGACGCATCGTTTTCTCGCTGCGTGTAGACACGTTTGAAGGTTGAAGTGTTGCTTTCTTGCGTTGTGTAAACACGCCCGTGGGTTGAAGCATTGCTTCTCGTTGCGTGTAAACACGTCCGTTAGTTGAAGCATCGTTTTCTCGCTGCGTGTAGACACGTTCGAAGGTTGAAGTGTTGCTTTCTTGCGACGTGTAAACACGTCCGTGGGTTGAAGCGTTGTTTTCTCGCTGCGTGTAAACACGTCCGTTAGTTGACGCATCGTTTTAGGTTGAAGTGTTGCTTTCTTGCGTCGTGTAAACACGTCCGTGGGTTGAAGCGTTGTTTTCTCGTTGCGTGTAAACACGCCCGTTAGTTGAAGCATCGTTTTCTCGCTGCGTGTAGACACGTTCGAAGTTTGAAGTGTTGCTTTCTTGCGACGTGTAAACACGTCCGTGGGTTGAAGTGTTGTTTTCTCGTTGCGTGTAAACACGTCCGTTAGTTGACGCATCGTTTTCTCGCTGCGTGTAGACACGTTCGAAGGTTGAAGTGTTGCTTTCTTGCGTCGTGTAAACACGCCCGTGGGTTGAAGCATTGCCTTCTCGTTGCGTGTAAACACGTCCGTTAGTTGAAGCATCGTTTTCTCGCTGCGTGTAGACACGTTCGAAGGTTGAAGTGTTGCTTTCTTGCGTCGTGTAAACACGTCCGTGGGTTGAAGCGTTGTTTTCTCGTTGCGTGTAGACACGTCCGTTAGTTGAAGCATCGTTTTCTCGCTGCGTGTAGACACGTTCGAAGGTTGAAGTGTTGCTTTCTTGCGTGTAGAAACGTCCGTGGGTTGAAGCGTTGTTTTCTCGCTGCGTGTAGACACGTTCGAAGGTTGAAGTGTTGCTTTCTTGCGTCGTGTAAACACGCCCGTGGGTTGAAGCATTGCCTTCTCGCTGCTTGTAGACACGTTCGTAGGTTGAAGTGTTGCTTTCTTGCGTCGTATAAACACGCCCGTGGGTTGAAGCGTTGTTTTCTCTCTGCGTGTAAACACGTCCGTTAGTTGACGCATCGTTTTCTCGTTGCGTGTAGACACGTTCGTAGGTTGAAGTGTTGCTTTCTTGCGTTGTGTAAACACGCCCGTGGGTTGAAGCGTTGTTTTCTCTCTGCGTGTAAACACGTCCGTTAGTTGACGCATCGTTTTCTCGTTGCGTGTAGACACGTTCGTAGGTTGAAGTGTTGCTTTCTTGCGTTGTGTAAACACGCCCGTGGGTTGAAGCGTTGTTTTCTCGTTGCGTGTAAACACGTCCGTTTAGTTGACGCATCGTTTTCTCGCTGCTTGTAGACACGTTCGAAGGTTGAAGTGTTGCTTTCTTGCGTTGTGTAAACACGCCCGTGGGTTGAAGCATTGCTTTCTCGTTGTGTGTAAACACGTCCGTTAGTTGAAGCATCGTTTTCTCGCTGCGTGTAGACACGTTCGAAGGTTGAAGTGTTGCTTTCTTGTTGCGTGTAGAAACGTCCGTGGGTTGAAGCGTTGTTTTCTCGTTGCCTTTCTTGCGTCGTGTAAACACGTCCGTGGGTTGAAGCGTTGTTTTCTCGTTGCGTGTAAACACGTCCGTTAGTTGAAGCATCGTTTTCTCGCTGCTTGTAAACACGTTTGATAGTTGAAGCGTTGTTTTCTCGCTGCCTGCAAACACGTTCGTGGGTTGAAGCATCGTTTTCTCTCTACGTGTAAGCACGTCCTCTTTGAGAATTAGTGAGTCAAATACCTCCAAAAAATGTGTAAACTTGTAAAAGATCTATTATTGTTAGGAATATTTATTGCTAGAAAAACTTGTATAATCTATCTTGATTTCTTATATTCTGATCTGTTAAAAAATTTGTTAAGTATGTAGTCAACTCTGCTTTCTTATGGGGAGGGAAGGGAAAAAAGTCTGTCAGTCATTGATTAATGCAGATCGTTTCGTAAACAATTGCACAGAAAAAATCGACAAATTTTCAAATGTGATTTTATTGTTAAAGTCCCGGTTCAATTTTTAAAAACTATATGCCAGGGGTGCGCAACCTTTTGCATTTTTCGGCCACCATTTCGAAGGTCTAAAGAATCACGGCCACACTTAATATGTGTGCAAACAACTAGGTCAATAGCCAATCCTTTTTATATTGCACCACTCAAATTAGCTTTCCCTGATTAATGACGCAGTGAAAATCGCATAAAGGCCTGCATCGTAAAGAATGAGTTAGCAAGTTAACCCATATACTACCGACGGTCATTTTTGACCCGAAAAGATTTTAAGCTTAAAGTGTTATCAGCACTTGAAAAGTTGAAGGCATGTTTTTTTAAGGGCAACCGAAGGAGAAAACGCTTTACTAAGTTATTGTAATAATTCATAAAGGAATCACGAGCCATACAAAATTCATTCATTCATTCATCACAGGGCTGGTGATCTAGCAGGCATCCTTATTCAGGCCATGGAATTGAAGCTCGCGTGCGCGAACAATTCAAGTGAACTACAATTGCCCCTTTTGTTTCTTTTAGCTGATGTATGCACATGAATCTAACTTCCCTTAAATATTCTATTCATGAGTTATCGAACTGCTTGAACGCCTTCTTCGCGTCTGCGGGCGCGCATCTTTCCAAGCAGCATGGGCATTAAGGTGTTCGACAGCTACAAGGTGACTAGTATACTACTATAGTGACGATTGTTTTTCGATCACCTTGAACTCTAGAAATATTTGCAATATACATGTACAGTATTTTTTTCATTTACTTCTCATTGACACGGCCGCACTTTGTCTCTGCTACGGCCGCAGGTTGCGCACCCCTGCTATGTGCCATATGAAACCTTATGTTCCATAGATTGTTTTGGCATATGTTTTACATTCCTAAGTGGTCAGTAGAAAGAAAATTGAGCGTTTTTTGTGCAATTATTTGTGCATGGAGACGACATAATATTTAATGAAAACTGACAGTGTGAATCAGCTTTTTCATGATGTGAAGATCTCAAGATTCGCTGAATATACTAAACGATACAGTGCTAATAAGCTTTACCAAAAATGTTGCTTTAAAATATCTGACACGATTTTCCATTGATGAAGTACTAATATTTGCAGGGCGATTAGGCTGTGCACGAGAAGCAGGAAATCAAGGTTGTCGCCATTGAATCAGGCTCGTGTTTAGCTTTGAGAGGATATATTTTTACGACTTTCGACAACATTTGGGGCATACTTGTACCTGATTTTCCGCTAACTTTTGCGTTAGCAATGATTTTAGCGGTCAACTGCGCACAACTTGATAACTTTTATTGTATTAAAGTTGGCGTTTTTTGAGTTTGTGTTTAAAAGAATGCTGGTGTTATCAGCTCCAAGAATATGTAAGTTTTATCAAGATCACCTTATCGGTTCACTGGCAAACTTCAAATTTACTTTATTCACACGCTCAGTCATTTGGTGAGTCATCATTTCCCTCGATTGCGGTCAGAAGATTTTGAAACGCTGGCGTCCTATAAGTGGATCAATGATGACAGGAGACTGGGGCATTATTGGACATGATCAACTATGAAGTAACTAACTTCCAATCACTGGTTGCTTCATTGAATTAAGCAAGTCAAACTGTTTCCTAGAGCAAGTGTCTCGGGCTCTCTGCTCACCAAGTGAACAAGTTTAATGATCAATTAATTATGAGCCTACGATGAAATTTGATGAGAATTTAAAAAATATTAGAGCTTTTTGGGTTGTGCAACGATTTAGGAAACGGACTGTGTGATATAATTACGCAGTTGTAAATCTGACAACTCCAATTTGAATGAAAGGAATTGCCAAAATAGAAGATATAGTATCCTAAAGATGGGTCAGTGTCATTCATGAACTTGTGGATTCAACTAGTATCTGAGAGAACAATTCAGAATGGTTCGGGACGAATTACTATTCTTGTTCATGGTTTGATAATTTTCTTTTGAAATTACGTTTTGGCTATTAGTGCAAGAATATGATGGTGTCGGACTTTCTATGTATGAAAGCTTGATTAGTTTTTTTTACTGAATTTTCACCCCTAGCACAGCTATGAGCCATGAACGAAGCTAGGGGTTACTCAATGAAAAGTAACAAATTGTATTATTTTAAATAATAAAATAAAAAAAAACAGATCTTCTAATCTGATTTAACTGTCCCCATCAGAAACCTATTCGCACGCCTCTTGAAAGTATCAAGATTGTATTGGTTAGGGAAAGTGGTCTGGGGAAGCTGATTCCAAAGTTGTGCCGTGCGAACAAAAAAGCTTTTCGAGCGACTCACAGTACGTGCGCGTTCTAAGCTCACATTATAGCATGTGAGTTCATTAGCTCTGCGTGTGCTTCTGGAGAAGATCTTAGGTTTGGGTACGCACTCATTTACTGCAGAGCTGCTTCTACCGAAATAGTACCTGTAGAAGAGACTGAGTGAAGCAACATCCCGTCTGACGGAGAGCGGCTGCAACTTGCTAGCAAGTTTTTCACCCATGAGATTCTTAACACGTTTCTCAACCCGTTCAAGGAGGTTAAGATGCGTTTGTGGGGCGCCTGCCCACAGATGACAACAATACTCCATCAGAGGACGAATAGTGGACTTGTAAAGATAGCAGACAGTCTGTGGTGGAAGATAGCTGCTGGCACGATCGAGACTACCAATGCGTTGAGCTGCCTGCTTGCTAATGGATTGGATGTACGGTTTCCATGACAAGTCTTTCGTAACCGCCAATCCAAAGAAGGAGATGGAATCTTGTTCTCTGATCCTATGATCTGACATCTTAATGCTATGATCATCATCTCCTTTAAGTCGTGAGTGCAGAATACTCTGAGTTTTTGAAGAATTGAAGGAAACAAGCCAATTGGCGCCCCATTCTGAGACCCTGCGTAAGTCTTCATTAAGAACGTCGCATAACTGCTGACGTTGCTGAGTGTTTTTAGCGAGTCGCTCATTGGAATTGAAGAGTTTTGTGTCATCTGCATACATCACCAATTTACTCACTAGGCAGTCTGGGAGGTCGTTGATGTACAGCAGAAAAAGAGTGGGTCCCAAAATTGACCCTTGAGGAACTCCTGCATTGACAAACTTGGTGGAAGACTTTTGGCCATCTAAGACGACAGATATCTGCCGGTCACTAAGGAAAGAAGCAAGAAGTTTGTGGAGTTGATCAGCAACTCCATAGGACTTTAGCTTTATAAGGAGTCCCTGATGCCAGACTTTATCGAATGCCTTGGAAATATCCAAGGCAACTGATCTCGTCTCACCTTGTCTGTCAAGGACACGACTCACATGTTCAGTGACATATGAAAGAAGATCTGCAGTTGGTCGAGAGTGCCTGAAGCCATACTGTTCTTCTGATAGAAGGTTCTGAGTTTCAAGGAAGTTAACAATGTGTTGGTTAATCACTGCTTCAAAAATCTTGCCAGCAATTGGAAGCAGGCTGATAGGGCGGTAACTAGATGGAAGAGATGAGTCAGAACCTTTCTTTGGAACTGGAACCACGGAAGCTACTTTCCAACAAGAGGGAAACTCACCGGTGGATACACATCTACTGAACAGTTTAGATAAAAGTGGAGAAAGCTCAGGTGAGAGATGCTTGAAGACCGAAACCGGGATGCCATCTGGTCCACTAGACTTAGAGCTATCGAGACCGGCGATGATCTTTTTGACGTTTCGGACTGTGACTGAAGGAGGACTAACTGTCTCATCAGTGCGCGTGGGAATTGGAGGTGGAATTCTACCTCCATCGTCTAATGACGAATTCTTCGCAAACTCCTTGCAAAGAAGCTCGGCTTTGTTTGCTGAGGTTGTCGCCATAGAAGTACTGACTTCGGCATGACGGAGTGCTGGGATGGAGGATTTGTTCCTATTGGTGATACTGTTGTAAATCCTCCAGAAGTCCTCTGAGCTACGAAGCCTTCTCAAGGGAAGGCTTGTCTTGGCATAGACTCCAAGACCATGACAAGGTGCTTTATCCATCCGGTGAAATATGTATCCATCAGGAGTAACGTCGCTTGATGACACACTGGGATCTAACCTGGTTTCCGAAAGGGCTAGAAGATCTGGTGACTTACCTTGCAGGAAGATGTTGATGTCGTCGTAATTGGACCTCAGTCCTCTTACGTTGCTGAAGCTGATCGTGAGAGGGGTTTTGAGCTTGACGGCTTGACTACGTTTCTCGTGTGCCTTTCTCATTTTCATAATTTCTCATAGAATATCAATCAAATAAACGAAAATTATACTGTACAACAAAGTGATACAAGAAACTTTGGAAGGCATCAGAAAAACGTAAATAATAGCAACAAAGCTGTAATAAATAATACGCAAAAAGACACTTATAGGCACAGTTCATGTCGCAAAAGCTTGAAGAAACCCAAATGAGAACCCCTTTGCCGTAACAATGGGTACAAGTCAGGTAGGGCACAGAGGAACCGGATACAGCTACACGGGCTAAACCCCTCAGTAAAGCTACCCACGCATGTCCGTGGCAGTGGAACTGTACCGCCTTTTTTCGTGCAGTTGACCGGGCCTGCCTCCCAAAGCATTACCAGTGGGTTCGGGACCCTCGAACTACCTGACGCCCGTATGCCGTGAATACGTTGGATCTGTCACACCTTAACCTGCAACAAATGGGGAAGTGCAAAAGAGAGCAGTGGAAGGAAGTTCGATCACAAATGAGCCAAATAAGTGCCATGCCCAAAAACCTGATTCAACAACATGAAACATCTGATGACTGTTCATATCTCGCAAACCAGGGGGTGGTGTTAATTGGGACGGCCGAAGCCTACCACACATTTAAAATAAACAAACGCGAAGAAAAAGAATGAAAAATTAATCAAACATAAATAAATTCAATGACCAGTAAAATAAAAATAATATTCCAGAGCCTGCTAGTTAGCCGGAGCACGGTCACAAACCGCCGACAATAAACCTTTCCGACAAGGTAGAACCCAAAGAAGCATGAGCTTCAGACGACAAAGCCTTATTGCGACTCCGTTTTCACCCTTTCACCGCTTTGAGGCCGCAGGTTGAGTGAGAAAGGGAAAAGACAATTGCAGGTTGAGTAAGAGACAATTGTCCGGTCGAGGCTCTGAAACTCAATGATTTCCGCAAAATCGAAAGCCTTCTCCGAGGAAGGACATACTTGTATTTGCAATTTATTCTCGAGTCAAGGCGGAGAAATGACATGTCAAGGACAGAATTTCCATCCTAATTGAATCATCACGCGGCAAAAAGAGATAAGTAGGATTGCAATTCAAGGCGTTGGTATGAGCGGCAATCATCAGTTGAATTTTCTGTAAATCCAAGAAACTGCTACCTCAATATGATTCTGATTCATTGTCAAATTCTCCGCTTAAACATTATCGTTCGATTGTTATTCGTATCATTGATTATGCGGCTTCCCAAGTAGCGATGTCTCGCGCATTCACATCGTCGAGGTTGTTCCAATTCTCTAATTTTTATGATCCCTCTAAGGAAGTCCCTCAGCGCGCGCTGAAGTTCTCCTGTCCTCACCGCTCTACGTACGAACTCGTCTACAATTTGCCTTCCCTGAAGATTATCCGAATTCGATGGCTGTATGATATTATTTGGAACGTATTGCCGTGAATCTATCGTCAGTCTTATGCGTTGATGAGATTGTCTTATCTTAGTTGCGTGGTACTGTCTGTTAGTTTCTCATTCATTCAACGGAGAATTATATACAACAAAACGATAAGAAAACTTCATGGTTGTATGAATCATGACATGTCCATTAGCTGATCATGCGGCGAGCTTCAGTTATGATGAATGTCTAATGAGCAAGCCAGATGAAATGCAATTTTTTTACTGAAGTATTTCATGGCTTTATGCTTCTAATCTTCTCTCTTCTCTAATGCCAAAAATAAGTGGGTGGCCGTTTCGGGTCCAGACCTTTAGTGAATGCAAGCTTGACAGGTTTTGACATATTCTTCGTATTCGTGATGTATCATTTTTGCGCTGTTAAAGCTTTTTGGACGTGAAGTGCTTGCTTATTTAAGCAATCAATCTGTTGATAATGTTGGCTTTGGAGAAGAGAGAAAATTGGAATTATCCTCTGTAATTGAATATGCTTTTCCTTTAAAAGCTCCTTTCGTTAGATGTCATTTGTTATAGATCCCAAATTTATGCTTTTTGTATAACTTGCGTTTTTAGGTTTCGCATGAATCTTATTGCAATCACTCAACTTACACGGATTCCAAAACATTGTTTTTCCTACTCAGTAAAGTATTTTTACAGTTAGCACTAAACATTTAATTCTATTTTCAAGGTAATTATCATACCATATCCGAACAAAAATCTCTCACACTCCGAGAGCAGCAATTCTTTGTGTACGAGGAACAAGAACATCCTTAAGCCCATTAATTGACACCTCTGACATCGAAATCACACGTTCTTTTTCAATTGATAAGCTTTTTGTGCAGCACTTTTTAATTTTATGCGTTAGGCACTTGTAAGTAAACTTTTTATCTTATGAAATACAGTTTCCTGTTTAAAAAATAAATAAAAATTTACATCATATCTAGCTATAATATCTGTGCATTTCTAATATATAGCTATCTTGCAAACTGAAGGTATTCATTTACCCTCATCATTTTTCAATTTCCATATTATGTACCAGAGACCTTGATGAAGATTGTATGAATACTTGTTTACGTAGAACTTCGTCGTCTAATTGAAAGCCTCAATACAAATAATATTGTGATGAATATCATAATTAAACAAGTATATATTTTATGATAAAATTTGACTTCAAGTATAAAATTGATATGTATAAAATCATTGTTAACTGGCTGATGGTCAAGATTTTTTCACGATGAATTACGCGATTAATAAAAGTTCATGGGAAGGAATAAGAGAGCATCACGAAGAGAGCA
This sequence comes from Prostheceraeus crozeri, assembly GCA_907163375.1. Taxonomy (NCBI): domain Eukaryota; kingdom Metazoa; phylum Platyhelminthes; order Polycladida; family Euryleptidae; genus Prostheceraeus; species Prostheceraeus crozeri. The sequence continues at coordinate 136,731 of CAJQUW010002941.1, read as the reverse complement.
AGTTTACAGAATTTTCACCCCTATCACCGCTACGAGCCATGAATGAAGCTAGGGGTTACTCAATGGAGAGAGAAAATCGATTTTGATGATAATAATGATCAGAGTTTATATTTCATGAATGAAAATCGATCGTACTGGGAGTTACAAGTATTCATCGTCGATGCAAGGAATTATGAGCATTGTCGATAAGATTGTTTAAGATAAAAAGAGGTAAAATAACAGAATTTCTATCAAGCTTTCCCCATCAAGCCTGTTCGTAGGCCTCTTCTTTTTTATGTTCCGTCTTTCCCGTTCGTAGGAAAAGTGGAAAGAGAAAGCTTACAAGCATTCAGTTGATATCAAGCATTTGCAAGAAAGGCACTTTAAAGTAAATTTTTGGACGGGTTTGACGAAAAATTTCAGCTCTTCATCGTTCAGTAAGTAATCCAGTTTTTCCTGAAAATCATAAAATCATGCCAGAAGATCATCGAATTGCGGTTTGAGAGATGCTTCAAAATCATCCAAATACGTTCAAAATCATGCGATTGTTGGAGACAGCCAATGAGGCAGGGTTGCAACCGGTTAGGAATTTTCTGACCCAACCCATTCGGTACCCGGCAAGACGAAGACCGGTCAATGCCTGTATTAGTTTGCACTTTGTCATTCAAATTGATGCGAAAAAAAGAGTTCTTCGGTTTGTAATTTGAAGGTCCTTTCGACCGTTTTGAAATTTGTGATGTCAATAAGTTTTTCAGGATTTTTCCCAAGGAGTTAGGTCCTACCTATTCTATTCATTGAATCTATTAATTTGAATAATTGGTTTTTGAAATTATTTGATTTTAAACATTGTTTATCAAAATAAAATAAATAAATTTTCTTAAAAACCACCGTTGTTCGTGGCGCTAGAATATATTCTGAACTCAAAATGCAAGGCTAAACACAAATTACAAATATGGTTTCCATGTCACCATGGACAAACTGAATCAATCCTGATAGATAACTGATAGAAAGCACTAAATAATACATCATAGTTATTGTCCAACTCAAAGGAAATGATATCTTGCATCCACCATGGAAATCTCGACCATGTTATAGTACATAAATATCAATGTACCGTGTAGATATTCCTGTAGGCCTACCATTCTTCCAGATATCTTCTCGCCATTCCAGCATACTACTCCTTAAATATTATGTTCCATATTTAATTCGTAATTATCACAAGTATATTATAACACATGCACCAGTACACATTCAAAAATTCTCTATTGGTATGACCAATTGTACTGGCCTTCTAACAGTGTCCATTCTCTTGCTATTTGACAAGCTTATTATTACTGATCTTATTACACCATCCCTTCCCGATACAACACCTTTGATTTTACCTAACCGCCATTTTAACCTAGGAACATTTTTGTCTTCGATAATGACGATTTGGCCTATTTTTGGAGATATGGAAGTACCTCTTTTGGCACCGACATTTCGTTCTCTTAACGATAGAAGATAGTTCTTTTTCCACTCTCCCCAAAAATAGTTCAGAAGACTGTTATTCCGCTTTATTGACAACGTTGTGTTAGTATTAATTATAACGTCATCCCTTGGCGGTTGAGTCAAACGCTTGAGTATTAGGAAGTGAGATGGCGTTATAACATGTTCCATCGACTCGGAAACATAAGATAGGGGTCTGGAATTCAACACTCCCTCTATCTATTATAGTATTAGGAATATAATATATATATATATATATTATAGTATTAGGAAGTGAGATGGCGTTATAACATGTTCCATCGACTCGGAAACATAAGATAGGGGTCTGGAATTCAACACTCCCTCTATCTATTATAGTATTAGGAATATAATATATATATATATATATATATATATATATATATATATATATATTATAGTATTAGGAAGTGAGATGGCGTTATAACATGTTCCATCGACTCGGAAACATAAGATAGGGGTCTGGAATTCAACACTCCCTCTATCTCAATGACTAATGTCTGCAGTTCAAAATAGTCAACTAACTTTCTTGTTAGGATTTTCCTCAGTGTATTTTTGACATCTTTAATAAGACGTTCATAAAACCCTTCCATCCAGGGGGCATACTCGCATATAAATTCCCAATGTATTCGCTTTTCACTTATAAACCTTTGGCAATCATTAGCTTCAGAAGAAGCTTTTATTATCTTAAATGCCTTTTTGAAAGATTGGAAATTATCACTTATCAAATTCGGTATTCTCCGCCTGGATATGAATCGCCTCAGTATTTGCAAGAAACTTCCCGTTGTAAGATCAGTTGCAATATCTAGATGAACCGCCCTAGTTGACGTACAAGTGAACAGGCAGATATAGCTTTTGCATATCTCCTCCCCCTTGCGATACATAATTGGACCGCAATAATCTAATCCACATGTATGAAATGCTCGAATTTCAGAGACTCGATGTGAAGGAAGTTGACAAATAACATTTTGTTGATAAGGCAACCCTAGTATTCGCCTACACCAATGACAACTATATAATACTTTCTTCACATTTTGTCTGCCGTGCATGAGCCAATATTTTTCTCTGATTTTCGCTAAAGTCGCAGCTACTCCACCGTGCAACACGTCGGAATGAGCTGTATGGATAATTATGGAGGTAAACATGTTACAGCGAGGCAGGAGAATAGGACAATTGGTTTCATAACTTACAGCAGCCTGAATTCTACCGCGACATGTTAGTAACATAGTACTATCAACAAAAAGGCTAAGACTTTTGAAAAGTTTAGTCTTTGCAGCAGATTGTAGTGCTGCTCTGAATTCGGGTAGAAAATCTCTGTGCTGTAGTTCTAGCAACCAAATATTCTCTACGCGTACCATTTCGTGTGCAGATATAGTATTTGGTTTATCATTTATATCCCAGATTTTTAGATTTGGATGCACTGTCTTTGCAAACCGCATGACATATGATGTGACTCTGTATAGCTTTCGCGAGTTATTGTAGCTTTTTAACGATATCAAGGAAGATAAATTCGTCATGACAATTTTATCAGTCAAAGATTCTATTGACATATTAACAATTTTCACTTCAGTGTTTATATTATCTATAGTAGGATTATACATACAGCTTCTATCATCACAAGGCCATGATTCCTTGTTGTTAGTTAACCATGTTGGGCCATGGTACCAGTTTTCGAAAATTGCTAGGAATTTTTTAGGCATTACACCTCTAGATGTAAACAAAAACTCTCAAAGTAATTTCCAGTCTGCCATTGATCATTTTTGTAAGTGGAGTTCATCTAAGCATCTCTCCGTTAACACTGTTAAAACCAAATGCATGTCAGTAGTTAGACAATATCAGAAGGCTGAACTCCTAAATGTATACATAAATGACTGTCGCATAGAACAAGTTGAACATATTAACATTTTGGGCATGTTTTTCTCATTTGATCTTTCATGGACCAGACAAGTGTCTGAATTGCTTTATAAAGTGTTGTAAGTCTTTATCATTTGTCAAAAGACTTAAGGATAACAGAAATCCAGATTGTATTGTTTGGAAATGTTATCAAAGTTTAATTTTTTGTCATATATCTTACTGCTATCCTGCGATGTGTGACATCAGCCAGCACTTATTCAAGAAACTTGAACGCATTGATCGAATTGCCTTACGATGGTCGAAGTCATACGATAAACCAAGTCTTCAAGTACGTCTCGACAAGGTTTGCATCAGACTCATCAACAAAATTGCTCGAAACAAAAACTCACATCCCTTATCTGGCTTTTTCTCATTGAGGGAAACTCGTAGTGACACTAGACACTCAAGAATCCTCCTCCCATTGACTTTAAAATCCACACTGTATCGAAAATCTGTTGTCAAATATTCCTCATTCTCGTGACCATGTTATGTGCAGATGTTCCCATTTTATGTACCGCTTTTGTACTAACAATAAAGAATTATTATTATTAGATAGAATGTCAGCCGAGTTTACTTCCCCTGGCACATGAAACCATTCGGAAGTGTTTGTGTTCTTTCTTATTTCGGACACCCTATTTTGGACAAAAGTCTCCCAGACTTTGTGTCTACCTTTTATCCAATATGTATCTTTACTGTCTGACCAACAATATCTTTCGACATTGGGAAAGGTGGACTGCAAATATTTCATTAATCTTGCTAGTAATAAAGCACTCAGTAACTCAAGACGAGGAATAGCCTGAGGATTAGCAAGCGGTGTAATGCGAGTTTTGGAAATTAATAAATTTACATGGACTTGATTATATTCATTAACTGTTCTAAGATAAACCACTGCGGCATAAGCCTTTTTACTGGCATCGCAGAACCCATGTAATTGAATCGATTTTAAACAACTGTCATGTCGAATATATCTAGGTAATTTCACTGAAAAACCTTTGACTCAAGTAACCAATTTCTGAAAACATTTTCAATTTCTTTACTAGCTTGTGTGTCCCAAGACGATTTTTGTAGGCATAAATCTTGAAAGAGCAATTTTAGAATAAGGACAGTAGGACCTATTACTCCTAATGGGTCATAAATCTTTGCTGAAGTTTTGAGAATATTGCGTTTAGTTATTTTGTTTAATTGTATGTCATTATCATAAATATGCGACAAATTCATCAATATTGTGTCCTCTGTGGGACTCCATAACATTCCTAGCACTTTGACAGAATTGGTATTCACTGCTGGATTTAGCATTAGTTCAGTATAGGTTATCTCTTCATCATTATTCTTTCTGTTAATTTCATCGCAAGTAGAAATGTGTTTATTTAATTCTTCAGAGTTGGACATCCAGTGACGAAGATTAAAACCTCCTTCTTTAAATATAACCCGACTTATTTCATATAATTCCTTCGCTTCATCAATGGATTCACAACTGGTTGTAAGGTTGTCGAGGTTGTGTTTATTTGAGTGGTTCTTTATAACTGCCTCCAAGATTGCTGGAGAGCAGTTTAATCCAAAAACTAGCGAGCAATGTCTATATGACTGAAAAGTAGGAATTTTTGCATTTATATCATTCACCCACGGAAACCTTAAAGCATCTCGATCATTTTCCTTTATTTTTATCTGGAGAAATGCTTTCTCTATGTCGGCGATGATACCTATCTTATTCAGTCGAAATTTCGTCAAAAGCAATGGAATTTCTGGCATATTGCACGGAGGTCCTTGTTGGAGACAATCATTTTGAGACAATGCGGACTTACATTCTCTCTGAGAAGCATTAAAACTATTCTGAGAGGAGTAGAAGCCGCATCCGATCTAATTATCGGAATGTGAGGTAAATAGTGAACAATAGTGGAATCGTCGTTGCTTCCGTAACTGTTAAAAGGGACTGGCTCGATTACCTTCTTGATCAATTGATCCTGTATGATTTCATTATAGCAATTTAACAACGATTTCTTCCGTAATGTTCTTAAACAAGAATCAAGAATATTTGTGGAAATTTTGAAATTATTCGGTAATTCATCTGCTATTTGTTTCTTTAAAGCATTTTTCCAAGGTAGATTAATGTAATAATTTCCATCTCTGAATTCAATATTTAGTAGGAATGCTTCGCTCTCGTCTTTTTTATCTGAAATACCTAGGTGTTCTAAATCCCAAAACTGTTTTAGTTGATTATTTATATTTCTTTCAGTTGTGATAGATTGATTGCTAAAAAGAGCTATCGAGTTGTTGTTTTGACAAGATATACTAGATTGCTTAGACAATTTACCACAAACAAGCCATCCTAATTTACTTGCCAAAGCAACTGGACCGAATTTACCACGAATTGTTTTTTGTAATGCTATATCATAAAAATGATCCGAGCCTATTAACACCCCAACTTCCAAATTATGATCATGAGTGTCATTTTCATCTGTATAATCTAAACCCAATAGATGAGGATATGACTCGATAGCTCTTTTTAGCAATCAATCTATCACACTCAGTCGGTAGAGCATGAGACTCTTAATCTCAGGGTCGTGGGTTCGGGCCCCACGTTGGGCGCCATTTCTTAAAAACCACCGTTGTTCGTGGCGCTAGAATATATTCTGAACTCAAAATGCAAGGCTAAACACAAATTACAAATATGGTTTCCATGTCACCATGGACAAACTGAATCAATCCTGATAGATAACTGATAGAAAGCACTAAATAATACATCATAGTTATTGTTCAACTCAAAGGAAATGATATCTTGCATCCACCATGGAAATCTCGACCATGTTATAGTACATAAATATCAATGTACCGTGTAGATATTCCTGTAGGCCTACCATTCTTCCAGATATCTTCTCGCCATTCCAGCATATAAATATAAAAATACAAATGAGCCAAGGTATCTTTTATAAATTGTTTATTGAACGACGATTGTTATCTCACATGTGTTTCCGTAATGAATGAATTAGAACCATTGTGACGTTAGTCGTTTGGGTTAGTCGGATTGTTGTGAAAAGATAAAATATGTGATTTACTGTAAGGTACGTATTTTCTCATGCAATTTTTAAGAAAAAGTTGCTATAGTGTAGATTTCAGCTTCTGTCAATGGATTATCACAAAATTAGCCAGGGTGTGGATCAGTCTTAATGGGCTAACGTGTAGTATTTTATCCTGCATTAGATAAGTTTATTTCTGTATGACACGGATGCGCATTCGTATACACATTAATAATTTTAATATAAATAAATTAGTGGGCCTAGTGCCTTACAACTTTTAATTCGTCTAAGTTAACATATGTTCATCAGACATGAATTTTCAGATGCGCAAGCATGTGAGTAGACAAGATCACGAAATATTTGGGTATTGATGATATTTTTTAAACAATCCTAGCGTCTTCTTAAAAATGTCATCTATCTGGGACATTCTACATAAGTTTATGAGCATGGATGGTGATTTTGTGCTTCTGATAGAGACAAATTATGCTTAAATTTCTATGCTTTTATGCTCGGATTATGCCGAAATCATACGTAGCTGGTGTAAGACGTATATGATGTAAATGTGTCATCGTGATATTGCAATATTATAGTAATTGGAGCCAATTGCCATGTGATGTGACTATGACTCTGAGTCTTAGGGGCATTTTGAACTACCGCTAAGAAATATATAATTTAATGAGAAATTGCATTTGCAATCACAAATTATCTATTTCCTTGGTACAAAATGAATCAGGTTTTAATAATTAATCAATCTTAATTGCACATGTAATATTTGTCAAAACATGAACGATGATACTTAATTAGATTATTAGAATGTTCATTTCTGTCTGAAAAGATAAAATATGCTTTTTTCTGCAATTTTTGCTTTCCATCCTGAAAAGCCAAATCTATAAAAATAGGTTAAAACGCATAAAAATCATATTTTATCTTTTCAGACATAAATGAACATAATTAACGGCGGCGTCATACGGGAGGTGATTTTTCACTTTCATGATTGAAATCAAAATAGGCTCTCCCTGCTTTTTTAGACAATTTATTGAAATTAAAATATGAGCGTAAAAAAACCAACGTTTCGTCCGCCACGGACTTAATCATGAGCAACCAATTGTCCATGGGCGTCTAGTCCATGGCGGACGAAACGTTGGGTTTTTAACGCTCATATTTTAATTTCAATAAATTGTCTAAAAAAAAGCAGGGAGAGCCTATTTTGATTCCAATCATGAAAGTGATAAATGAACACTTCAATAATCTACTTAGGTATCATCGTTCATGTTTTTGACAAATATTGCATGTGCTTATTGAAACCTGATTCTTTTTGTACCAAGGAAATAGATAATTTGTGATTGTAAATGCGATTTCTCATTAAATTATCTATTTCTTAGTGGTAGTTCAAAATTCCCCTGAGACTCATAGAGTCATAGTCATATCACATGGCAGTTGCCTCAAATTACTATAATATTGCATAAAAAGAAGAAATATGCTTTTTGTGGTTGAGCATAAAATCACCATTCCTGTTTATACACCATAAAAAAGTGTATGCACTACATTACAATTCTTGTATGATCGATCAATCTCAATAATTGCTGCTGATTGATTGAACGACCGGTTTTCGTTCGGGGCCGGTCAGCCGGTTCCGGTTCCAACCCTGCAATGAGGTATTCCAGCTGGATAAGTGATACTTTAAAGTAGCACTGCCAAGTGACATTCTCTTCTTAAATTTGCATTGTTGGTGATTCACGGATTTCATTGACTAATAATTGTCTTATTGACTCATCATTCTATTGAAAAGCTTTATTTTTTGCCGAAGCTTCGGGCAATTTAACAAGTGCATCCGTGGAGAAATTGTATTGTTGCTGATTAAACATCACTGTCCGGATGCCTTGCTATTCTTACAAGATTAGATTGTTCACACCGCCATCATCGCTCACTCTCTTGGTTCTGAAATCGGAAATCATTGTGATGAATAAAATTACTTTATTCCTTGAACCAAGGCACTTGTTTTTCTGTTCCTCAACAGATCCTGAAAAGCCAGATATATAAAAAAATATTCTCAGAGGGCAAAACGTCAGAAAGAACTTATCTTTCAGTATGTTTTCACATATTTTAGGCGAACGTGTTCCATCATTTGTCGTTATCTACATAATCAGATAAATGCTCGAAGAGAGAAACTTTCTATTCACATGGATACAAAATAGTGAAATTAAGTGAGGTGAGAAAAACATCGTTAAATTACCGAACCCTTCAAGCTATTCTCTTAATGCATAAATAATCTCATGCAGAGTAGTCAGCAAGATTTCGAAACTATTGCATTAATATCTATCGCATCTTCTCTTGTTACGTAAAGAAGTAGAATGGCTTGAAATATAATTCAGTGAAGTCACAGATGTCTTGCTCATGTAACAGAATGAAAGTCAGTTTATGTAACATACTAAAAAATTATTCACTGATGTACATCGTTTCCCATCGTATTCACTTTCTCTGTACTACCATCAGTATGAAGGCATTTTTGTCAGAATCACTGATGATGCATCCGTCTGATTCTTCTTCTTGACATAGAAATGGAGATTAGCGTCATTGCCACATAAACGGCGAGTTTTTCGCATAGCAAACATCTGATTTGTCATGTTAGTACGTGCAAGCTGTTAACGAGAATCTCTCCGCGAAGTTTCGATGAAACGTGTGTTTAAAATTAGGAGAACTGGCATGAATGGTTTTTAATCGATCGAGCGGCTTTCATAAGTTAACATCATTTGGGAATACTCGTATCTGGCGTTCTCCCCTATTTCTAAGTCTGCTGCATGTATGCATGTATGAGCTGCACGCTGCTGTTAGACAGTTAGCTTCCTTCCCGCCCCTCCTCATCTTCCTATATCTTCTTTTCCCTCATATTCTACGTCGTTCGTGTGCTCTCTTTCGTTCACTCCGTCTTTGGGGTGAGTTCATTTGTAGCTACTTCTTGCAGAGTGATATATCGGACGCTCGCGCTGAATTTGTCGTGTTAGCGAGAGGCGCGCTTTCTCTCTTACTTTTTCTGTGATGAAATGAGAATCCTGACCTCGCCCTACTCAATTCTTGTCCGGATTTTCATGTCTATCATTCTAACTTCTGTGGAATTTGACGGTTAATTTTGAGACTGTCATTTCAGTGTGCCTTTATCACACATATTTCAGTTGAGAGAATCCCAAGAAATGACCACTAAGACTTGCGCCCTGCATTCATAATTCAAACATCATTAGATGTGTTGAATATGAATAGTTGATCGGGATGTGACAGGATCCCTAGCGAAGTACAATTCTATGATAAAAGCTTCGGTAAATAATCATACTTAATCCACGCACTCACAAAATTCGGTATTTTACAGCCTTCCTCTCTTGTGAACGTTGATGATTGTGTGCTGAAAAATGATTCAAAGTTACTGAAAATCGGTTTAATTTTTAATTCGGAGTTATTTGATATAATGAACATCTATTGATTTATGAATTGTATGTATTGGAATAACTATTGAAATATTGCTTGATATCTTATCTTTGAATTATTTTTTTCCAGGATGCATGCTTCACAAAATTGTCAAGATGTGTGTGGAGATTGTCCGAGTTCCGCTAAGCGCTCTCGCCTCGATTCACCGTCAACAGTCTACACCGAGGATCAAGCGGATGACTTTGACTTACCTCGCATACATAGGAAGTTGCCGGCTGGAATTCTGATGGCGAGTGAGTTTTGATCAGTCAAGCCTGCTCGGCAATATATTCCACTTTTTGATCTGTTCTCAGCAGACTAAATCCACAAGAGATGCAAAGATAAAAGTTCTTAGGAATTATGATCGACTTTTTTCTTAGTTTATTTAGCTCTGACATACGAATAGACTGCCAACGACACTATTTCGACCTGCCACGACTGGATATGATGCCTTGACAAGGTTTTCTGGAATGGCTTTTCCTACTTCTATACCCATTACCTCGTGTCACATGTAATCTGTAAATGGCAGCTAAAAACATGCCCTAGTACATGGAATTCAAAAAAATCTTTGTCAGATAGTGTTAATAGTGAAATTTGAGTTACACGTATATTCTAAGTGATGGACGCGCATGCGCATGTGTGCATGTCGTCACACGTGCGTTAATAGAGGCATTAGACAATCATGATAGATTACTCATGTGTCCATCACACGCATTTCGGGCTCCAAAGTCGAAACGAATTGTCTGTTTGCCTTCATTTTCGAATATAGACGTCATGGGAGTGAACTGATTAAATAATCGACTGATTTATTTTCGCAAACATTCTCAAATTTTCGATCACAGTTTTCAGAACAAATTTTCACGCTCCTGTTTTCATTTTTGAAAGAGCACCTATCCTCACGACCTGAATGAGGAAGCGGACGACAGGTTACAAATTTGAGGGCGAAAACGCTTGTCTTGTGGCATTTATCAGCAGGTCTGTTTTATAAAACATGGAAGCGCTGAATGCAGGATTTCCGCGGCCCTTGAAGCCTACAATTTTGAAACTGAAATTATGCGGCTTAGAGCTATGATTAAAATGGACAATATATATAAATATTATATTATGTTAATATAATATGATATAATATAATATATGACAATATTATAATGGACAAAGTTCTATCAAATTGATTTTCTTATGCGATGAAAGCTTGAACAAAAATGTGTCATTTACAGTTATGGGACTCAGATCAAGTGAGCACGATTCACGCATTTTCAAGCAGAGGATTTCGGTCATTTAATATCAGATGAAAGAGACTCTTCCCTTTGGATCAAGTCAGTTCAAAGTTACTACAAATATCAATGGATGGACCCGCTACAAACTGGTCAACTTTCAACGGAATTTGCGAAAACTTGGGATTATAATCAGTCTTTTAATTACAGGAATAATTTGTTGCATGCACTGTACAAAGCCTTCGTAGTGGCTTGAAGCATTGGGTTAGGATTTGGAAGATCAATTAATACTTTTTATAGCATTTATTCAAATAATCACTTGCTGTTATGTGCCATGACTCCGCATCTGTCAGTGGATTGCACGCAGACAGGGCATAACTAGCACTTTATGGCTGCTCACATCGAAGTTGTGGGCATCATCATCGTCATTAAGATCGTGAGTCATTTGTGCTGACAGCTATTATCCAAATTATCGATTCTCAACATAATTACAAGATGATTTGTATGTGGACAACTTCGTGAGCAACAACATAGCTGCTTAAGGCCTATTTAAGAAAACTGTACACTTGAACAAGATTTGTACATAGTAGCACCTACATTTATTTCATCAGAAACAACTTGAAGAAAGTAAAACATTTCAGTCAAAACATCATCTCCATCCGGTTGGGATGGCTTTACTGATACGGTGTGAGATTTTCAAGCTCATAATTTAGCGTAATCGACTTCGATCGAAATGCCAACGAAGAGTCTAATGTACTTATTATGTGTGAATAGAATATTCGCTCTCGGCGCTACACTGTGCATTTCATAGTTCCTACGATGCAGCGGTTCATTACGTTAAGTACTGTGGGGGGGGGGGCTTTTTGATTGGAGACCTAGATGCGTGATGTTCTATGAATTGTAATCGGACCAAATACCAGCGATATGAGGCTTCGTCATGTTATATCATCATCTTCTTTCTTGAAACTGAGCAATCGTATTCAGTGAAGACTAAGATTCCTTTTTAGCATTTACATGTTCGAAGTTTTCGAAATATTGAAAGTTCATAGAAATTTTTAAATAACCACTTGCAATTATAGTATTGAGTCGACCTTGGTTATTCATTTTTCTCATAACTTATAATTGGGAAACCAATTACAGAAGATGGAAATGTTTTATGTCCTTTATTAATTTCGGCCTCTTAGGCCTTCATCAGAAGCATAACGCCATCTTCTGTACTTGGTACCCCAAGTAAAACTTGCAATTATAGTTATCACTCTTATCAGATAGCCTGTCGGCTAGGTGGACTGTTACATAGTCTAGAGCTGCGTACAAACAAAGCTTCCACTGACAAAGAAAAAGTGCATCACAGTTTTCGTTGGTATTTCGGTCTAAGTCAATGGCTAATCCAAATGATGATTTCGAAAATCTCACCAATCATGTCAAGAAGGCCATCCAAACAAGCGGCATGTTTAGACAGATATGTTTCACTTTCCTCAAGTTCATGTGGATCTATTCGTAGGTAAGTTAAAAAGTGGACAAGATATTGTACGATTCTTACTCATTAGAGGCACGCACAATTTTCATAAAAAAATGCTTGCGGAGCTGTTCACATGTACTATTCTGTTAATTGTATGAGTCATTATGTTTCAATTAAATATTACAAGAAGCTCGGGCCCACATGCTGTTCCATATAACGAAATTGCATGTAAACTCGTTAAGAAGCATAGAAAATAATGTTTTTGTCGGCCCCATGCACACGAACAATGGCGAGCACATTGTGTGACACATTACAAAAGCACGATTGACATATCCACAAGAAGAGAAGAAAATGGCATACAACAGAATCAAAGGGAATAAAATCATATTAAAGAGAGACAAACTTGTATAAAAGATCTGCTAAAACGATTCGTTCTTGAAAATGAATGGTCAAGGAAAGGAAAGAATTTCGAGTGATGCGACAAGATGAGAAACAGCTTACAAGGGGACGGTTCGTGTTTTGACATGTCACACAACAGCCTCATACAGGTCCGATTATCCATCGTTGAAACAGAAAAAAGAAATAATCACAGTACGATAAAAACGACGATCGACATTTAAAGAAATGTTCAAATAACTTTGATAAAAAGTACTTGAAAACGAATCGAGGAAAATAAACATTTGTATCATCGAACATTTATAATAAGATAATTAAACAAAACATACGAATATTCAATTGAAAACTTAGTGAATGTCATTCGCCATATTGGCTACATTATCGGCTAGAGAAAGAATCGCTAGTGATATCATACAGAAAACAATTCTGGAGATTTCGGTGGCGATATTATAGAGAAGATTTACTGCGAAAGTTGCAGGAATGAAATCTTCCTTATCTCTTCCTTGCAGAGGTAAAACAGCATCAAGAGATCCAGGAGAATGGAGGTTGCGTTCAGCGGAAAGTTGCCACACGAAGAGTGAAATTTGATGGTGTTCGTGTGTATTCATTCCCCCGATCACAGGGATTCACTTGTGTTCCTACACAAGGCGGTGCAACGTTAGGAATGCGACAGAAGCATTGTGTAGAGGAATGGTACTCGCTGACAGAACATGTGGTGAGAGAATTCTGTTCTATTTCATTAACACGGACTTAATGGCAGCATTTCCATTTGTAGTCAGTGCGACAATTGCAGCGGTTACGAATGCTGCGACAGAGGCACTTGGACGGTCTTATCTCCTTGTCGCCTGAGCAGCTTCGTCGAGTGAACAATGTGATCTATGCGAGGCGGCACGGTCATCGGATGCCCAGACGTCAGTCATCCTCCTCATCATCATCCTCATCTTCTGCTTTGTCCACGTCCATGTCGACTGAGGTAAGCTGACATAGCGGGTCTCATGAACCTGCTCCCATCATGACAATGTCCATATCCACTAAGGTAAGCTGACACAGCGGGTCTCATGAACCTGCTCCCATCATGACAATGTCCATATCCACTAAGGTAAGCTGACACAGCGGGTCTCATGAACCTGCTCCCATCATGACAATGTCCATATCCACTAAGGTAAGCTGACACAGCGGGGGTTCTCATGAACCTGCTCCATCATGACAATGTCCATATCCACTAAGGTAAGCTGACATAGCGGGTCTCATGAACCTGCTCCCATCATGACAATGTCCATATCCACTAAGGTAAGCTGACACAGCGGGTCTCATGAACCTGCTCCCATCATGACAATGTCCATATCCACTAAGGTAAGCTGACACAGCGGGTCTCATGAACCTGCTCCCATCATGACAATGTCCATGTCCACTAAGGTAAGCTGACACAGCGGGTCTCATGAACCTGCTCCCATCATGACAATGTCCATGTCCACTAAGGTAAGCTGACACAGCGGGTCTCATGAACCTGCTCTCATCATGACAATGTCCATATCCACTAAGGTAAGCTGACACAGCGGGGTCTCATGAACCTGCTCCCATCATGGACAATGTCCATATCCACTAAGGTAAGCTGACACAGCGGGTCTCATGAACCTGCTCCCATCATGACAATGTCCATATCCACTAAGGTAAGCTGATACAGCGGGTCTCATGAACCTGCTCCCATCATGACAATGTCCATATCACTAAGGTAAGCTGACACAGCGGGTCTCATGAACCTGCTCCATCATGACAATGTCCATGTACACTAAGGTAAGCTGACACAGCGGGTCTCATGAACCTGCTCCCATCATGACAATGTCCATATCCACTAAGGTAAGCTGACACAGCGGGTCTCATGGACCTGCTCCCATCATGACAATGTCCATATCCACTAAGGTAAGCTGACATAGCGGATCTCATGAACCTGCTCTCATCATGACAATGTCCATATCCACTAAGGTAAGCTGACACAGCGGGTCTCATGAACCTGCTCCCATCATGACAATGTCCATGTCCACTAAGGTAAGCTGACACAGCGGGTCTCATGAACCTGCTCCCATCATGACAATGTCCATATCCACTAAGGTAAGCTGACACAGCGGGTCTCATGAACCTGCTCCCATCATGACAATGTCCATATCCACTAAGGTAAGCTGACACAGCGGGTCTCATGAACCTGCTCCCATCATGACAATGTCCATATCCACTAAGGTAAGCTGACATAGCGGATCTCATGAACCTGCTCTCATCATGACAATGTCCATATCCACTAAGGTAAGCTGACACAGCGGGTCTCATGAACCTGCTCCCATCATGACAATGTCCATATCCACTAAGGTAAGCTGACACAGCGGGTCTCATGGACCTGCTCCCATCATGACAATGTCCATATCCACTAAGGTAAGCTGACACAGCGGGTCTCATGAACCTGCTCCCATCATGACAATGTCCATGTCCACTAAGGTAAGCTGACATAGCGGGTCTCATGAACCTGCTCCCATCATGACAATGTCCATATCCACTAAGGTAAGCTGACATAGCGGGTCTCATGAACCTGCTCCCATCATGACAATGTCCATGTCCACTAAGGTAAGCTGACACAGCGGGTCTCATGAACCTGCTCCCATCATGACAATGTCCATATCCACTAAGGTAAGCTGACACAGCGGGTCTCATGAACCTGCTCCCATCATGACAATGTCCATGTCCACTAAGGTAAGCTGACACAGCGGGTCTCATGAACCTGCTCCCATCATGACAATGTCCATATCCACTAAGGTAAGCTGACACAGCGGGTCTCATGAACCTGCTCCCATCATGACAATGTCCATGTCCAGTGAGGTAAGCTGACACAGCGGGTCTCATGAACCTGCTCCCATCATGACAATGTCCATGTCCACTAAGGTAAGCTGACATAGCGGGTCTCATGAACCTTCCAGAAAATCAGTTGAGCCTGCGGAAAATGTAAAATTTTACTGGTGATGAATAATGGAACAGCAAATGGATCATTTCCAATCATTGCTACAGATGAATTAATCAGTTTCGAGCAGAGAATTTTAACGAAAATATGGGTCTAAAAGTAGCATAAATTTCGGTAAGAGGCAAGTCTGTCTTCATCGTCTAAAAATTTGGCTAAATGGAAGCACACTGGTGAGAACATCTTCCATGTGAAAAGATCAATGAATATGTACTTGCAGCGGCTTCAACAGCGTCAAGTATTAAGACTTTAATTTTCGTGTACATTGCTCTGTGATCTTGTTTGCAGGAAGTGACGAGCGCCTCTTCTTGTTTGATGCCTGATGAACACATCCTTCACAATCCAAGTCACAATCGAGTGGACAGTAGCGCCGATCCGGCCACTCCTTCGTTCCTCCATCCTCCACTAAGTCCATCGGCCATCAGCGACTCAGATGAGACTGAGGAAGACGATCACGAGAGCAGGAGGCTGGAATTCATCGATGGTGAAGAAGATGAAGAAGAAGATGAGGAAGAAGAAGATGATGATGACGACGACGATGATGATGAAGATGAAGAAGAAGCAGATAATGTTCTCGCATTTGAAGAGGACGCAGAGTTGAGGGAAATGGAGGATTATGTCTCTCTTCAACCTGTTGCCATTCGTCAAAGGCGACATTTATTGCGACAAGCAGGTCAGTGAGAAATATCGAAAGAAGCCACACTGGTACGTTTTCAAAATGCTAAAAAGCTGATCATAAAAACGGACCACCTACAATTCGCCGAAATTCAATCGATTGTCATGCCTAGCTTGTCACTTTTTATTCTAGAGCTTGCATTCCAATCTTTAAATGAGCTATGATGGACTTGTATCTGTTATTTTTTGCCGGACTGTGGTCAAAATATGAAAATCACTCAATTTGCAAATCGCAATTTTTCAATAAAACATGCGAGTATAATGATTATTCAGGCACGGGGAGAATGAGCATTTTCTGAGCTCTCTTTTCATATAGTGGTCATCAAAATTGGTGAACTGGGAAAAAATTAGTGATCTCGTGAAATTGACATGCCTTCGCTATAATTGTTTTGTTTTGAACCTTTGTTCACCTTACATGGTGTTTTTGTGCTTTGACGGTTATGAGAAAAATGTTGAAGAAATTTGAAAAAGAGCTATATTGAACTTACATGAATTTAACTTAAATATACGTATTCTGTGTATCGCAAGGATTCTGGAGATACTAAGCATCAACATTTTTAATGAAAAGGTGAGAATATAACACTTTCAGCCAAAAGAGTCATGATTTTGCGACAATTTTACGATCTCACAAATTTTTTCCAAGTTCACCAATTTTGATGACCAGTATATCAAAAGAGACCTCAGAAAACGTTTGTTCTTCCAGTGCCTGATTCATCATCATGTCCCCATGTTTTCTCATTGAAAAATTGCAAATTGAGCGATTTTCATATTTTGAGCACTGCTCATCTAATGCAGGTAACAAGGCTATCATATCATAGCTCATTTTAAAGCTGAGAACACAAGTTCTCGAATGATGTATGATACGATTGGAAGACATGAGAATCGTTTGAATTTCAGCGAAATTACGTGGTCTTTTTTAATGATCAGCTCTGTATTTCGAGTAGACCAGCTCACGCGTTGTGAGACATTCGAAAAGTTAATTGTTAGCATGGCAGAGGTTCAGAGTCAGCTTCATAAGAAGTCACTTATTAAATAATAACTCTGTGAGTAAAGCATTTCATTGCTACAATCTATATTCACTACCTCAGTGAGTCAAGCAGTGGGCTCTTCCGTTACATATCTTTAAATATTGAATAGGTATGCCAGCGTGCTGCGATGCTTTGGATATTTCACTGCTTTCTACATGAGCATTATGCGGTATATCTCGCCAAATTTGCATCAAAATTTATTTGTATTATCAAATTCAATCTTCTATGGGTTTGCTTTTATGCCGACAAGGCCTCCAGCTTGAAGTATAACTCATGTTCGCTTTGTGACTTATTAGTCACAAAGACTATGTATGTTGAAGAAAATCATGTGATTTGAGAGAGTCAACTATTTTCTTAATTGCAAATTCATTTACCGTAAGATCTGTAATGGACCACCACTTATTATGCCTTATCAGCAAATGTAGTGAATATCAGGGTATTTGCTTGTGTAATGCCCGTCCGATGTGTTGTGTCATTGGCACTTCGTCATCTTCATTTGCATTAAATTGATCATTAAGTGCGTGTAATGTTAATCACTATGTGTGCTGCTGGTTATCTTAATTTCTGTATAGGTAGTCATTTTGCGTGCTTAATACACTAGATAGATTTAGTATGCCATCGTGTTGAGTGCTGAGCATTTATAACCTGCAGATGAATGAATTAGGCCGAAATGATTATCATAATGCCGTTACATCAATTCATTGAATATCGATCAAATATGTTTTGATATTTTTATCAAATATTTACTGAAATGTCAGCCAAAAGGCATTTGCAGGATGATATCATAATACGTTTCAATTAAGTTTCACTGAAAAGTCATGCCAATGAGCGGAATTGCAAATAGTTTCACAATATATCAATTATTCAGTAAAGCATCTGGCTATTTGAAAGTTTTATAGATTGAACATAACTAAATACAAGCTATATTGAAAGGATGTTACTTAATGCTTTTAGACTCGGAGATGTTGAGAAAATATTACAAGCTTTACGGTATATTACACTGTATATGAGAGAAAGTTTCATGCTGAAGGACTTTAAAAAACATCAACTATAAGACATGCTAAAACATTTTGTGTTCAGTCTGGATATAAGTCAAGAATTTCAGCGTAAACGGTCATGAAGTATCTTTTGATCTTTCTTTCTCGGTGAGACCTCGCTGGAAGACAATGATTCTACCTGCCCATTTCCAATGACATTCTCGGGGATTCGACAACACAACCAAAAGATCAGATGTCCCCACCTTCAATGACACGGAATCAGTGCAGTTGATAACGTATGAGTTGCATGTGGAAATTGAAGTCATTCACTCTCACCGGATTCACACCCTTAATGTCATGAAGCACATCAGCAGTTTGTTAAACTTTCCATTTCTATGCAAACACAGATGACGTATTCTATCTATAATAATAATATAAGGACTAATAAAATAATGTATAAGGGCTGATAAACATGCATTTTGACGAATTTTCCACGATCGAGTTGCTTCTGATTACAATAACAGCAGCGTTTGAGTCTGCGACGAAGACTCTTTTTGTAAGTTCGTCTGTGAATCATGAAATATTTCCGGAAAGAATTTCGAACCGTCGCACGATTGATAAGAAAGGAGATTATGTCATTTGTATGATAGTCGCTCAAGCGAGCTTCGTATGTCCTTCCTTAGTGTGCCCTCCTTCGAAGGTGGAACTTGCAGTGACAGACACGGGGTGTGGCAGAGATCAACATCTCGACCATGCATTATCTTCATGCAAGGTCATGTTGTGTCAAGGTCGCTACACATGGCGGCTCAACAGTAGAAGAGCATGGTGTCGCTTCATAGAGAGGTCACATAGTTTCGCCTCCTTCTTTGAGTGGTATTGAAAGCGCATACATAGAGTACGTACTGCAGACCGTCCTTGTGTAAGTCAGGTTTTTGGTGTTTAACATTTTGAGACATGAATACAGTCTCAAAAGTTGCACGTCAAAACGCATGACATGACTGGCATTGATTGAATGTTTATAAGCAGAATACTATCAACTTTTTATCAGACAGGTTTCGATGGAAAATTCTGGTATATTCAAGAAGATAATTAGTAATTTCCTCTATCAAAGAAAAGTAATTGATTCTCTGCATTCGCATACTGCTTGAATAAAAAATTAAGTTGTAATTTCTCTACTTTCCAATTCATTTCATTTTCAATTGAATTTTCCTAATTTGTATTTTTACATTTTACATTTTTGAGATATTTGCACTGATTACACTGACTGCTAATTACACAGCCGAAGAACAAGGAAGCATCGTGAGAAGTGAAATTTCCTTTTCAAAGACAATAAACGCGCGTGTTGTCATCAATTTGATTCTCTTCACAGGCACTGTTCCCTAAATCATCTTTCAAAACTTGAGCAATAGTTCATCGACGACCAAGATCAAGTCTGTGTGTGTTTCAAATCACCGTGGATGATATTTGTCACTTTATTGAATCTAAAATTTGGATTATATAAGTTTATTAAAAAATTGGTTTGAATAAGTTGACAAGAACTGTCATCAGTAATGACGAATCCGATTGACATCGCAGTTATTGAATTCAGTTGATGAAAAGTCATTGAATCAACTTGTCCGATCCCAAACACATCTGATTATTTGTGTATGTTGTCATCTAATATCAGCGTTGTTATGTGAAGATTAAAGCTGCATCATTTGGAGGAAGAGTAATTCTATCTACGTGTGCCAATTTTCCTTCATTTTACACTCTGGGAAGGTTATCAGTCGGCATGGAAACCCTAGAAGCTGCGATTCTGACTCCAGCTTGTCTGTCTTGTTGGTGATTCGTCAGGTTGATTTTGCGTCATTATCCCTTCGTTTCCAAATTGACTGAGGTAGACGATAGCTTTCAATAGATGTCATCATCTTGCATGACTTCGAAGTCAATTGTAGCAATGAAAATCAACAAAGTTTATGTCTGGCACCCGCTATAATATTTTATTCTTAACTTACTTTTGGTTCGAACATTGATATTCGTTTTCTCAAGAACTGTAAACCCTCCACTTCTAAGCGTCAGGAAAACTTGTTTGGAAGATTAAACTCACCGAAAAACCCAGAAGCCAGTCACTAGAAAATTATTCTAATCAAAACATTGAAAAGAAATCAAGAATTCGGATTAGACCGTCTGGGAATGTCTAATGGTCCGACTGATAGATTATAAATAGAAGTTTGGTCTTGGCAAAGTAAAGAGAAAAACAAATACGCGCATGATGAGGACACATCAACATAAGGCTGAGTCATCAGGTGACCGTTGAGTTATCTGCGATGGTTTTGATAAAATTATTCCATGGAAATAAATTGCGAATAGCAGGGCCAGGAACGTTCTGTCATCGTCCATTTCATTTTATTCTGTTGTTATAATCAACATCTGAAAAATGTACGTATCTGATCAGATTTTCTCCTGAGAATCAATCGCCTCTTACTGAAGACTTATTTAGGCTAAGTAAGATGATTCATTACATGTTTTTTATGCTATTGTGATAAGTGGTTGGACTTTAAATTGATTTTGATTATTGTGAAAGTTCAGCAAAATTCATCACATGTTCATACCAACATAGTTGGCTATTTTCAAGGCCTGTTTTTTTATGTTCAAAATGTAGAGCTATATAAACATTCTGTGACTGCCATGACCATAGATGAAGGCATTCACAACTGTGCTTCAAGTGCTTGATTTGAGTAGTTGTAAACATGACACAAAATACTTAATTCATTAGCTAGCATTTTAATTGCTATGTTCCACTATGTCAGAATTATAGAAATACAATATATGACAAAGCTCCTACCTGCTTCACTAAACATAATCTAATTCTAAATTCCATTGCGTGTTCGTATCACGAGAAAGCACTGTTTTCTTTTTTTGAAGACATGTACAAACCAGAGAGGTACATGTACAAACTCCATCGACAGCAGTGTCGAAATGTTATACATAATAAATAAGTTATTAAACGGCGACAATCTATTATCGGGTTTCTAATTGTTTTTGTGAAATAATTTATCTGAATTGACTGGCAATGAACTCTATATTGTCAACTAGATGATTTCATTCAGAAGGTTCTGCTACTGTCATGCGCATTCACGTACGGAGAAGAATGGAATTACATTATTTGAAAGCAATGCATTCAGCTGACAATCTGAAATGAATATGATCGAGATAAAGCTTCGCAAGGTGTTATTCAGCTCGATTCAATCTCGAGTGACACGTTATTAATCAGATTACAATGACTACAATGATTGAATGAATTTTATTTGGTCATCTGTGTATTCGCTTCGTGCTTTTATCAACATTGCGATTGTTTTCGATCACAAGCTCATTTAAATAATGATCAAAAATGCAGACGATCGATTTCACTTGCCCAATGGCATTTTATCACAACACCTAAAGTACTCCTTTTGAAGCGGATAGCGGCGGTTTCTGCTTCTCTTGGCTCATTTGTTGTTCTTGATATCTGCATAGAAAACTGTCTTGGGCCTACATTTCGTGGATCCTCGTGATTGATGAGTCATGTGTACGATGTCTTTGAAGTTCAGATACGGCGGTGATGTCGGTATCAGATTGTCGCACCACATTTGCGTCAGAGGATGAACTTAATTGCGGACAGCGAGGAGTGATTTGCTGTGCAAAGATATTCTTCTCTGTACATCAGTGCTGTGACGGGAAATTTGTCTTTCCTCACTGCTAGAATCACATAAGCCGACGAGAAGCTGATCAGGCTTGAGGAATCGTCCCGATCTTGATAAGGGAATTCAAACAACTAGTTTGGGTCCTGTTAGTTCTTTTCCACCTCGAGCCGACGTCGCACTAATTCTGTATTGTTTCGAGAAGTCGCAGAAATTCGGTGCAACCTTAAGACAGCGATCATGCGGATAAGTATGTGTTTGATTGTAGTCTGAATGAAGGCAGGCATTTCACCACTTTGTTGTACGTATTATTTTCATTTACTACTTCTTTATGAAGAGCATTTGATAACTTCAGCCAACAATGGTCGTGAAATCTGTTGAACTGCAATGAAAAAAGGATTGTAGGACAGAAAAGAAGGTTGATCAGAACTGTTGATCTCATTCCAGGTGTTCACAGAATCGACACTACTGAGCGATCTGATTGTCAAATCATACGGGCGTCCCGGGAGTCATGTGGTTGTGATTGTGGTGCAGTGTGTGTCCCCGATCGGTGTGCCTGCGCCATCGAAGGAATCAATTGTCAGGTTGATCGCGCCAACTTCCCATGTGGTTGTACTCGAAGTGGCTGTCATAATCCAAGTGGAAGGATCGAATTCAATCCAATCCGAGTGAAAACTCATTACATGCACACCAAGCTGAGACTCGACATGGAATCATCAGATGGAAGGCGGCTACAACCGATTCAGGTAAAGTCCAAATCATTCTTGCTTCAAAATCTTCATAGTCAAACAAAAGATAGTCAACAGTCAATACTTCAAAGTGACAGGAAAAGAAGTGATAACCAAAAGATCGAAGACAGAATTTTCATGTAGCATAAAGATGATAATGCTCTTTTTTTACAGTACGAAACGGTTTCTTCACTGGGATCTGATACGTCTGACCCCTTCAACAGTACTGAAGTTGGTTCTTGTCGTGAATGCAGCAATGAAACTTACATGCGCGTTTTCATAGAAGAACTACAACACGCGGCAGTTCATCAGCAGCGACAGCAACATCATCTACTACATCATCAACATCTTCTGCAGCATCAGCATTCGCTGCAATGTCATCTGCAACATCATCCGATCTCCAATCAGCATTTCGGTACGTCTATGACTGCTAGAGCAGTCAACTATTAGCAGAAAGGTTTCCACAGAGCGCGAGCATCAAATAAGTGAAATGTTAAGTGAGAAGACACTTTTGGTGGAAGTATTTGATTATAAACTAATTCTAGAGAGGCGGTATTGGTTAGGATGCAGCGGAGCTCCGGCTCCGTGCCGAAATTTGAGCTCTGTTGGGGAAAATCCATCTCCATTGATTACCTTGCAGTTCCGTATTCTTGTATTGAACTTAATGGTTTGACGATGGTTTCTGACACGAAATAGTAAGTATAGAAATGAATCAGTCAGTATATTTGATTGCATCTCTCAGGAACGAGAATCTTCCGGATTTCCCGGAAATTCGGATTTCATAGATCAGTATAAATGATTCTTACTATACATTTCACGCATTTGGGTCTTCGCTGCATCTGTTTCAATCTCTTGTATTCTTGTCCATCATCTCGGACGTGAAGGACAAGACGATATATCAAGATCGCTTCAAGTATTTGGATCGTCTTCGAAGATAAATGAGAAGAATTTTCGTTGACTCAAAACGGTTAAGGATTATATAACCGTTGTGAATACATGATTATTAATGTACGAGAAAGTTTCCCTGGGGAAAACTCGTAGGAGACATGCGAAGATTTCCTAACTTCAATTCAAGGTAATGATCTCACAAACTATTGATTAACGACAATGTTTACATGAATGAAAACTCAAGCATTGTTTGGTTGAGGCGTGAAGTGAAAGAGAGCATATTGGAGTTGATGTGTGATCACCAAGTAAAAATTGATCTAATGACAAGAATGAACTATGAAATTATTTTCATCCGATTTGCAAATTTGATCAATCAATTGATCGATATTATTTTTTAATTGATGTTTCTTTTCACTGGCAAATGCGGTCAAGCTGAGGAATTCGAAAGATCTTGATGACAGTCATCATTGGATGTGAGGAGCATTTCTCCTTTCTTGTGCAATCTTGAAAACTGTTTATCTTAGTGTATTTTTTTCCTTCATGTGAAAACTGTGAAAAACATGTGCAAACGTGATGGTATAATGTAAAGTATAAGAAAAACCAAACCTATTGTACACAGTGGAAGTTTTGACTGGTATATTTTGTGAAGCGTTGCAGTCAATTTGTCAACGCATGTCACGCAAGAACCCCTTCTTCGTACATATTGTCGATTGTTGTTAGTAAGACTCATATTAAGTCGTTCCAGATGTTTTGTTTCTGATGGTCTTTGAACTTCTAGAACTGATTGTGATGCACGCGTGCACAGACAGGACAAATTCATTGCGAACAATTTTGAGCAGCTTCTTGTCGAGTCACCTCAATTTTACAGCATCGGAAATGGTAAATGAAGCATAGGCTATGTATTTGGGAGAATTATCATGTCAGTGGATTATGACCAGGGACCCTAGGATTCTGCGGTGAAAAATTCGATTTTCTGCGCTCAATTTTCGCAAATTCTGCGTTTTTCTGCAATCTAACATATTGTACATAATTTAGCTGTAAATTCATATCATAGCAATTAGATAAAGTTCTTATAATTTCTTAAATAGCTACAGTAGGAATATAACTATAGGCTAAGGCTTTAGACTACTGTTGGCGCTTAGGTTAGGTAGCCGACCTATGTGTCGAATAAGCTTGTTATAAATAAACTCCCATACAAGTAGACATTACAGTAGATACGTGTTAATAATACGAGGCCTACTGTCTTGACATGCAATACCGTATAGATTAAACATGCGCCTTACTATTCCTAAACCTTACTAAGCTAATAGTCAGTAACCAGATTGGCTACAGCTAAGGCCTAATTGTTGTTATGAATAGCCGATAAAGCTCAGATTTTGCATTCGAGGTTTTATAACAAACCAATGAACGTTTTTCAATAATAATCAGAGTGAAAGAATACATATTCAGACTACAGTGTATGGAAAGAGATTTTCATCTTGTTTTTCATATTGTACGTCTTTTAGGGTTTGTCTTCTACATGTATGTTGCGCAAAACAGCTGAGTGATCTCTCGACATCAGCGCGATGTTTACAGGCATTCAAGGGAAATAGGTTACAGTAGTCCGTATATCATGAATTTTTGAGGCGAGAACTGCGAAATGGAATAGATTCACATGCTTTTGTTCAATTTGTAGAAAATCTGCGTCTTTCTGCGATTTCCATCATTTTCTGCATTTTCTGCGGTCCGCAGAATCCTAGGGTCCCTGATTATGACTGATGGCATCATTGACTTCCTCTTTTCCTATTGTTCTGCAAACACCTTATTCATTCAACATAGACAAAAGGTGATTTGAATGATGCAACGACTGATTCGTAGCGTGGTCTTTTACGTATCTCCGATCTTCAGCTTAACTTTTGAAATCTTATATGCTAACAAGTAATTGCAGTGCTAAAATAGGAACTGAATTCAACCATGAACTTATGATCAAGAAATTCGGTTCACTTCCTCTTCTTGTGATTTTGGTCAGCGGCAATTCTATCCTCATTTTCGTCCCTTGTGGCAAATGTGTCAAAACAGGTGTTTTTCAACGAATATCATATTTTTCTTCTCCATAGGAAATCCACTCGACACATTCTTGGGTTGTGAATTCTCCGTGTACGCCTACACTTGCAGTTCGCCTGTCACCATCACATCATTGGTTCTACAGAGCAAATCAGTACACACACACACAGTGAAGATGGAAGTAGTGCAGTCATCGACGTTGTAAATGCAAATCTTCAAACCCTAGTGCAGTATCTGGTCGTTTTCAAGTCTGTTTGAAAGCTCGTCTAGTAGTCACGCATTTCACGCAGCTTACAAATCTTCTCACAATCAAACTTTGAGCAAATACAAAAGTCAAAGCACATCACTGCAAAGTCTGTCCAACAAATCCACCGAGGACAATTTCTCACGTAATAAACGAGAAAATGAGGACATTTCTTAACTGTCCTTAGATTAAATGACATGATGTGGACCATCAGAATCTCAGGTTCAGGGTAATGTTACGTAGAAATGCCTCAGACATAGATGTATCGATGAAATGAATTCACTTTCATGCTCATAGCAAGTTGCCCACAAGACAACAATCCCACATTGCGCGCGTTCTTAAAGGACGAAGAAAGCTGAACCCTTCTAGAAAAGTAGCCAAATTATCAATATCTGCGCGCCAATGTAATTAGAGACAAATGTGGCGCACATGTCTTGCGCAGATAGTACAAGTTTTACGGAATATTAAATACAGGGCTGCGGAAGCGATTGATTTATATCCGTTTCCACTTCCACATCCGCTTCTAATTATTGGAGAACGGACATGGGCTACGCACCTCCCTATTTAGAGGTTTTCTGATTTCGAATGCCAGTATTCTGAAATAATGCACCTTTTTGTTCATCATAATGAGAAAATTAGAAGTAACTACATTTAGTAATACAGGTGGAATAGGGTGAGCACTAAATATGACAACTATTACTTAACTCATATCAAGACTTAAGGTCAAAAGTCAGAAGTGCTTCGCCCTGACAAGCGAATTGCGTCAGTCATTAGTAATGATACTTTCGGAAGCGGAAGCCCAAAGATCACACTCCTGATTAAATATACCAATACAAATAAAGCTGCTGGTACAACTGCAAGTCCAAATACTTGAAAATAGTCATTTGAATGAATTTCAAGCACAAAGGCTTCGGGTATGAGGTCGAAATGAATTGAAGTGGATTGGTAGATATTTACTTTTTATTTTCACCCAATTCATTGCAAGAGACGACGTTGAGTGAACCGTTACAGTTTGCTGTCGGTCCATGCAGTCGTCGTCCCTTCTGAGAGGTTGAAATACATTATTTAGATTTCCGTCTGTGATTGATCGGGAAGGTGCGAAGTGAATGAAGGAATTGAAGCATCAGTCACAAGAAAGTGAATTCTACATCTGATTATCATCGAATGCATTCACTTCTTCCTACTAGGCAAATTCATGTGATATATTCTCACGACACAGGATTTCGTAGGGGAAGAATGAATGACCGTTCCTCACCGGCAGAATGTTTAACGCATTTCCCGTCGCAGTTGGGTGTGGCATTGGCTGACGATATGAAGAGAAGAAGTGGGAGATGTGAATACTTTTCTATCTAATAATATTGATCCAGAGAGAAATAATATTGAAGATGATGTTACTTTCATTGTTGACAGTAGTATGATAATCGTGAAAATTCTGTTTCAGTTGCTATGTCATCGGATCCTTTCTCTCTGAACACCGGAGTGAATTGTGAAGATTACGACGGATTGGATGACATCGGAGACGATGACGACGTTGATGTTGAAGATGAAGAAGATGAAGATGACGATGATGAAGAAGAGGAGGAGGAGGAAGATGAGGAAGATGAGGAAGAGGAGGAAGAGCAGCAGGAAGTTTCAAGTTCTACTTCGCCAGCAGCAGCAGCAGCAGCAGCCCGCAAACTTGATCCTATCACCTCTTTGTTAGACTGTTCGAGCAGCGAATCTCCGATGACTTTCCATCCTCCCACCTCCATCCCTCCGCCCAGTCCCGAGCTGACTCCTCTGCTTCCAGTGGACCAATCGCAGCTGCTGGCGACGTATTACACTCGCTTGGAGGAAGGAACCTCCGCCGGCCTCGAGCCTGTTGTTCCAGTGAAAAAATCAAACGGTTACTCTCTCATTCGCAATTCACCTCACACCGCACAGTCGACGAGTAACGGCGCCACTCCGCCGTCCTCCGTCTCCAGCAATTTCGGTGAGATCTTGAATAAATCGATTGTTGAGACGGTGACCGCTTGAAAGCAATTCGTTGTCCTTCGACTTCTTTGTTTCTCACAGTATTTGGCTGAGCGTTGTGTCTCTGAGACTGACAGTCTCTCAATGGTGCGTGTGTGGAGATTCAGATTATGTAGGCCTATTTGTATTCCTTCCTGAGTGAATAAGAATGCGACAAGAAACATTCAGAACTAGGAATTCGCATCATTTTTCACTCAGAAAGCAATTTCATAATGACATGTAATATATCGAATGTGTGATGTTGTCAACTTGTGCTCCGGACTTCCAAATTGCATTTTCACTTGGCTAAGTGGTCAAAAAGTTAGATGCGCCCCCTGGAGACTTACAAAGTATTGTATCTGCTTACAAAATCATCATCAATTGTCATGATTGCCTTGTTTTATGCTGACGTTTGTAAACACCAAATGGGGATCGCTTTTGTTGACAGTTGTGTTGTATTGGATAAATGGCTTTAAATCTATACATTTCAAAATTTAAGATGTTGTTCTTCATATCTGCAAGTTTAGTTGAATGGTATTGAATTTCATCTGATGAATGGTTCAGATTTACAGGTTTATAATATATAGAATATCATTTCTTATCACTAAAGATTTTCCATACATGGTCATAGAAAAGATGATATACTTATCATGTCACCTAAATTTGCAGAAATTCCAGGCGTTTGTTCATTTTTTAATCGAAATCAGACGCAACATTCTGTTTTTTATGATGTTGCATGCGGTAGATGAAATTAGAAAATTCAGTTGATGATTATATGTGAATATATATAATGTAGAAAAGGGAATTTTAGACATATTATCACTTGATCATCTACATGTATATCATAAATTCTCTGTGCGACTGAAACGCCAAGATAATTATAGCATTTTGTCTTTTTGATTTCGATGCCTCCTGTCGACTATTTCCTTTGTCTGGTCCTGTTCGATGATATTTATATTTTTGTGCGATGTTTGACAATTGACTGGCTGTATCCTTGATGAAATGATTTTATCACCTCATTGATGAAAAAGAAGCAATAACTAGATAATCAAACGATTCTCAACTTCAACTGGTGTTTGATATTATAAATCGGTGAAAGTTGCCATAATGTAAATATATCACACAACCGACTTGTTATCTGTCACAACTAAAGTATTTGCTTCATTTTCATCATAAGAAGCTTTGGACTTTTATGCCAGTCAAGAAAAATAGTTGGAGCGTCTTCGACAGGCCTCGACGTTCTTGACGACAGCTTCGTTCCTGTGCATTGTCCTTCTATTAGTAATTTATCTTTCTAGGTCTGTTTTGTAATTTGTGATTATCCAATATCATCCGCCCAACTGTGTATCATTGTGACACGAGGTTTATCGGGAGTGACTGCTATTCACTCAAGTGTTAGTCTTTTGATCATGTAAAATGTGACGGCGCTCATTCTGCAGCTGTAGAATGGCTAGTCGGTCTAGTATTCTTCATTAAATCAACATCTATTGTCATATATTTGGTTTTGATGTTATGGAAATTTGGTGGGTTTGGATTTTTGCGATTTTCAAAAGTGTTTGCTATATTTTCTATGCTACTGCACTGCTTTACTGGTAAAACATCGAGCATACTTCCATATATTCTATGAAATTGTATAATTGTGCATTATTGGATAGTTGAGTAGGGCTTCACTTTAACCGGCATAGTTTGAAACAGACTATTGATATCCAGAGACAATACAAAACAGAAATCGATTGGCCCAGACAATAACATGCAATACTGAAAAATGAGCTAATAACCGAAAACTATATATACGGACAAGTAAGGAGCATTAAGTTTCAATCCATGATAATTAACTTGCGCCATCTGTCAATGAGAAAAGCGAAGTAAAATTTTTCCATAATTCGATGGGAATGCTATACCGACGCTTGAAAACAACCACTCACCCACAAGCCGATGAGCATGTCATGTCTCAATACCAAATAAATTCTCTAAGAAGCGAGGAGCGTGTCATTATGGGTCAAGGTGCTAGCAGAAACCGCATGACCTTACCGAGCCTTATCCCGTGAATTATGACGGCTATATGGAGCATCGAAGTGTGTAGAAGAACATTCCATCGACGTGAGGCATGAGAGTCGATCGTAAGTAGAATAAGTGAATCGATCGGCAAAAATTAAATCAAAGTGATTGAATTGTGCTGTTGATGAGTGAGTGTGGGACAACCACAATTGTATATAGGCCTTTATGTGAAAAGCGGATATTTATAGCAACATGGAGCACTCTTACTTGACGTGGAAAATAATATGCAACATGCTCGACTGAATCTGCCTTGAATCCTTGACCATGGCAATAAGTGCAAAATGATCAACCTTCAAGTAATTTGAACATGGATCATACTATGCCAATAATTTTAGCTTAATCCGTAGGTTGTTGCTTTTCCCGGATAGTTGCACACTCACATCGAGTTTCATAAGGGGATTGTGTCTTTATCAAACTAGAGAGGACGCGAACATTGAAGACAATTAGGCCTATACGTCGTGGACATGTGATGTCATTGGCTTCCCGTAGATGCGGGTTCTAGTGACTTGATCAAACCTGAGGTTTGATGTTGAGAAGACACATCGGCAGCTCATCAGGGTGTGTGAAGATACTCATGATTTTATATTTGCCCAAAGCATTTCGAAAAATAACTTGTTTTGTTGCATATCGCATTTGCAGCAAAAATCTACAACTCTTGCAAGCTTCAATAGTTTGAAAATTATTGAAAGATCTACTACAGTTGACATAGATCGACGCCGAATTGAGCGATTGAAGTGGAAGGTTGATTCCTTTCTTTTTTTAACATTTCACATAGGCTTCGTACAACACTGAGAAATGCAAAAGGTTCATTATGCTGTGTTTGAGTGCACCAAAATATAATAATCAACTGCAAAACATGAATTTAATTCTGAAGAATTGCTTACCGTCGACGTTAGAATTACATGTGATTTTTAAATACAATTCTTTTCGAAAACTTTCATCGTGCTTCCTTTTTTATTTCATGAAGGTGGGTCCAATAAAAATGAATCATAATTTTTGAAAAATATAGTGATCTTCTTAGTATTTTTCTGAAGATACATCATGTTGTATATTCTTTCATCTGAAATATATGAAAGTGTTATGCATCTCATCTGAAGTTATCCGATTTCAATCCATAGACTGAATATCACCAATTGCCATGTTTGCTGTACATTGATAGCAGAGAAAGGCAATCTGATAAATAGAAGTGAGAGACATAGCATCATGAAGTAATTACAGCAATTCACACGAAGTGAGTAAGAATTCTGTTGCTGTACTTTTTGAGCAGTCCACTAGTCGCTGTGGCTAGTCGCGTAGCCAGGATTTCATTTCCGGGGGGACAATAACTGTGGCTTAATCAATATAACCCTATACTTAATAAATTCGTAAACCAGAAGAAGCCATAATATTCATTCATATCAGATTTGATTATGATCTGATTTTCTCTCTTATTGATCATTCATGATACACGATTAACCATGCGATTGACATAAAATCACAAAGTATTTCCAAGTTTCAGATGTATCTTTTAGATCTCTTTGTAAACATTATGCCTCCAAGTATGTTCATCACCATTTGACTCACAGAAATGAACATCTCTCGCGATCGTTGCGCAACGGGAGACTTGCGAAAACTAACCAAGCGCGATACTGTAGGATTTAAGATTCTCACATTAATAAATTAATATTAGACATAGAATAATGTCAGTATACCCCGTATAAAACACAACGATTGTCCCCCGCTCAGATTTGATTCCGGGGGGACATGTCCCTTTGTCCAATGGCTGTGGCCATAAACATCGAACAACAACAACTATGTTCGATGTCTATGGCTGTGGCCATGAGACATGTCAAGCATCCGCTTTATGTTTGCATTGAATAAATATGTGTTTATATGCAGTTCCCCATGTGAATGTATTTATATCATAAATAGGCTGAAGATGGTGCTGGAAAATCCCTCGACAAATGGCTGTCGTTAACTTCATCGAGAAGGGCGCTTGGCAAAATTAAATACATGTTGATCGCACCGGGTGCGGCTGACATTCTTCAAGTTCTTCGAAGTCAAACAGATTGACAACATTCTCTGAAAAGATAGTACGAACTCCTTGGCACTCATCAAAGAAATAAATGTAGAGATCAGAGAATTACAGAGTCATCGCAACCGGTATACGTGTTCATAGAAGGGAGGGCGCGCATCTTTGCAACTTAATGCAAACACTTTCGTGCGTCACAAGTCTAATATTAATTCGAAACACATCAGATGATGCATCTTTTGCCTGTCTTTAATTGCAGAAGTGCTGGTCTTGCGAAAATCATGGCAGTCCACTCCTTCTACGAGAACAGATTTCAACCTCACTAATGTGCATGCTTTATGTGGTGTCAATTCCTTGTGTGACGCATTCTTCTGAAAAGATTTGGCAAAAAACCTATGATTACTGTTATTGCTAGTTTACGGAGATATCAGATCACGTTACACACCATTTCTTATTAATGTTTCGAAACTAGATTTCTATGGTATGCTACAAAAACTAAATAAAGGAAGCGCTACGAAATTAAGTAAATACATCAAAGCTGCAAATGGCGTCAGAACAAACGCCATTTGCAATCTCACAAATCCGGTTGGAACAGTGATTGATTAACTGAATGCTAGTTACCTACATGCTACAAAGAGCGAGACATCGCATTAGAAATCTCAGCCTAATTTACGAAATCTAACTCATTCGAGGTCCGGAACGATTTCATCAACTTAACTTGGTGTTTAGCAATTTACTCTCCTTTACAGGTGAGATCATTTACATTATTCTTTGATGATTTGATTCATGTTGTATACGTCACTCGATTACATGAAAAAACTACATAATAAATATTCTGTTCCGGACCTCGTAATATTTAGGATTATATAAATTAACATAAATGATGTTGGGATTCCGTAAAATAATAAGAGTTTATAATAGATTCATGCCGTTTATTACTCGATATAATAGCTGTATTATACTCCATTGATTCATGATGATATAGTAACCATTGAATTACATATACACCATTGACTGTCCTCTCCTTCCAGTTGTCTTGACCATTTGTCATTATTCTATCATTTGTAAATATCATTTTGTATCACCGTATCATCGTACCTCATCATCTCGTTTTTTACTTTTCACTGTATCATTAATCTTTTCACTGTACATTGCATCACCTAACGTGTTTTCCTTGGAAAAATATACGTTCTGATATTCTGATATTGCTACAATAACTGTTTTTGCCTCACTTGCAACTAGGTCTGCGGGGCCTCATCGGTTCCGTGTCCACTGTGTTCAGTTCAGCAAATGATCAAAATTGACTCAGGTTTGGAGCACGCCAAAAGTATGAAAAACTATGAATATCATCCTTTCTAACACAAATCCTCACAAATGTGTTGTACATTTCTATGGTGTTGTATATGGCCGAAGGAATGCGTGAATTAAAGAAAAATGCTGATGGCATTGACAAGAAATTCCGCTCACAAAAACCACTCCAATAGAAATGAGCATAGGAAATTCAATTTTGACAGTAGTATTTTAGGGAAGATTGTAAGCAATAATGTATGATCAACCTATTATTTAAATGGAAACATCTTTTTTTGTTGGAACTTGTCTCTCTACAATTATATCCGTAAATATGCAATGTTTTGCACATGATGATGTTAAAATTCAATAATTGTGCTTAAAAAATTCTTGTCCGATGATATAGTGAAGCTCCACGCTTGCAAAGAGGTCATTGACTATTGCACCGACTGAGCCGGTACATTTTAGGTCTCCCGGCTATTACACTGGCTGAGCTGGCACCATGCTCTAACATCTCCATTATCACACCTCATATTTCTCAGCTACAGGAGACTCCAATTCATTCAATATAGCAAGAATTATGTATCAGAATGCAGAATGCATCAAACCTTTGCTTCATTATGCTACGCCTCACTGTCTTGCTTCTTCTCAGTTTCAATGACAAATTCAGTAGTTTCTTAGAAAGTGAAGCATTATAACTTCTTAGCTACAAGTTATTCCAAAGCACTCAATATATCAAAAACTCAGCGGCTCATTCACCGTTGAAGTTACTACAAGTTCTTCTTTGAGAGGCAATTTTTTACTGTCTTAACCAGTGTAATTGCCGTAACACCAAAACGATATCGAGTCGGACGGTGTAGCTGTCATCTTATAAAAGGAGCTCTCTTCAAACTCAGTAAGTCTCGTCTACCGTCAACAATGCCATTAAGACATAAAAATTTTGTTTTTGGGTGTCAATTGAAGAAGTCATCAGATATGGATTTAATTGTGAACTGAGACAGTCCTATTTTCTGTGAAACATAAGTATGAGACGGGCGATCAGTGACTTCCTGTTTGAATTCCGCTCTTCTGAGCGGTTCATATCAAATGCTAGCCACAAGATGAAATCTGACTTATGGATATAGACACAGTGTTGGTGATATATTCATGTATATCAGTGTTTCTCAGCCTTTATTTGTGAACGCCCCCTTCACATCTCGTAAGACGTCCAACGCCCCATGAAATTAATCTCGACATAGAGCCTATACATGGCCAAAATTTGTTTCCTTGATTTCTTGAATTTGTTCATATTACCCGGTGTATACGCCCTGAAATGTCAATTTAGAATCATCCTTGAAATACAAGTATTAGGCCTACGTTATTATACTTCGAATCAATGATTTTATGAACATCTAAAAGCTATTTTCATAGAGGCTTGCGTAAATTGTAGAATGAAAACAAGTCAAGTAGGTAGATTCAATTATGCTTCTTTGACTACAACGTGTAGAAGGTTCCTATAGTAGGACTGTCAAGGCGATCCCTGGGGTTGGTTTGTAACATCATGTGCCAAGTTCGAAGTGGAAGTGGCTTTGCCTCTTCACATATAAGAGGAAGGCGAAGCTTTATGCCGCCAACAATCTAAGAGAGGGGCTCGCCAATTTTGGAAAGCAGACTGTTGCTTAATGAGCAATGTGAGGTATGAATACGTGCACAGAGCTCTCCCACAAAATCGTCAACTGCAATGTCCCGCCGCCGACTGCATAATTTCATAGTTATAATATTCTAAATTACAAGTCTAGGTTTTATCAAAGTCAAAAACTCATGCTTATGCCCTCCAAAGATCATTGGGTGGATGTTGTACTTGTTTTGAAAATTCTTATTCAGTCGAATATTTGCGTCTAAATAACCTCGCTATTTTGTTATGGTTATTTGTATAAATGATTGCGTCGGAATAACCGCGCCTCAGTGGCCCAGTTATTCTCACGCACCGACCGATGCGTGGTAATTGGCTACTCCCACGTGATTTTGCACGGGAATAAACCTGACCTAATTTTATTTCATCTCTTGAATTGTAAACTGCATGAGAGGTAGAAAACAGTCAGTTGCAAATTAAGTTGAGCAATTAACATAAAGCTGGTTTCTTTATCGTTACACAACCTAAGACAAGACTACTCGTGCAGCAATTTCAAATCCAATCGTTGGCTATAACTAAGTGGTCGCTGAGATTTTCTCTCGGTCAGCCGATTCATTTATGTTAGGAACTGATGTGGCTTGCCTTATTATTTGATGTACTTAATGCATTTTTTGATGCACACAACTTTGCGTCGAAGTAACAATTCTATTTCTAGATGGTTAGTTTCACACTTATGTTCCCCTTGTTTATGGAGCAGATTTATCTATGATTTGATAGCGCTATTGAAGCAAAAAAAAATTCTTTCAAGTTTAGGGTGACACCATGGTCTTCGACTGAGAGGAAACTCATTTGTAGGGATTTGTGCCGTCAAAACAGGGCTGGCAAAAACCAAAGGCACTTTCAGAAAAGCTAATGAAAATCGAGATTTCACACCTCCAAGCTCACGTACCTGCTTCATTACGTCGTCAGTGGTTGTTGTGGCGTATTAAAGCTATCTGTCATTAAATCCAAGCAAGCATGTCTGAAATGCTGATATGTTTCCGTTTCGGTTGAAAACCAGTGGGTTTTTCGTACAAGAACCTGTGGATCTTTTGTAAAAGAATGTTTTGCTGCATGCACTGTTGTATATTTAAATAACTTCACAAAAACGTTAAACTACGACATACTTCGATAGTTTAACAGGCCCGGTAGCTGGAGTCCGCTGCCACATTCACCACATTGTGCCAGGTAGTTGAACAAGCGGTGAAGTGAATTGTCATGTTAAGAATGTAGTGTGTGTTTATACTGCAGCACTTAAGAGAAGAAGCCAAAGGAAAAATCGAATGCTTTCCCTAGAAATAACCTACGAATTCTATGCAGATAGGAGTCTGCAAAAGAAGACCACACCTATCGAAGGGAAAATCGAATGCTTTCCCTAGAAATAACCTACGAATTCTATGCAGATAGGAGTCTGCAAAAGAAGACCACACCTATCGAAGGGAAAATCGAATGCTTTCCCTAGAAATAACCTACGAATTCTATGCAGATAGGAGTCTGCAAAAGAAGACCACACCTATTTTCGTTGATAGATGGCATCAGCGCAACCCTCCCTTGTCTTAAACATCATGTGTTTACCATAAAAACGCTAAAATGCAGACTTTTGTATAATACCTCAAATATCTGTATGCAAAACCTCTTCCAATAAAACACTGATGAATCATGATTTGAAATGTTTCTTTAAACGATGGGTTGTTTCATTTATCTGTCACATAATACTGTGGTAAAGACGGCTACTGGTGTATGTTTAAAGCAGGGTCCATCATATTTGTTGCAGGCCTACATTCACTAACTATCAGGTAAATTTAATGCAACTGCAGTTTAGGCTTTCTAATCGATGTAGTTTCAACTTCGTTTCTGACATATTTATTAAGAAAATGAATGAAATTCTTCATAATAAAATCCGATCTTTTCAAAATACACATAGTTAAAAACAATTCTACTTTTGTTTATGCAAGAAATCAGACATCACGATGCGCAAGATAAAGCATCTGTTTAATTTTGACTTTTGAAAATTCATCAATCAAGGATTACATACACTTTCATTCAGTATGCATTCAAAAAAAGTTCAAAATGTCTTTGTCTAGCGTCACTTGTATCAACTTAGAATGATTGCGTGTATAAACATTCCTATTTACTATTTACGTGTGCTACATGCATCATGCCCATTGCATATTCAGGCCTGTGATTACTCCTCAAATTCCTCAGATTCCTCAAATATTTTTCTTGCTTCTCAAATCCTCAAATATAGCTTAACTAAGAGAAATTCCACAAATGTGGCACATTTCAGACTAAATGTAGGAAAATGTATTGTTTTTTGGCGAATGGCGATGATATGTAAACTTCCAACCAAGAAGCTGAGATAGAATCCTATAACATGTATCCTATATTCTGACTGTTGAGCTTGAACAATTATGATTTATAACGTGTTCTTATCTCACGTCGTTTTCATTTCTGTAAGCTACATGGCTGCAGATGTTTGGGTTCGTCCGGAATTATTTTGCTATGCAAAGAAGTCTGAAGTTGTTGTCTGTCGAACTCCTTAGTGCAACACTTTCACGTATTTAATGAGTGAAACACTGCGATCAACCTGCAAAAATTGTATATTTGAACACTGCAATCAATATTTACTTCCAACATCATAATGTTGCGAAGAATTCCAACAATAAAATGCTTATTCAATTATTTTCATTAATTATCTTGACCTGTTTCACAGCCTTCATTATGTTTCTGCGACTTTAGGGTTGCCAAATGTATGCCTGTGCTTTTTAAAGAACTTTAGGATATCGATCTTCTTTATCCATTATGTGATAACGTATAGGTAGCCTAACCCACGTGGATTTCAATGCTCTTTTCAACTGAAGCTTTTGCTTTACTCATTCTCTTCCATTGTATTTCCGCTGAATATGAACATATCCGATGGGGTAAAGCGGATGGTCTCTAAATGTAGTGTCTATATGCCTCCTGGTCACTAGTGTGTGGGAGCTAGAAGCTTATGATGCTGTACTATCCCATGAGTCTGCAGCTACGTTTTCCAGGGTTTGCAGCCCGACATCTGAACACAGGTTGGTGTGAAACTAATGCACACATCGTTTATCGTTGTATGCGAACTTGTGTTAATGAAGACATTCAAACCACATATTACTGGGTTGGTAGATTTTCAATCTGGGTCTACTACAAGATGTGGATGTCAATATCTCAGCGGAACTTCATGCGAATAGAGATGATAATCTTTCACTCTTTGCCTAGATGATACCAACGACTTAGCTGGCAAGCCTGTTCCTGACAGTTGTTTTGTGTCGTCTGAGAAAATTCATGTTCATTTGAATGTAGATTGGAGCGATATGATAAAAGCGCTGACAGGTAAACAAGAGCCACCAAAACTTATGCAGTAAAAAATAATATTAATATATTAGTGTGTAATGTGGCATATCCTTCATAATACTGAATTTTTTAACACATAAGCAATGCATTCCGTCAACTATTTTGGTCTTTTTATAGTTATGGGTTACTCTCCTCCCAAAATTTGTCCAAAATCTGTGAAAATTAATCGTCACAATATCCCCAGATGCCTGTATTTAGGATATTTCCTACATTTAAAAAATTGCAGTGCACAAATCTGACAACCATAATTGAATTGGTGACGATAGCGTGAAGCACAGCGATATCAGCAGCTTGATCTGACATCCTCTGTTCGACACATTCTAAGCAGATAGTACTTGAGGTCAACAAATTAAATTCGTAACAACGCGGGAAGTGATTATGACCAGGCCAATATTCCTTTGTAATATACACAACTTCAAAAAGTGTGATGTGGTCAACCCTGGGGTTGTCTTCTTCGACCTTCATGACGAAGTTTGGCCCAAAATCCATGCTAAAATTTGGAGCTTTTTTGCAATTACCATATTAGGGTCCGTTTCCATTCCTCAAATTTTTCAAGGAAAATCCTCAATTTTTCTCATAGACTGATCACAGGCGTTTATATTGTATGAACGGAGATATGCGAATAACATTTCAAATTTGGTGCAGTGTTTACTGTTCGAAAGAAATATTTACATAAATTCGAGGAAATATGCTGTAGCCGAGTTCATCGCAGTCGCAAAAATATTTTTAGGGTTAGCCCTATCTAAATAACCGTAATTAGAAATTCATTTTTTGAGATTGTTGAAAAGCGTATACTATTGAGACATATAGGGCCTACAGCATTTCTTAATATTATCTACATGCATTGTGTATGACCACATCAGAAAGTATAAGAAGGCGATTCTTCATTGATAAGTACAATATCTACTGTATATATTGGTTTTATTCCACGTCGACCCCGATTATTCGCTGCAGACGCAAGGCCGTTGTTTGATCGCAGTTACCTGTGAAAGGCGGTAACTAGCCAAGAAGGCATTAAATATATGTACTCTTACCGATGTTTGGTCTTATACCTGTGTACATATATGAACAATGAACACAAAAATTTGATAATTTAGTAAAGAACATGATACGACATGACTAGTCAGTAAGCATGGAGCTGACCTTCAATCGTATAATGCCATTAATCAATATCGATAGTGAAAGCATAATCGACGGATCAAGCACACCACTCTCGCGCTCGTTGGTTGCTGATTGGACAGACAATGAATTACATTATTTATTATTGCGGATTCGCAATTGTCCGGAATCGGAACTATCTGTATAAGCGAAGAGGAATTTGATGAGTTAACTATTTAATACATTAATTCTCAGATGACTGTCTAGATGCCTATCTGAGACGAAATGTCTCGCCTTCACCTTATATCCATGGTCTCAGATTGTATGTCATTATGCTCATCTACATTTCATAAAATATTAATAACTGAATAAGTCAGAAGCAGCAAGTTAATGATGCTTCCATCTCTGACTCTGTCTGGAGTCCAAAACCATGCGAAGTAAAATGGATTGGATCCTTAAAATTTAGTAATATTGAATTTTTTTAATCAAACAGCAAGTCACTTCTTTTTCGTAAATACTTCATTAAACTTATTAGAAAAAGTCCAAGATGTTA
Source organism: Prostheceraeus crozeri (assembly GCA_907163375.1). Lineage (NCBI taxonomy): Eukaryota > Metazoa > Platyhelminthes > Polycladida > Euryleptidae > Prostheceraeus > Prostheceraeus crozeri. Next base: position 96,543 of record CAJQUW010002941.1, on the reverse strand, counting down.
GCTCTTCTTTTTTGACTTTATAATGCCGGTATTGATCCATTGATAAGGAAAAGATAATAGATATAGAAATCGTGGAATCTATATGCAGAAGTTCAGTCAACCTCCATGACCAAATCCCCAAAAATCCACCACAAAACTCCGAAAACCCCATAACCCAGTGTGATCTGTACTCAAATAATTATATGAAAATATTATGTAAAATTAAGTATATATTCATCATATTTCATGTTTTCATGCCTGCATATTTATTGGCAAAATATGGTTTTAAAATTTCGCTTTTTATTCAACCAGTGTGATCTAGCGTCTGAATTAACCTTAACCGTTTTAGAATTGCTATTCGCATGCAAGAACACGCATGAATAACCTTTGATGAATAGAATTATTATTTCAACGAATTTTATGCGTGTAAATAACCTCACTGTACATTTTTGGCTATTTGTACCAGTTTTTGCGTGTGAACAACCTGTCATCAATGGCCCAGTTATTCTCAATGTGCAAATTGCCGTTTAGAGGTAGAATCGGTTTTTCGACGTAACGTGTGCGAATAACGTAGCTATAGGTAACTAAATATCTTCATGACGGTTGAAGATGTCTTGACCGGTCATTTATTGTTATTTTGTATGGTTGAGGAAGAGCCAAGGTTTTGATGATGTAGTTTAATTTAGGTACAATTAATTTCGGTTGCTATTCGGCAACCATCATCAGATGATGGTTGCCGAATAGCAACCGAAATTAATTATATCTAAATTAAATTGCATCATTAAATCCTTGGCTCTTCCTCAACCATAGAAAATAACAATATTTTCATGACATCTGTTGTCGTAGTTGTAACTCCGCACTTTTCAGTATTATTGTGTAATCACATGTGTCCATGTGCACATGTGTCAGTGTCCAGTCATGCTTGATGACTGAGTTGCTAACTCCTGTCGGATAAGAACTATCGGATAATTCATAGCTGCAATGACTGACTTGACTAGTTGATAGCAACTTGAAGAAGTTGCTGTTGTTTGTTAACAGGCAGATAAGCCCGTCTACACAAAACTCGAATATTACTTGACCTCAAGCGGGAATGATGATCACTCAACAAGCTGCTGAGTGTGGGAGTATGACTAATTTGAAGTTTGGCAGTAGAATATGAGCCGACTTGATAAAACGCACATATTCTTAGAGCCCATAACACCAGCCAATTTTGTAAGCTCAAACTTGAAAGCGTTAATACATAAAGTTACCAAGCTGTGAGGAGCCGACAGTTAAAAGCAGGGTTATCCCACAAATAGCATAAAATCAAATAAACTTGTTCATTAAATGTTCAAATCAGATTCAATGGTTTTGGTGATGAACTTGGGTTGGCAGTAAGCGCACTTTCTCTTGCAGGAATCAAATAATGAATTTACCAAGATTGTAGAATTCTTTGTCAACTGACTGCAACAGAGTGACTATTGTCGCCAGTAAGTGAAAGTATTGTGAAAGTCCAAGACATTCACAGGGTGCCGACAAAAAATACCCGCACATTAAAAAAGCTATACAGACTTTTATATTATTGAAAAGGTGCAGCAGCCACTTCCAAAAAGTAGGCATGCATAAATTTACCTATGAGACCTGAAACTCCGACTCGTACTAAGACATGTATACCCTCATGATTTTGTCCCATTTTTTGAAATGAATTGTGAGGATGTGGCTAACTTTTAGACTGCTATTGCTTAGACGTACTTAAATATGTAATTTTACTGGCTTTAATAACTTAATGGTCTAAGGACAGGTCCTTTACCATTTCATCCAAGGTATGGATTCTGCTGCCGAGTCTTACAAAGCAATAACCTGGAGTTAAATGAAGTAAATCATGATTATGAAAGGATGGAGAAAGGTAGTGTATTAGACCTATATCGCGACCAATAGTACGATTTGAATTAACTACTGCCTTCATGAAATTTCCCTAGTTAAATGTTCAATTTGGCTCCTAAATCTAACTTTTCACTGAATAAGCATATCAGTGAAATATACATAAAGACTGAAATTCCAAAGCGCGACATACCCACTTTTGCAACTTGTCATCAACCGCGAAATTCTGTTTCTAAATGAATTACGGTTGTTAATGAAGCATGATATTGTTCTGCAGCATAGTATCTTTTACTATTGTGCTAAATTCAATTTGACCAGCCAAGAAGAAGACATTTTTTTCATCATGTAAAGATATAGAAGTACAAGTTTATACCTGTCAAAGATTTTTTTTGAAAACGTGACATCAATATATAGACATCAAACGGGGATCTTGTCAGCTTTTTGCACAAAATGAATACTAGCATTTCTATCTTTGCAGTCACTTTTCAAAATGTCTTTTGTGCGAAATAAATGATTGAAAAGTTGTTCCCTTACTATTATCATCATTAAAGCGAAAAATTCTCTAGAATTTTTTATTTTTCTGCTCGCGAAGATGAGAATTCAACGCGGATTCCCGCAAATTCGCGTATTTTCGTGAATGTCCAAAATTAGATGAGAGCGCGTGAGATTGTAGGGGGTTCAATTTTCAACGAGACTAAAGTTCAAGTACAGATTGTGATATTTCAGGGTTGTATTGCAAAAGTCAAATATTTAATGTTGTTTTGATGAAACATTTTTGAAAGAAATAAGAAAGATAACTTCGAATTCTCTACTTTTTTTCTGCGAAATGCCTCAGAAGAGTAGACCTAATTATCATCAGTAAAATTTATCGTACCAATACAATTGTCGCAAACAATGTCAATCAAAATTGTTCAGAAACTTATTGTCATGGCCTCATAGGCTTGCAATTTTACTGATGAAAATCATGCGAGAGGAATCTGACGACTAATCTACAGGTGCGTTCATCCATACGACTCATTCCAGCGAATCTGAATCACCTAGCCTCTTCTACTTTAATATGAAGTCAATAACTCAGTAAAATTGTGTCACGAATGTGTTCCACATGCCACGATGTCTCCATTGAAATTAAACGGGGTTTTCAATCCTGCATGTACATGAGAAATACAAGATATATTTCGACTATTACACCATAGCCATTATCAAGAAATTTTTCTTAATAATGGCTATGGTGTAATAGTCGAAACATATTGATCAACCTTTTATACGATTTTATAATAAACAACTTGACTTTCTTTCAAAACAATTTTTAATTTCATGAATAGTCAAGGCATATTTCCTCAACTCCTACAGATTAAAAAATCGCTCTGAAGCGTAATAACGTTATATTTTTTACATGTGCTATACAATATAAAACATCTCCAAAAATTAAAGATTGAATGAATCTATGCATATTTTTCTATCATTCTTGACCTGATTTTAAAGAATTACAGTTGAAAGGAAAAATGAGTAACTCTCTTGTGCAAAAAAATCTTGATGAAATTCACGTGAAAAATAATGTAAATTCCAAAAAAATGAATTTTGAAGAAAATTATAAAAATTCAGCTATAAATCGACTTCTAACGTAAAATTCAACATCAGATTCGTATTTTTGGGGAAATTGTGATTTGAAAAAGTGTGTTTATAATCAATATCCGACAATTAAATTTTTTGACTTAAATGTTGACAGTCGCGTGGAATTGCTCATATATATATATATATATATATATATATATATATATATATATATATATATATATATATATATATATATATAATATATATATATATAATTACTATATATATGAATAATAATTTTTAATAATAATTATTAATTATTTAATAGATTTCAAATATAGCTTCGCATGTGGCTACATAGATTATATAGTTATATATTAGATTATAGATAGTTACATATAGATATATTTTCATATGAGATGTACAAAGTATATAATGTGAAACCTATATATGGGAGACACATGAGACTTAATGTAATTTCTGAAGCACCATTTCTACCTTTCCAAATGTAAAACCTACCTTAACAAAATGACAAGTAATGCCATAGCATCATCACAGCGATTATATACAGGGGACCGCTTTTGACATCACGACTAAACGGATTGGCCCCTTTTACACTATAACTACAAGGTGTTCCTTTGGATATCACAGCTAGACAGAAGGTCCCTTTTGACGTCCAAGCTAGGCAGAAAGTCGCTTTGATGTCATAGCGAGACAGAAGGTCGCCTTGGACATCACAACTGGAGAGATGGTCGTTTTTGACATCGTAACCAGGTGGATGGTACTCCTTTTCACATTGCAACTAGACGTAGAGTTTCTTTCAACATAACAAATAGACATTGAGGCCTCTTTTGACATAACTGTGGAGAGGCACCAAAGAAAAAGAAAGTAAAAACACGAAAGAAGACATGATTTTTAGCAAAATCGATTCTAATGTTTTTATTTAGGGTACTTTTGATGCATTGGCAGAAAAATTTAAGTGTGCATCTGAATTTTAATTTTTAGCACTCATGTTCGCATTTTCATGGAATTGCGCATAGACTTTTTTAGCGAGTAGCATATTTCAATCGAGTTCTTTCATTGCTTGGTTTGATGCATTCGTTACCATATCCCTTTATTGTGATTCATGCAGTGCGTGATAGGTGATAAATTCCCGTTGCATCTGTTAACTCAGAATTTCTGAGCGATCTTCCCACACCAAAGTTATGTCAGCACCGTCCAAGTCCCCAGTATGGTGGAGTAGTGACGTTAAGGATTCATTTTTTATTAAATTGATAGTGAATGCAAATACGTCATGATCGGTTGTCATAAAACAATATTAATTGTATTTATCGTCATAATGATTAAACCTTTAGCTTAATCATCGGAGCAGTTAACTTGGTTTCACTATCTAAATCCTAATTTTGATAGGTAACTGCGCAATAATTTGTTCAGTGCACCTCACAACCCTTACGTGTTCAAGTACTAGGTGTGTACCGATTATTTCATAATTGGATTAATAATCATCAGACATTGATGGCTAGGCTATCAGCTTCCTTGACATGCGCAAAAAATCCCTAAAATTCTATTTTGAATTTAAAAATTAGCGAGTTCTGTACAGAACGATCAAGGCATGACAAAATGTTGAACTGTGATTTATGACAGAATTTTCAAATCATTTTATGGCGGGATAGGTTGTGATAGCATTTCCTTTACGGGCACGAGTTATAATTTCGCAAATATTTCAGTAAATAAATATATTGAAAAGCAGATAATCGTTTGCATATTAAAAAAAGCTAAGTATATTTATAAATGATTATATGCGAAAATAACTTCTTTCCAGCATTTATTGTCATTATGAAAATCTAGTCTATGTAAAAACTCAGTTGTTCTCAATCATCGGAAAGATAAGTTATTTGAATTTAGATTAGTAGTTTAATGCACAATGTGCATGTACATGTACAGTTAGGTTTATCAAACAATTTGAAATCTTGTCTTAGTTTGTTACTAATTAATTAGTTACTACTTAATTAGTTACTAAATTTGAATGAAAATTTACAAAAATCTTCAAGACTTCACTAATTGGAAAATAATCTGCTAATTAGTCGGTTTGCCGATTACATACGATGTTTTAGCGCCCCCTCCATAGCCAGAAGTTACAAATGCGTCAAATCACCACGGGAGGGCTACTTGATATCGAAGTCGAACGGTGTCACTTGCTGTCTGCTTTGTTGTTCCATCCTGTTGGAGGAAGAGTCGGTCTTGTAGGAAATCTTCCCTGAAGCTCTGGCAGCAGAAAGTGACTGATCATCAATCGATGCCTCTCGATCCATACACCGTCGTCCAACACCTTGATCATCTTTGAAAAGAAGCCTAAGATCCACTTCGAAGACGGAGCATGCCAGACGATGGCTCTCGACGATATTGACGATATTGAGGGGTCTGCCTCATCTCAGAATCAATTTGTTTCCAACTCAGAAAGAAAGTCCAAAAGCGACTCAAAATCTTCGTTAAGTGCTTGACGGCGGCGCGAATGGCATGGGTCGAATACGCGATATACAGAGTGGTGCGTCACAGATCTTATAAAAACTGAATTCAACAGTCAACCAGCGAAAGAATTTTTAATCTTGTGAATTGCCACAACTGCTGCTACATGTATCACATCTTTTGTTGGAAAAACAATTTGGTCGGAAAGTTATCATACATAAAAAAAGTTGTTAAAATCATGTTTATGGCCTTAATGGATGTTATTTTCATGCGCTATTTTCAAATGGATGTAATAGGATTTTTGATGCATATTCTATGCATCTGTATGTAAATATTTAAAGAATACTTACTATCTACTCACTGCTATGCTAACGTTGGTTTCCATCAATGGTGTCGCACCGGAGAAAAATATATTTGACACACGCCACTTCATCCTATTTCAATTGGTAAGCAAATGAAAGGGAAACATCCTACCTGCTTGTGTGAGATTCAATTTGACAAGAAGGAGGGTTGCGAATAAACACGCCACTCATTCGGGATATTTCTGGGATTCAAGGGATATTGAGAATAATTCCGGGATGAGATTTTTCATTGTTTCGAATATAAACTCTTAAATCAGTTCTTAAATAGGAGTAATAATTGTCATGACAGTATAATACTGTTACTATTTCATCGTTAAACTGAAAAATCGGATAAGATATTAGTGGCTTTGTTATGCAGCCATCTCGTATGTTTTGTTTGCGCTACCAGCTTCGTTGACATTGTTGACTGTCTGGCTGACTCACTAATACCTGATCATCCCTGATATTTTTATTTCAACGTAGCGGTGATAGATTTTTATTCTCGGCTTTTCTAAGCAAGAAGTTCATCACAGCATTTCTACAGAGATTTGAAGTGAAAACTCCGCTGAATTATTCACTGGAATAGTTGGACCCTTCCCCAATGATTACAAAAGACAGTGACAGTCTGGAACGCAAGATAGGTCATTTGTCTCAAATTTTCATCACTAATCATGCGATACCAGGGGAAAACGGCGACAATGTGCTGCGCGAATTCAAGAAATTTCTTCGCGATGCTTCTGTTTTGTGTGAATTGACAAAGGCGACACAGTCATCGAACGAGAAAGACCTCGACACTTTGTTTTGCAGACTTCTGTCCAGTGATGCTGATTATTCGTGCTTTGGGTGTATTCTGAAAAGTTCACACGTAAGTACATCAATTGAGAGAGACAATGATGTCTAGTACCAAAACAGCAGGTTTATTGATATACAAAAAGGCCCAATGGAAGGGTATAGAAAAAGGACGATACAATTGCATCGTGTCCACGCTACTTATTAGAGCAGATGCATAAAAAAGAAAATTGTACTTCATGAGTTAAAAAATTATACAACGATTTCTTCTACTGAGCCATGGGCAAACGGGCTCCGAACGAAGTTTTTCGTTGAACAAAGTAACGTCCAAAGTAAGCCAACTCCTTGCGAATAATTTGACCATATTTTGTCCGCTGGAGGTGTTCAAAATGCACAAATACTTTCAGATATGCTGAAAAGCGTGGCGATGTCACATCGCAGATTTTGATGAACTTTGATTATAGAAATGACAACATGAACATACAGAAAAAAGGAAAAGAAATCAGAAGGCGGTTCTCAAGAGGCGGAAGACATTCTATGTCGTCTGATATCGAGAAATTTGAGAAAAAGCTTATATTTCGGCCGAAGAAGCTGATGTTAATGGGTCAACCGAACTATTTCAGGAGACTCATGCGCTCACAAGTAGACTAGGGCCAAAGCACTGAAGGAGACAGTGTTGGTTGAAGCTTCAGAAAAAGATTGAGAAGAAAGATAGTCATTGTACACATATTGTTATGATTTATTTTCTACTCTAAAGTATATTATGACTTTTCGTATATGCAGCTCGCAATAATTGTTTTAAGCTTGTGATTATATACATCGAATATTCGTTATTTTTGGATGCAGTGCTGTTAGACGTAATCGGCTGTTTATATTAATAATAGTGACGAATTATCAACAACTTTATACACTAGTATTATACTTGCTATCTTTACAATCATAGGCAACGTAATTATGCAAAAGTTTAATCATCTCAATATTTGCGGATAGTAAACTGTGGCTGAAAAGTCCTTTCAAATATCATTCTCATTTGCTGTTGATAACGAAAGCAAGAACCGATCTAACAGAGTCGAAATATCAATCAATTTTAAAATGTAACACATACTTAGATAAACGAACCTCATAAGCAGACAATTAATCATGCTACTCATTAACATAGTCCTCACAAGTACATGTAATTGAAAATATCATTCTCCGAACTGAACTACAGACCTAGCCCACGTTAGCCAGTGATGAAGCTAATAGTGTGATGTCCAAATTAACGCTCATGCAAGATATGGATCGGTTTTGTGATGATATTTTTTTCACTAGAGTTTCCAGTCTATTAAATCAGTTGCCGTATTTTGCCTTCCGTAGGCACGAGTGTGTTGCACTGCATTGTAATCAACCACATGTATTTCACTTGGTTATTATTCGATATGTAATGCAAGAATAATCTAGTCATTTTTGGTCTTTCCCTTGACCGATCTAGATATTTGCAGAGCTTTGTTTGCTTGCATGCTAGAGGGTTCTTCTATTAGCCAACCACAGCGAAGCCCCGATCTCATGAGTGGCGTTCTGCTTCTCAGTTACACAGTAAGCGTGAATTGTCAGCTGTGACGTCATCATGAATTTACAGACAACCTATTGAACAGATTAGTGGGAATTGACAGGAAATCAGCGTAGTGTTTGAAAACTTAAATTTTCTGAGATAAAATTCGTTTCTGAAGTTGACCGAACTACACCTTTTAAGCAACAACTCCGTGAATTGTAAATATACAACTGCAAACATGTACATTTGATGATGATGTATTTGTCAACAAATCATGGGTAGAATAAATAGAGGACAAATATCAAGCCCAACATAGGCAGAACAAAAAATTCTAGCTTAATAATGTGGATTACACAAATGAGGATCGTCACCAAATATCACACCGATTGAAATAATTGTGAGCATATGATATTTGCGAGAACGTCGTAATTAAATCAAGTAGATGATATTATAAGATGTGCATTCTACCGTTTTCGGATAGCAGCTGTCTCTAAGTACAGAAGATCACTTTCGGATTATTTTTTCGTTACAACTTTTAAGTGTTTCTTCAATTTTTTCGAGTAAAATGTTTTTTCACTGTTCTTTATGTTCGTTAATACCTTTGGGCTTGATATTTCTGAACTTTGATGTTTCATATTAAATTTTTGCGTGCACTTATCACAGCATTTATATAGCCTTATCACTATTTTCATATTTCATAGCAGTTCATGAAGTCTTTCCAAGTTAATTCTCTATTTCAGCATTTGACAATGATTTGTATAGTAAACAGTTGATTCTTGTACTGTTATCTGTCAATAAGTCATGTCGCAACTATCAATTGGAATTGTTGTAGTCATGGTGTGTTGATCATTCTACTTGTTGGCACACAAAGCGGAACAATTTGCTATTGCTCAGATAATTTATCGCAAAGTCCAATTTGATAGATTGTTCGGATGTTTTATAGTTCAGTTTCACGATACATATTCGATGGCACGGGGCAACAAGCATTTGCAACCATTATATCGAGGTAATATTGGTCATATCACATAATATTTGTGCATAGATCAGAGTTTACCACGCAAGAAACAAAAACTGAATCGAGAAGTTATTGAAGAAAAGAAGTCACCAGTATATTTTTCAAATAGGAGCTTTATCTAAAAGAAAAGGAGTTCCTTACAATTCATTAGTCTATTTCTTCCTCTTAGTCTTCTGAAACAATCAGAAAATGAGTTCTGCGTTTTAAATGCGAAAATGTGTGTATATAAGACCTGTCCTCTTATCATCTGAATGGGCAGACTGTTAAATAGGATCTTTTCAATATATAAGTGATAAACATAATTTTGAACAGAACGACTTACTCGCCAATTCATTACACATGAGGAGAGGAGAAGCGTTGTTTGTCCTTCTAGTAAGTATTTTTAAAATTTTTAGACATTTTAGGATATAAAAATTTTCTTTTAAATCATACTTTGTACCTATTGAAAAGTAACTAATCATTAGCTTGTTTTTTTTAACTTTGTTACCTTGACGCACTTTGCTACGTTGAATTGTTTTTGCAGCACGTCTTGAGTTGAAGGTGGATTATGTCCCCGCCTCTTGACCTCGACTGGCTGGACTCTGTCCTTCTTTCAAATGCCTGAGGTACATTTCAGTCAATAGTGACTCTATTTTTTTTTGATAGATGCTAATCTTTCTCTATTATAAATTTAACTTTTGAGGCTGTGCATCTTAAATGTACAGGACCGCGCTTGGTCGGGTTTGAGCGTCCAGGATGAAGCGGTCGAAACGCGATCGTCCTGACCAAGTTCCTGTTGATGACCTCATTAAAAATAGTCAAATAATTTGTATGCATATTTTTGTAGAATTTTATTTCACGTTTTAGCTTAAGGAACTAACATTAATTCTCTTACACACCTGGTAGATTTTAGATAGCGTAATCCCGCTGTGTTAGCTAGATCTGGTATTTTGATTGGAAACAGACCTGTCCTCTTATCATCTGAATGGGCAGACTGTTAAATAGGATCTTTTCAATATATAAATGATAAACATAATTTTGAACAGAACGACTTACTCGCCAATTCATTACACATGAGGAGAGGAGAAGCGTTGTTTGTCCTTCTAGTAAGCATTTTTTAAATTTTTAGACATTTTAGGATATAAAAAATTTTCTTTTAAATCATATTTTGTACCTATTGAAAATTAACTAGTCATTAGCTTGTTTTTTTTTAATTTTGTTACCTTGACGCACTTTGCTACGTTGAATCTTCTGAAACAATCAGAAAATGAGTTCTGCGTTTTAAATGCGAAAATGTGTGTATATAAGTGCAAATTCACTTTCACAAATATCCTACAATACATGTAATATCTCCGAATAATCTCATTGCATCTGACAAAGATTTTTGGAACATGTAAACTAAACATTGATTAAACTTTTCACTAAGCGTCACTCTCACCAAGACTGTGTATGGAAAAGAGCAATCGCATGTTTGGACGAAATGACATCACTGACATCAATTGTTAATTAAAAATCTTATTTCAAGAAAGAAAATCAATTGCGCATCTCAGTTTGATCTGACACCAACATAATTTGCGTCTGAGAAACGTTGCCAGATGTTTCCTGTCGGTCCATTCATCTTGTCACTATGAGCAGCGAAGGAATTCCCACGAAATGAAATGGTTCTCTCTCAATGATTGATGACAGACTGCTCCATGTCACGACTTAAGCAGACAGTTCGAATCATGTGAATCTCAAAATGTATGAAATCCTTCAAATTAACAGATAGTCTGTGTTCTAAAGCTAGAATTTGGTATCAAGTGCGGAATTAGGCCAGAACTGACGCAGAAGGAAGGGATAAAGCAGATGGTGGGATGAGAAGCGTCGACAATTCATCGGCGAGTATCAGCAATGTCCTCCTCTCCGCGTTCCTGATGGATGTTTTGTTGGTTTTATAACTGCAACATTGGGTTTGATACAAGTTAGATGATCAGAGAGAAGCAAATCACTCCATTTAGAAGATAATATTCATGTACTGATGAGAATGTCAAATCGCGGAGGTTGTCAATCTGAGCGAGGATACATTTCCTATTTCCTGCACTTTTCCGTCTCAATCTCTTAAATGGGAGATTTGTGGAAGACTTTATGTTGTCAATGCTTTCTTTCGTAGATTGTGTACATTCCAATTGAGCAGATGCTTTCAAAATGCTGAAGAAATATTTGAAAGGAGGTTATATAACTGTGTTACTTGTTCCACAGTGTTATCAATCGCAAACAGTAGTGATTTCAAGACTCAGTCAAGAATTAATCAGCGAAGTAATAACACAACTTTTGGCGCAGTGTATTGGGAAACCCCGTCGTGGAGTCAGATCACAATCATTGATGATCATTTGAGGAAGAATCGTCTCACTTGTAGTATAAGTGGTCTGACGATGTCCATGAGGGTGAAGTCATCAAGATATAACTGTTTTGGTCACCAGCAACTTGACGATCAAAGGGGGTATTCTGAAGTACGTATAGTGTAGACCTACCAGTGCAATGCAAATGTAATTCGGTGAGTGCAATTACAAAACAAAGAAGCGCGCTGGAGGTGAATGGTCACAAATCGTTGGATTGATGCAGAGGAACATAGGCGCCGGAAGCAATTTCTCACTGGTATACAAAAAAAATCTGGAAATATTTTTGATACCTACATATTTATTCGTTTTTCTGGCGCCCATTTGTATATAACTTGAAATATAAAATTAATTCTTCTTTTTTGACGATTTATTTACTGACTATGGCCACGTCGCATCTCTGTCGTGGTTAACATGCGAATTGATTAAAATAATAAAACCATTTTGGGACGGACTACGCGAATAATATTCAATTTCATGCAGAAGTTGTGATTATTGTTTTAGAGTATGCATAGAAATTGGAGTTAACATTCATTGAAAAGAGAATTAAGCATGCATGACCTTTGTGTTCATAGATATCTGTAAAAAGTCAAAGTAGACGTAAATTGAACAATCCTTCCTTTTGTACACAAAGTGATGGGTTTAAGAATTTTATACAAACACTTTCTAGAATAGGTCAAATTGGACAGAAACCCTTTATCGGAATCCAATTGTCGGGCATTATTACGATTGGTTTCTTGTGATATCAAATTTGCTTACAATGACTCTGCATATGTCCAGCATGAAGGATTGGCAATGGGAAGCAAAGTCAGCATGTCAATGAGTGAAATATTTATGGGATTTCAAGAACGCAAACTGTTCAGAGAAAACGATAATAATGTCAAATACTATACGCGTTATGTGGACGACACATTTATCATTTTACCTTATGAGGTGGCAGCATCACAATTTTTGAATAGATGCAACAATCTGCATCCGAACCTAACATTTACGAAAGATTCCGGAGAACATTTCCTTGATGTTGCAATGTACAGGGAAAATGGAGAAATACTGACATCGGTGTACAGAAAGAAAACATTTACAGGAATATATACAAATTATGGGGCTTATTGTCCAAGAAAATATGAGATCAACTTAGTGAAAACAATGGTATATCGGGCTCATAGACTTTGTTCTCCTTGTTTTCTTGGCAAGGAGTTGAAACGAATAACTGAAATTTTGATAAAAAATGGCTACCCTGAATGGTTTATTCGCAAACACTCTAAATACAAAGATGACAATTCGAAGATCCCAACGGTTAAGAAGAAGCCATTTTTCTTCAAAATCCCATACTATGGCAGTGAAAGTGAAATCATCGCACGAAATATTTCCAAAGAAATCGGAAAATATTATATGCAACTGGACACAAACCCAGTTTTCTCAGCAAAACAGCTGGCACCATCCGCGCACAAGGACCCTATACCAACTGCCGATCGACATTCTTTGATCTATAAATTTGATTGCCCCTGCGGAGCAGGGTACATCGGCAGAACGGAGAGGCACCTTCAGACTCGAGTGTCAGAACACATCCCAAAATGAACTCAAAGAGGCGAGAGGCAAGGATCACAAAAACCTCCTAATTCTTCTGTAACCAGACACTTACTCTCTTGCCCTTCTAAAGATCAAGTTTTCCAGCAGTATGCTCAGTCTCGAATTTCTTTATTTAATTTTAGTATTTTGAAAAAGTCCTTCCACAATTATGAATTACCTATTCTAGAAAGTGTTTGTATAAAATTCTTAGACCCATCACTTTGTGCATAAAAGGAAGGATTGTTCAATTTACGTCTACTTTGACTTTTTACAGATATCTATGAACACAAAGGTCATGCATGCTTAATTTTCTTTTCAATGAATGTTAACTCCAATTTCTATGCACACTCTAAAACAATAATCACAACTGCTTCATGAAATTGAATATTATTCGCGTAGTCCGTCCCAAAATGGTTTTATTATTTTAATCAATTCGCATGTTAACCACGACAGAGATGCGACGTGGCCATGGTCAGTAAATAAATCGTCAAAAAAGAAGAATGAATTTTATATTTCAACCTACATATTTACCAATTAGCATACCTTCTTCATGTATTTTATAATTTGTAGCAGTCTTACTAATCGATAGAAAATCCTTATTCTTTTTATAAATTTTATCCCCTCTTTATCCTCTCAGAAGCAACAAAGCTGAAAGCAAGCCGCAGGCAGGATCTGCACAACTCGTAGGGATAAAAATGGAATTAACGAAAGACTCATTACGGAAATGCATAGGAGAAAAACCTTTCAAATTGTCAACTCTCCATAGAACTTAGTGGAAGCTTATTTGACGGATCTTTTGATTGCGTCAACACTGACATATGTTGGAAATGCTTTCAAAGGAAGCTGATTCCACAACCTAACTGTTCTATGAAGGAGTTCCGTGTGAATCCTTGAGTAAAATATTTTAAAGAATTTGACAGTCGTTAAGCTTATGTGAAAAGCATTATCATTTCATGGGTATCGGATATGCACGTTAATCAGTGAGAATTCATTGAATCAGTTGATTCAACGGCTTGTATCTGGATGAGTTAATAAACAGACTGGAGATGTGTGAACCACATGTCAAGATTGAGAATTGGCGGCAAGTCAACCAACATTCTTGGCTTGCCTGTCTCAATTACGAGATACATAACTGGCATTATGATTTCACTCTGATTCTTAAACTGACACAATGGACGCGCTGTTTATTGTACTGCGCATTTCTGAAGCTATATTGTAATTATGACGTCATTGACGCTCCTGCGGTTTACTTCTGACGTGAAATTTCACATTGCCACGCATTTTCCAGATTTTCCAGTTACATAAATATTCTCACCATCGTGGTGAAAAATCAAGTCATATTCTGCAGTTATTTTTTGCTTCACTTGATTTACAGCAATGCATTTTATCATAAAGTTCACTCGAATTTTTCCATGTTGCCGATCTCCGAATTAAATGAAAAAAATGATTTATAATTGAATAAATCAGCGTTGATCGGATTGAAGCCGAACGTACAACATTCATGTCTTTCAACTTTCAGTGTTGGTAATGGAGAGTGGAGGGGCTCCTGGTGAGGCCTCGGGTCTGCATACCTCCGCCAGCACAGCGTCTTTAGCTGCAGGCCCATCCCCTCCCCTTTGGCCAGCAGAGAAGTCCGCATATGAGCGCGGTGATGAGATCGGTCAAGGAGCAACGTCTCTCGTCTTCGAGGCTGTGTGCCCGGCAATGAATAACGCCAAATGCGCACTCAAATTGATCAACTTAGAGAGATGCAGCTCCTCAGCTTCTCTTGACGAAATAAACGTAAGTAACAGTTGGCTGTTCGATTATCTTCGATTCTATCATGTCTGAACCACTTTCTCCATTTTATAGAAAGAAATCAACGCCGGCAAGAAACTCAAGCATGAGAATGTAGTTCAGTATTATACTTCTTTCCTCCATGAATGCGATCTTTACATCGTGATGGAATTGGCACCTCGTGGATCTCTACATGATTACCTTAAATATCTTTGCACGAAACGAGGCGTCACTAACGGTGCATTGGATGAAAATGCTATTGCTACAATCGTCAGGGATGCTCTCAAAGGTTTGGTTTACATTCATGAGAACAACCTCATTCATCGAGACATCAAATGCGGAAATCTGCTGGTTAAAGCTGACGGAGCTATTCAAATTGCGGACTTTGGTGTGGCTGGAGTCATTCAAAACGCCATCGATGTGAGGCATACATTTGTGGGGACGCCATGCTGGATGGCCCCAGAAATCATGATGATCGTCCTGCGTGCACAGAAACTGTGGGAAGAGATGGATAACCGTTGCGGCAGTGCTGGAGTCGCCGGTTACAATCAAAAGGCTGACATTTGGTCTTTGGGGATCACAACATTGGAATTGGCGATTGGAAGGGCTCCTCTAGCGGAGGCGCAGCCGTTAAAGGTGAGAATCGTGATCCCTTCAGGCATCAGTCTTCTTTACAATCAGAGGAGCGACGTTCGAGTCGAATTTCTTTGTCAAATTTCCAATCTACTAATTTTGGTTTCATAAGTCGTGTTTATTCTGAAACAGAAAACGCAAAACAATGGCCACAAGGGCACTCGATAGCAAATATTGATAATACATGTAGCGCAAAATATAGGCGACATGCGTAAAATTTAACATATATAGCATACATGTGACATAATTATATACAAAATTGCACGTTAATGATCACAACATGAGATAAATTTACTGAGATAATATGAATTGAGTCTCTTCTTGAATTTTATGAAGGTTGGAGCTTTCACTATTGAATTGTTTAGTGAATTTCATCTCCTCATGAAACGGGAGGAAAGCAGTCCATTGAGATAGCTCAAGATGACTTTTGAGACCAGTGCTATCGGGCAGCTATTCCGTGATTTCACAGGCAAGTAAAGAGAGTTTCTGACTCGGATCTAATTTATTGGTCGAAAATAAAAGGATATAAAGTTACACGTCGCACAGCGTGACGGGCCTTCGGCGTCCAGCGCCTTCTTAATGGTCGATGGTCAAATATTCCGTGATTGACCACAGGTGATGTGGATGAAAGGTGCGTGGTGAAGAGTGAACTGAGTGACACATAAAAATGATAATAGCACATTTTACGCAAAGACTACAAGTCAAACAAAATGTGCTATTATTCTAACGATTTCAAATTGTTGGAAAAGGCTGCGGTCGTCTGTTTCCATTTAAATACAGGAAAGGATCGACAGAAAAGAGAAATTTATCTTCAATTGATCACGCGATATTTTTCGCGCGTTGTCCACCAGGCCTCGTCAGGCTCCAATGAATTAGGCTAACGGATGATGAACCGTCCAGCGAGTGATTTGGAGTAATACTTAAACCGCGCACGTACAAGAGGCAAAGATCTACAGCAAAGTAAGACTACAACATGTACTGCTAACTATGAACCACATTTTCAGTGATCTATCAGATGTTGGTATTCTGTTGAGAAGGATGAACTGTTTCAAAAAAGGAGATGAGGATTCTGGATTATCTTCAGCAATTGGGATTAAGTGTGCTCATTTTGAACATGTTCCTATCCTCCTCGAGTGGTAACTGTGCCATCTCTCCGCCTGCCTTGGAGTGATGCTTTTATGAGGGCTGAATTTGAACCGTTGTGTTTAAAAATTGTCTCTTGCTGAAAGGAAGCTTAGCGAGATGATGTGTTATGACATCAATGAATGTCTTAAATGCGAAATGTACAACAGCTGTCAAAGAATGAGTACAGAGAGTTGTAAAAGAACAAAAGTCTTGGAAAACCGATATGTAAGCTTAACACTCAAAGTAAAAGTAAATATGTGGAAATCAAACACGCACTGAAGCTTAAACATCTCTACTAACCCACTATGGTTTGGACGGTGTTAACAAGGTCAATTTTCTGCAGAATCAACGCTTCAGTCATCATGTCATTCCTGCCAACTTCTAGTGACACTCTGGGGCTCCACATCTAGGCCAAAAGACCACAAAACCAACCAGTGTGCCAGGGAAACCGTCTGCACCTGTCATAAACGTCACAGAGAACTATCAGCATGAAATAATTAACATGAAACCGAAATGGTCGATTGACTCCAAGAATATGACAAAGCGAGGATAAGACATTGAGAATTCTGACCGACAAGTCTGACAAGGTGAACGGCAGAATCAACATGAATCAACGTTCAGAATAAACTCCTTGTGAAGACTTATCTCAAGACTAGACATGAAGTGTGTGACACATTTTCCGATGACAGGAGCAAACCAGAAACTAGTTTGAGAAATTGTACTCCTGGATGATTCGAGATTCAATAACGATGTGTTAATGAGAAAAATGGGTAGAGATGCAGCAAAAGCCACTTAGTGCTATTCGATCCTCACATGCAGGGCTGCCACTCTTCCGGTTTTTTTTAGAATAAACTAAGCAGTGAGAACATGTTTGGCTAAGGAACAAATACGAGTAATTTGGATTTTGAAGGGGACCTTTTGAGATTGTGCAGTGGCACTTAAAGATCGTGAGGGGGCCCCTTTGAGAATGCGAAGGGTCGCTTCGTGCTTTGTAGTGCGCTCTGTCCAACCTTTGAAAACAGTTCTTCTAAAAATATTAGCTGACTAGCTGTTCGAGTCATGCATTCTAGTGCACCTTGTTAAAACTGATGATTGTTTATACCACTTATTTGCTTGCTGACTATGTGGATTCAGAAATATATTGATTAGAACAGACACAACTTCTGCCTGAATGTTTTCAAAACTTAGCGGGTTGTGTAATATTGAATGATCGTAAGTTTCTTACTTTGAGGGGGCCCATTCCGATTTGACTTTCCGGTTTTTATTTTTGATAAGAGTGGCAGCCCTGCACATGCGTTACGGACTAGTTTTATTCCCAAACAAGATAGTCGAGAAGTGAAAAAAGGAATATTGCAACTTTATTATCTTATTCAAAGGCAATCAACAGGTAGCCCTTGAGAGGACCGATTTGAGCTTTCACGTATGACGTGGTGAATCAGAGTCTTAAGATTCTTCCAGGATCACACCGACAGTTCGTGATTCTTTGTTGTTCACTTGATTCGCGTAGGACACTTCTCTCTTGGTCGCGTAGACTTCCTTGCTCTTCCCGGCGAGCGCACTTTCGTTCCCCCTTGACGAGTCCGTGTTGTGAGATAGAATATGTGTGGAGAGAGAGTGTCACCGCGCGCTGGGCAGAGGTTAAATGGGGCAAACGTTGAATCGAGCGTTTAACTTCGTCCTCGATTAGCATGGAATAGTGACGCGTGCGGTGGCAATCGTTGACGTCAGTGAAATTGCCTCGGTAATGAAAATAATTTGGTAATGGAAGAACGTGAAATGTAGGAAGAGCACCTTTGTACGTATGAACTCACAACACACGATAGAGTGAGGAAACACTTCACCTGCAGCTCTGTGCTTCTCAGCTGCAATCTTGTAATACTTGCGGATTTTCATTGTCGTGAGATCAAAACTAGAGTACCTTGAATATTCTTCGACAGAAATTGCATTGGTCACAGACATCCACCGATGGAATGAACCTAGCACATAACAGTCAACATGCGGCCGCATCGAGATGAGCTGTCATCAGTGGCTGGATGTTTCACGCGTTATAAATAACAATAGAAATAAAGTAGGAACATAGAGAAGATCGATATCACGATATTCATTATTCTTTTTATTTGTCAATTTCTCATCTTCATTTGAATTCTCTTTCGTCTCACTGTGTCGATGTGTTGGTCTCCGTAGTACAGTGGTTAAAGGTTTTACTCAGCGATCTTCCGTTCGAGCCCCGAGAATGTCATCGACAGAATAGGCATTTGTATTGGACGCATCTCAACACTTCAGCGAAGTCGGACTACGTCAGCATCGTCCAACCCCCCCCCCCCCGAAGGAGGAAGATCGACGTCGAAGCTTCACTGATCTCTATGCCGTTCCTCAACACATTTTCCTCGCAGCAGCCGCTCTGTTGTAGCAGAAGCCAAGGGCGACGCATCGTTTTCCAAGGTTTGGGGGACAAACTAAGATCAACATGTTACTTAATATTGTTATATTTCTTTATGTACATGTATTTACAATTAAGTCCCATTTCTACGCCAGACAACATGAAATTAAGGCATTCAAACCCTCGTCTGAACTAATTCTCAGTTTAATGAATTTTTAGGTTTAGTGGGCTACTTTTCGATTATCGTTCGGTCATTGCAGACCTGCAAGTTAAAATCCTTAGACCTCCATGGCTAAGGGCTAATGCACAGATCAGATTATCAGATGCCATAAAGTGTTAATATATAATCAGATACTCAATACACTGGCGAAACTAGGATTCGTTTTCAGGGGGGAATTGCAATTATATTGTACATTGTAAGCCTATGCTATGTAATTACGGTATGCTGCTTTAATTGCATTTAGTGCATATCACTCATATTATTAATGTACATGTATATTGCTGGCATATTGTTCTGTAGAAAGGGCATGTCATTTTACAAGCTATATTGCGCAATATATTGCTTATGAATTAATAAATTACTTAATTAGCAAAAATAAGTCCAGCACATAGGTTAATTAAATCTTATATTATATTTTGGATCAATAAAATAATCAAGAAATCGCAGATGCAGAGTGCCATCTCAACGACTAAAATGTAAAACTTTCCTGTGCACGGTAAGTTTTTCATTTTTGTTCTTTATATTTACAGAATTTATTTCTTTCTCTCTAAAGCGTTCTAAATGAAAATTTTGTATAAATTGCCTACCGGCTGACATAGACAAATAATTCAGTAATTCAACTCACCTCGCAGATCGCAGTTCTATGCTATATCCCTTGAGAGCTAAAATAATGTCTAATCCTGTTGATTTTAAAGTGATCAAATTGATGAGATAACATGAAATTACTCACACATTGAGAGGATCAAACGTACACTGTAGAAGACGTGGAACTCAATGTGCTGATTCTTGATTCTATCTAGTAAATATATAAACCATGCGATGACTAAGGCAGTTGAAGGTGATGCAATGATTATAATCTTATTTAAGTCAATAGCCAGAAAAAAGCAGCCAAATTTTCCAAGGTTCATTTCTCAAGTGATTTTCTTGAAAGTAAGCAATGAAGCACATGTTTACATGATGGATTATTCCCTCGACACCAACGCTTTAAAAAATGTCCCCCATGCCCCCGCTGATGCGTCGGCAATGACAGAGTCTCTTCCTCACGTGACTGACAGCTGATCACTTCATCACACATGTCCTCGAAGAAGATGACTGAATCCGAAAGTGTGTTTTCCGAATAGAACAGACATGCTGTCGTCTTTACAGGTTAAACAAAACAATCTGCAGATGGTACAATCATCGACAGATTCAAGTCAATAACCGTCAATGTCACGCACTCCGGCTTCCAAGATTCCTGTATTGGAAAAGTTATTGAATTTAATTCGTGAGGCTCACGACAGCCAAGACTGATCTTCTATACTACTCGTTCTATTGACGTTTCCTCTTTGGAAATGAACAGATGTGACTGTACGTGGATATAAGGGCACCCTAAAATCATCGCGCCTTTGTACTTGGATAGATGGCCTGAATCTGGACATAATCTGGAAGCAGTCTGTTGGTGCAATCTAATTCTTCGAATTCATGATTTATTAATTACCTTATTTTCTCGAATGTAACCTGTGACTTATATGAGTCGTTTGAAATTCAAGGCTCTATTTGATGAAGATGATCATGAATATTTAATTAAACTCCCGATTTTTAGTGATTAAATATAGACATGGTGCACATACTTGATTAGGTGGAAAGCACAACGAACTCAAGACGCAAGATTTGCATAGCCTGACACAGAGCGAGAATCGTATGTGGATTGACGATACAATACTGTCCGTTTTGCTTTAATTAATTAGTTTTATATCGAGTTTTGTAAGTGTGCGATATCAATTCTATCATTTTTGATAAGAAGCACAACCCATGTGAAAGATAACAATTAATGTAGATTTCTTAAAAAGCTGTTCATTCAATGATTTTTCAAGGATTTACCGGGGAGTGGCAATAGTTGTGTTGATTATTTAGAAATCAGGCTCTTACAGGAGGCCAAGTGTTGAACAATAACAGATATTGTCACTCTAATGACTGGTTTTGTAATAACTCGTATAGCCTCATCATTGATAGATTTAGGGTGCAGCTTCCTATCTTATTCCTTGTATTCGTGTGCGGAAAATATTCGAGAAATGCGGTATGCTGTGAAATTGACAAATTTTATTCTGTTATAAATACCATTCTGACAAAGCTGAAAAAGACAACATTGTTAATGTGATTTAGTTTTATCAGCATTTTTTTAGCTGGAATTATATAATACCAGTTCTATTCATCATTTTCCATTTGCCTACCATCTGCTGCAAATCATTTACAACGAAAGAAATCAATACTCATTCAAATTGCCATGCGGAAACTGTGTAGTTGATAGGACTTTAGCGAACGACAGACCTGTCGCTTTGATTATCTGAGCTACTGCCGGTTCCATGCAGTACGGATGCGTGCGCCTTGCAAGCATCAATATAAACGGTGGCATGTTTGCAGCTAGTAAAACACAATATAATCAAGTACCTGCGAAGCTTCGAGATTCTATTCGGTTTGAAACTGATTGGAGTAAATTCGAATCGGTTTGGCCCGACTAGTAAAACATTACTCATTTTTTCTGATTTGTGGCCTCTTTCCGGTCGAAGTGACTTAAGCGTGACGATGTAATGACCTAGTGATGCTGAATGGTCATAGAAAACAGTTGAAAGTGGTAGTCGGTTGCTAAATATCTATTAGATGAAGCAGTTGGCGAGTCGTCCAAGTCATCATAAGGTGACCTTAATGCTTAATAGTACGCCAGGGCTCCTGAACAACATTGACCCAAGCCTGGCATCATGAACGCGAGTTTCCGTGTTTTCCATGTCCAACCCCTAGCTGTTCCAAGCTTTTACAATAATTGCATTATGGAGCTTTTACTCTTTTATAATCTTCTACGTTCTTATATGACCTTGTATGACGAACGTAGAAGTCCACATGTTCTACCCTAATAAATGCAGATGTTTTCAGTCTGGATTAATTAGATAAGGATCACAGACTTTTGCTGTCTTAAATGAGGACACCATTTTTTAGAGAGAGACAATATGAAAAGTTTTGTGAGTGAAGAACACCACGAGTTGCCGAGGCCTTTCGTTCATTCTTATCAAGGCAGTACATTAACAGTGAAATACAGATGCGGACATTGTCGAATCGGGTAAAACTGAATGGTTCTCAACATCGGACAGAGATTCTCAGTACACTTAGGAGTGATAGCTACCTTCAACGTTAAGATAAGATGATAAAGAACAATAAGAAATAAGTTAAAACGTAAATAAATGCACAATGCTATACATATGTATAAATAAAGAACAATAAAAGGAAATTAAGTTACCAAGGAAGATGACGGCTTCTAGCATGCTCTTTTTGAATACAAAGATCAGGCTTAAATCTTAATACACTCATGGATTCTAAGATGCGTAGAAGGAAAGAATCATTGCACTCGTAAACCACAGAAAAGTTGGTAGTAGGAGCACTAGAGTCAGCACTGTACACTTGTAAATGTCGTGTTATGGCACTATCTGTGATTCGCGTCGATCAAGGAGGGGACTTGCCAGGTCGTTCAAGCCAGCGAGGAACATGTTCGGATATCCTTCTCTTCAGAGATCTGTCTTTCCAAGATATTCTCAAAATTAGTAAAGGGCAAGGATTTTTCAAGTATGGGAAATCATTATTCACATGTTATGAAAATACTACTAATAAATAATCGAGTTGCGAACGAGTCGCTCTTACGAACACCGAGTCCAGCGTGTAGGAACTGATGCAATTGGATCTCGTCTCTTTCTCATGTTTAATGTCGAGTTGATAGGATTCTCCTTTTCTCTGCAGATATTACTCACGACCGTGACTTCAGATCCTCCCAGTCTCGAGTCAGTAGAATCACGTTCGAAGATTTCTCTCAATTATTCTGGCTATGGTCAAAAATATCGGAAATTTGTACGTGCCTGTCTCGTCCATGATCCGTCCAAGCGAGCCACGTCGAAAGAACTTCTAACTCATCCATTCATCAAAAGCAAAGCCAAAGATCGCGACTTTCTCCTCAATCGACTGTTCACCTCAGGGGATGTTCCTCCTCCACCTTCTAGTCAAAAACGGAAACAGAACTTAGCCATTGAGAGGCTTAGTGGTAACGCTGACCAGGCATCTTCTGGTGAGTGGGATTTCCGAATCGAACAAGATTCTGATAGTTCCGATGACAGCGTCGCTGGAGCAGCAGTTTCCATCAAGTCTCCTTCTCATGCACCAGCGACTGGTAGTACGAAGAAAGATTCAAGCCATGAAGCGAAGAAAGAATCAGGACCTACGCCTAGTCATTCTGGGAGCGCCCCATCAACTAATGTGCAAGCAAATGTGCCACATAATATGGTCGACAATGTACCACAAGTGCCTGTAACAACCCCTCTCAATTCAGCTCAGGTAAGTCTATCTCATTCCTGCTGAATGACATTAAATACTGTATTAAGGAACTACATGAACATCTAAATCGTAATCGTAAAACGTAATCTGGATTCATCTCTCAGTCCGATGAGAGTGCTGTAGCTTGGCGTATTGTGCCAAGTCAAATTTCTATGTAATTCTCTCTCCAGAATTGCATCCCTCTTCGATTTCTTTGCTGATCACACGCGTTTATAGATATTAAATTTCTTCAAAAAGATAGAGCCTACTATTAACTTTCTTTGTTGTGACTGAAATCTCTGAGTGTGACTCCTTTCTTATTGTAGTTAATTCCTTATTTCCCTCTTCGCATAATGCCTAGAACGGCTAAAGATTCCAAGAGTCAAGCTTCCTCTGATCTTCTCCCTGGTACATCTACGTGTTGGTGTAATCAGCTTTCCAACTCAACAGATATTGAGTGTTCCAACTGTCGATCTTGGATTCATTACCTCTGTCTGGGTCTTTCCTTCCGCCAGCTCTCCTATGTTATCAATGACGATCCTGGCCTTTATCTCTGTAAATCTTGTTGTCTCTCTCCAGAAGTTGACTCCATCAAGACCAACTTACTGGACGGTTTCCCGTCTGATGAGCATGTGTATTGCTTTGACGAGGATTGGTTCACTGTTGCCAATTTAACTAATCCTCCTGTTTGCCATACTCAGGATGTTTCTCACAGTTGTGTTAGTTCCAATGTTAAGGAAATTTCTCCCAGTTCAGACAGTCCTCCATTGCTTTCGAAATTTCAAGAATTGGAGAAAGCATTTTCGACTCTGACATTGAAGCTGGAATCCAAGATAGCCATGATCTCTACTTCCCTCCACGAGAATACAGCTGGGCAATTCCACGGTAAAAACGACACGGAGGACAAATTTTAAAACGCATTATTTTCTCTCAGTGACTTGTGTTTTCTTGAAAGGATATCCGAAGCCATTAGGAATCACAAAATTTATCGCTTAGACACACCTCTTCTACTAATAAATTCAATTTTGGAATATCTTGCTATTTTTAAGATATTAAAAATACAATCCCTTTGAATTTTTGAAACAATGTAGGCAGTGTTAGAAAGGGAATTCCAAGTAGTTTATACTGCGTTATATTATTATTGATACTCCTTTGTCGAAGCTCAAACAATATTTTCTGTCAAGGACATCATTTCTTCCGATTTTTTGACGAGTTTGAATCTTAGCATAAATGTTCGTTCGTGACCAGATATCTACTATTTTTCTATCTTCTACTGGATCAATTTTATCTAGCGCAAATTTATGCATATGTAAATGATGCCCTAGGCTACCGTGACCTTCGACTGAAATTTGATTATGAGGGGTTAATATTTACGACCATCGGAAGAAAATAGATGAGTGTTCGTTCGTGACTGTGGTATTATTTTCGTTCGCAGCATGACCACAACTTCACAATTATCCCATCCCGCAAACTTGAACTAGGAATAAACTATGAAAAGACCTTTCAGGTAAGAAAGAGGACAATATATCAATTCAGGAGAGCTTAAAAAATATTGAATAGGCCTATATGCAACAGGAAAATATAAAATGTTTCATGGTCACTTCGGAGGAGATGAAAAAATATACCGATCACGACTGTCTATTGTGTAATCTACTTCCACTGGTCGAATGTCAGATTTCTGTACCCATGCAATATCGCTTGTATCAGAAATCATGTAGATTGATTGCGAGCATTCCTTGAGAAACTGCACCTCATAATCATTATCAGCTAGAGATTGGATGATTCCGATGAAGTTCGTGGTGGTGCCACTTGTGCTCGACTTGTTTGTCGACAAGTTCGACTTGTGCTGACACTAGCGATGACCATATCACCGACACGAACCTCGTTGATAATGGATGGAGGAGCACAATCTGCGTAGACGATTGAGAATGGCCGTCGAACTAGTTGCTGATTGTCTTTGGCTATCCACTGATGATCCGTCTGAACACCGGTCATCTTTGGCGCGTTCTCAATAATATTCTGTAACTGGTGATAAGTACAATCAATGTCACCGGACGACACGACCGTGCCTACAATTTTACTGTTGCACTCGTTGAGACAGGTAACGAACTGTTGAGCACTCTGTACCTGGTAACGTCTCGAGCGAACACAGTCCCAAACCATCCGTTTTGCAGAACCTCCGACTCCGTCAACACACCTTTACCATGAGCCGTCGCAAAGAAGTTCCAGCTAATCTGCAGACCATACTTCCTCGCAAAATGATTCAGCAGCATGGTAGTGTACCGGTTCTTGAATTGGGATGTAGGTCCGTCACTCCAGAAGATCAGTTCTTGCACTTCCGATGTGACAATTGATTCAATGATTGTCTGCAGATAATGAGACACTGATCGTTTTGAGTGATCCAGATCGTCACTGACCATCACACGGCAGCTAGGGAAGTCGTTGAACTTGAATACGCAGATAATAAACAAAGACAACTGTTTCTGCTTCCAGTGGGCGCTCTGAACCTCATCCTGGAAGGGACATGTTGCATTTTCACTGAAGTCTAAGTGAACCAGTATGCGTTCTGAGGATGCCAGCTCTTTGTCCTTGCGGTACATTGCTTGGTGATTTCTTTTCAGTAGTTGATGCAGCTGGAACTGTGGCAGTAAAGCTTGGAATGCCTCACTCACTTCCATTGCTGACATAATTATGTCGTGGCAAGCAATAGTCTCGCCAGAGAAGCCTTTCTGCCATCTCTTGACTGTAACAGTCAAATCCACATCCTGGTCGATCGCGTTCTCCGATATTCGTTGACCATTGGCACACTCGTCGCATGTGTTCTTCAGGCAATCTGGCTTAGCATCAGGACACAGTGCATTGTCAACAATCCAATTAGAATGATAACACGGTAATGTCGTCAATCCCGCAGATGAGGCTGCATTTAGCAAGCACGTAAAGTTTTCATGAAGCACACAGCAGCAAACGTTCGTGAATGAACTTGTATGCCAAAAAAACGACGAATGCCAATAGATATTCGATGCCCAACACGAAGCAAATGTTCCGAAATGATTTATTAACTTTATCTTTATACAAAGGAATGCATGGAGCGCGTTTGTGACTGATTTCTTTTTCGAATATGTTTTCTGATGAAGTTGGACAAAATGTTCGTTCGTGACTGTTCGTTCGTGACCGCACTTCTCGAAACTTATGAACTGCTAGTAATCAAACGTTTCTAGATTTCTTTTCAGCATTTAAGTTGATCAAATAGCATACTAGTCTATTCAATCAGAGCAAATTTCGTGATGAAGAATCCAGAGCTTTGGAGGTTATTAACGTTTACATTTTTTTCGAAAAAGTGTCGTTCTGTGTTCGTTCGTGACACTCAAACTTTTTTAAACCATCAAATACACATTTTTTCATCGGTTTGGCTAGTGTTTCATAAACAGTGAATATTGCAGCCAATTTAAAATCACCGGTTAAGTATGATTATCACCGGTTCAATAGGTTAGGAAGGACAATCAGAAATGTAACAATAAATCCTGCAAAGTTCGTTCGTGATTGCGTGGAATTGCCCAGCTGATAAATCTCCCAGCATTCCTTGGCCTGCTCCTCTCCCCCCCCGTTTCTTCCTCCCAGTTTTACACTGGTAATTTTCCTCCTCTCTCCTCAATAGATGTCCCTGTTGATCGCTCACCTGGTGCTTTTCAAGGTCCAGCTCTATCGAATCATGTATCGAATCCCACTCCGCCTATCTCAACTTCCCGGATGCCTGTCTTTCCCGTGAGACAGACCGGTTCGATCCCGTCCGTCCCTCCAGACTCTGGAATCTACATACCAAATGAGCTCATCTTGACAAATTTTCCTGATGATAAGGATCTGTCTTTCGGTATATCTTCAATCATTCAGTCTATTAGAAACAGGCCTCCTTCCTCGTCATGTCCTGAACCAACTGATGTTATCCGTATTGGCAAGCCGAAAGTCAATTCTCATAGACTGGTCAGGCTGATTTTTAAATCTGCTTTCGACGCGAAGCTTTTCAAATCAGCTTTCTCTTCCGCTTCTCCCCTTTTTTGTGATTCAAGCCTTTCGCCTTCAGGACAAGCTCTCCGTCGGCACTGCTTCGAACTGAATAAACAAGCTTCCAAGAGCGACAATGGCTCTTCTTGTGAGAGTTTTAGTCTACGGGACTCCGGGGTTATTTGGCGCTTCGTTCGCAGAGATGATGGTAGCTGGCAAAGAGACTCCTCTTGGTTTGATCGTACTTATTCAAAAAAACTGAAGAGCCCTAACCTTGCACTTAAGTTTCTTAACCCATAAAGGCCCATAGTTCGTTTTTCGAACAGATGGGTTTCATCAACCGCATTCAACTACGTCATTGATCGATTCATTTCGACTCTCCGTTCAAGGCAGTTGATAAACAGTGCTAACGCGTAGCAGCAGTCATTTGTCTCGTCTACGCCTTCTTACAATTACAGCTGCTGCAAGAGTTGTCGACAGTCACGAACTTTTCAGTAAGTCACCTTTGCTTCAAATAATCTAAGCTTATGTCGGTAATTAGAGTTAGAAGTAGCAATGAATCATAGTAATAGCAACAGTAGACTAAAAAGATTATTATTGTATCATTTGCAGAAGAGTTGATAATGTTTTAGTATACGTAATGAACATTTATGTTTTACATGTTCGTTTTTCGAACAATGGGACTTAGACATTTCTGAAATCATAAATCTAAGAAATATCCACAGTAGTTACAGTTAGAAACTAGAACTATTATCCCGTAAATTTCAAGTGAAACTTTGAAACAATATCTTAAAAAAATATTTTTGCCTTTCAGCTGATCAATGTCACACTAAAAAAGGATAAATACGGTATACACTACAGATGAAGCTGTGGAAATGATCGAAAATGATGATTCTGTCGATGTAGACAACATCGTTATAATTCCGCCTGATAATACTGGTAATGTGACTGATGAAGAAGAAACAGAAGACCGTAACATAATTCCTCATGACGTTCCCGGAACGATTGAGGTAGATTACACCGATATATCTGCAGAACAAGATGAACAAGACATTCAATTCAAAGAGAATCGACCCTCGCATAAATCTAAGAGTCGGACTGCTCCCCCTTCTTGGAAAAAGTCGGAGACATTTCGTCAACCAATTCCACAAGAATATCCGACTGCAATTTTAGATAGCCATCCCACTCTTGCTAAGAAGAATCCTTTTGAGCTCTTCTCAATGTTCTACACTGAGGAAATGAACCAGCTGTTAGTTCCAGAAAGCAACCGTCATGCAAATCAAAAGAAATTTCACCGGTCATCTTTTACAATTGATGAAATGAACAGATTTTCCGGAATATTTCTCCTTTCTGGATACGTCACTCGTCCTAATCAGCGCTTATATTGGAATATAGATGAAGATGTGACCACCACTATTGTTAGAAAAGCTATGCCAAGAAACCGATTTATGGACATGAAGAGGAGACGGAGATGGAGACGTCGTTATAGCCGTATGGAATGACAACATACCGATCTACGTTGCCTCAAATCACCAGGGAGTATCCCCAACAATCAAAAAGCGGCGGTACTCACGGATTCAAAGTTCATACATTCAAGTTGACTGCCCTCAAATGATTCACGGATACAACTCTAGAATGGGAGGGGTCGATCTTTTCGACCGCTTCCTTAGTGACTATCGTCCGAGCATCAAAGGGAAGAAATGGTGGTTTGTTTTTTATACCCATGTTCTGAATGTATGCGTCGTTGCTGCGTGGCGAATTCACTGTGAAGTTGGTGGAACCATGCAGCAACTTGACTTTCGCCGGTATGTCGTGAGGACCCTTTTACAAATGCAAGCATCTTCCAGTTCCGAAATTCCAGCCACCGTTCACAGTGTTCTACCTGACATTCGCTTTGATGGTATTGGACACTCCTTGCAGAAAATCTCTGAAGGTCGATGTAAAGCTTGTCAAAAAACACGACTTACAAGTGCGGTAAATGCAATCAAGGACTTCACCAAAAGTGTTTTGCAGAATATCACACTCGTAAGTGACATTCAAACATATAAATCTGGATATACTTGAAATAAAGTAAACTTGGAATATTTTGCATTTTTGATAGCTGTAAGACCCAATGTTCGAAAAACGAACATGTGTCCAGAAGATACGAAAATTAACGGATTCTAAAATTTCGATATATCATAGTCTTTTATATCACACAAGAAGCATTTATGCAAGTTTTCAGTGTTTTTTGCTCGTTGAGTTAAGTTTGGGCTTTTATGGGTTAACTTGAATGCTCGCAGCATTGTCAAGCTTCACATTTTTCATTCCTATATCTCTGACCTCCAACCAGATATTATCTCTGTCACTGAAACTTGGGCAAATAAAAATTTTAATGATGCTTTATTTCAAATTTCAGGCTTTAAATTATTCAGATCTGATCGTCGCAGTGGTAGTCGCGGTGGTGGTGTTTGCCTTTACATTAAGGACTCACTTCAGTCTTGTGCTTTGGATGTCGCTAACAGCTCGAACTTCATTGATTGTGTTTGGGCTGAAGTTTATCTTCAGAATAAATCTTCCATTCTTGTAGGTGTGGTTTATCGTCCTCCTAATTCATTAGTAGCTAATGACAGTGTCCTATTCAAGCTCTTCCATGAAGCCTCCTCCCTTCCCCATCAGTTTAAGCTAATAAGTGGCGATTTTAATTTCCCCAAATTGACTGGGAGACACTTTCTCCCAACAAAGACTCTGAAGATTTTCTTGTTTGCACTGTTGAGTCAGGGTTCTACCAAACTGTCTTTTTATTATTCTGCTCCACTCCTGATCTTGTTACCCGCGTTGATGTAATTGAACCTCTAGCCTCTTCAGATCACAATATGGTCTTGGCTGAACTGGCTTTTTCTGCTGAAAGAAAACCAATTTCTTCCAAGTCGACTCCTCGTTATAATTTTAAGCAGGCTGATTGGGACTTGTACCGTTCCATTCTCGTTTCCAATAACTGGGAAAGTTGCTTCCAGCACAAAGATGTGAATGAGATATGGGTTTCTTTTCAATCCGCTATTCACGGTGCTTTATCGTCAGCAGTTCCAACCATGAATTATCTTCGAAGTAACAGACCTCCTTGGGATTCTCCAGAAATTCGTTCTTTAAAACTACAGCGCAGAAGGGCGGAACGTATCTTCCTTGACACCAGATATGAAGAGGCAAGACGTTTGCGCAATCATACATCTAACCTCTTGAAACAAGCAATCCGCAGATCTATTTACAATTTTGAATCATCTTTGGCGGCTAACAGTGACAATCCTAAGCGATTCTGGAACTATGTAAAATCTAAACAAAAGGTTCGATCCACCGTTGGTCCGCTTGTCGACCCGTCCACTGACCGAGTAGTGTATGATCCCCTACACTCAGCTACTATTCTTGGTGATTCCTACAAATCTGCTTTCACCTCTGAGTCTCTTCCCATACCTGCTGTTCATGCACAAACTGATCATTGCCTCGCTGATGTAGTCTTCACACCTGATAGAATTCGCTTCCACCTATCACATAAGAAGAATTTCTCCTCCCCTGGCCCTGATGGCATTCAATATATCTGCTACAAACAAGGTGCTTTTGTTCTGCTTCCACTTCTTGCTCGCCTTTTCCAGATCTTTTTTGAGCTGGGGAATATCCCGCTAGTCTGGAAGCACGCTCTGGTTACTCCTATACATAAGAAAGGTTGTCGCAAGAAGGCAGAGAATTACCGTCCGGTCAGCCTGACTTGTACTGCCTCCAAATTGATGGAGTCGATTGTTCGCGATCACCTGTGGCAGTTCTGGAACCAATATGACATAATCAAGCGCTCTCAATTTGGTTTTCGATCCAATTCGTCTAGTACCCACCAGCTCTTAGAATTCCTCGAGGATTTAACATCTGTTGTGGATCGCGGTCAGTGGGCTGACGTCATCTATCTCGATTTTGAAAAAGCGTTCAATTCAGTCCCTCACTTTCGTCTCCTCTCGAAATTGACTTCCTTGGGCATTGGAGGGAGACTTCTATGTTTTCTGAAAGCTTTTCTTGAGGATAGAACTGAGAGTGTTGTCGTGGATGATGTGCATTCTTCCCCCTACAGCATGATTTCTGGTGTCCCCCAGGGATCCGTTTTATGCCCAGATCTGTTTGTCGCCTTTATTAATGACATTGATGACACCTTGACAAACTCTTCTTTATTGAAATATGCTGATGATGTAAAATTGTACTCCGAAATCAAGTGCACTGATCCCCTGAAAGCCAAGGAACTTTTGCAAGCTGACCTCAACGCTGTAACCACCTGGTCGAAGAAATGGCAGCTATCGCTCAATCCCCAAAAGTGCTCCATTCTACACTTTGGATTTCGCAATCCTGCCTCGGACTACCGTCTGGATGGAAGTTTCCTGAATAATTCCAAGTGTGTCAAAGACCTTGGATTTCTGATTTCAAAAGACCTAAAATTCTCTCGGCACATTCTGACCTGTGTTCAGAAAGCGATTCGCATTGTATCTGCCATCCTCAGGACATTCGTCTCTCGGGACGCCAATCTGCTTATTCGTCTCTTCAAGACACTGGTCCGCCCTCACCTCGAATATGCCATCCCAGTCTGGAATCCATCCCTGAATAAAGACATTCTGGCTATCGAACGTGTACAACGTCGATTCACCAAAAGCATCCGTGGTCTATCCTCGTTACCCTATGAAAAAAGACTGAGAGCTCTGAAACTCCCAACACTACAATGTCGTCGTCGGATTATGGACCTTACAACCGTGTTCAAAATATGTAACCACCTTACTCCAAGTGATCCTAATTCCTTCTTCACCTTTAGTGTTTCCCGAACCCGTGGACATAACTACAAAATTTTCCGCCACCCAACAAATCTGAATTGTCGCCTATCCTCCTTTTCCCACCGCATTATAGATGACTGGAACCGACTCCCCGACGATATTGTGAACAGTGAAACGGTGAAACAGTTTAAACGAAAGCTTTTTATGTTTTATTGTAACTTCTAATTGTTCCCTCCTGAATGTATTTCCTGTGTTGCCTTGGTGCTCATTGCACTTATTGGTGTACTAAATAAATCTCTTTCCCACAAATATGAACATCAACCTGTGCCTCTAACCCTGGACACCAACTTCACATCTTGCGAACTGCTATTCTAATGATAAATATCACTTCAATCGTACACTAAAATGCTCGTAAATCACAAATTGAATGACGTGATCTTCAATCGAGTGATACTTTCCTGTATTACATGATCAATAACGTTAGACACTGATTGAATCCCTTTGCTCTAGAGCAGAGAACCGCATTGTTCTTCAACGTTTGTAGCTGCAATTCCGTAGTGCGTGTCAAGTATTTATCATATCAATTCTGTGTTCGAGTTACTGAACTCGAATGGATTTATTATTAAATGAAATGGAAAGTTTTAGTGCATTGCCTTTTCACAATCCTCATCAAATTTCAGTACGGCGATCACTAAGTCTGTAGAAGCAATGTGTTAGGACACAAAATCCAGATTTGATTATCTTTGCCTATTGCATGAGTTTTGCTTGCAACGCCTGATTATTCAATAATGAAAGTCGAAAGACTTTTACGGCAGGCATTTATCTGCGCACTGTAGTGCACAGTTTCTTCAGTGCCTGTGCAAGTAACAACTTATTCAACCGCAGCTTTATCAAGTGTCCACAGACACCGGAAGATAAAAATATGCTATCTATTCATCTGCATCCCATGCTTGAATTCATTCCCATTTGTCAGAATGATCTTTCACTAATGTTTTGTTGGAGAAAGTTGA
The DNA here is from genome assembly GCA_907163375.1 of Prostheceraeus crozeri. Taxonomy (NCBI): domain Eukaryota; kingdom Metazoa; phylum Platyhelminthes; order Polycladida; family Euryleptidae; genus Prostheceraeus; species Prostheceraeus crozeri. The sequence goes on along the minus strand of CAJQUW010002941.1, from coordinate 62,838 downwards.
TTGTGGAAAGTTGACTGGGATAGGATGAAGCGAATAAAATAAGGTCCGAGGATTTTCTGAAGGTGGGCGTCACAAATATTCAGCCGACACGGTACTTGGTTTCTGTAAGACGATTTATGAAGCATAACTCATAAGATCATAAGTAGCCTGAAGGATGTAAATGGGTCTACAACACTATTCAGATTCAGATAAGAAATGAAACTTAGTTTGGTGAATTACGAAATGATACAGGTATGAAAATTGCATTTATCCACAATTAAATATGAATAGCTGCATTCTGACTGCACATAGTATTATGATTCTAACCATTTGTATATAGAACGCAGGATGCAGTTAATAATTTAGAAAAGAGGTTTAACACTTAGCATGTTGGAAAAGAACTGCATGAATTAGATCTACTAAGTTAGCAAACTTGAAATTTGAGTCAAGAAGCAGAATGAGATCTCAACTTTTGTATGAAGACTTGCGTTATAGTGCGGTTCATGAACTTTCCATCACAATCCGCTTAATCTCCGTTTAATTAAGATACTTGTAATTATATTTTCATTCCTTTGTTATACTAAAAGTTGCGTACTACTTAATGTTGAAGTCTGAGGTTCCAATTCGCTAGTATATAAACACAGGAATAATTTGCAGAAATCTAGCATTTTGAAACTTGATCAAATATTTTTTGACCACAGGACCGCAATTTCCGCAAAAAACTGAATCTTTTGATATAAAAATTCACTTTATACAGACTTTTCTTGAGTCGACACTGTCTACCATGTATTTACTCTATGGTTTGAAGCTCAAAGGTATTGAGCACATCGTACGTGATTTCGTTCTCAGCATGTATGTCGGACGCTGACGACTCTACCAGACCAGTTGAGGTGACCCTGTCACCGATGACAATGATGAGAAAACAATGCAATTTGCGAATACTTTCGCTCACAGTTCGTGTGCCGTCCTCAGGCTTTTGAAGAAGCTTCTTTCATTTTGACAAAGTTTAGTTATTTTGTATCTTTAGACAGTGAAGATAAGATATTCACCATTATCAGAATGTAATCAATATCACTGATGACTTGAATAAGATGAAAAGTGTTAATTATTTATTTGATTGGTTGAAGAGATGATACTACCGCCTATTATTTTGCATCGTTTTGCTCTGTAGGATAACAAATGACGAATAGAAGTTGGAAATGCTGAAAACCAAGAAAAGCAATGAAAGATTATCTGACGTGATACCGTTCGGAGTTAAGAAAGAGAATCAACAGAACGACTCTCGAATTTCATCGACAATTAAGTTGAAATGAGGACGAAGTTGTTGAATATCCCGTTTGAGGACACAATTCGTTCGATGAACATCACTCTACCGCCTCAACGACGCTCATAAATAAGTGAACAGAAAACTGCGATGTTTGTGACATCGAATAATTCAACAACGAATGTGATTAGAGTATCAGATAATTACACAGCAACCAATACTAACGATGATTTAGGAAATACCTGACGCGACTAATACCGGCGAATATTGGGGTAGAAACTAAACAATGATAGCAGCGACAAACTGCTGCTTTTCAACAGCACACTACTCAAAATGCTGTTAAAGCAGAACATTGGTGGTTTGACAGCTCAGGAACGGGCTTCGGTACGCAAGTGCAGAAGGTTCAGGCTTGAAGTACCGGTCAGGAGGGTTCGTTAAGTTCAATAGAGGTTGAGAGCTGCAGTGTATGATGGCTGCCTCACAGGGTTGCCACAAAACGGGAAAAAACCGGGAATTTAGAAAAATAAATTCCCGGTCGGGAAAATACTTTCAAACCGGGATTTTTTATATCGTTATTCAAGTACTATTGTGGAATACTGTACGAATAGTCTTGACATTGTCGCATGGTCAAGCAAGTGTAGAGCGCGGATTTTCAATCAACAAGGAAGCATCCGTGGTTAATTTGGGCCAACATAACCTCATTGCCAAGCGAGTGATCAAAGACTATGTACAACATATAGGTGTGGAAAATATTGTTGTTTCAGAATCTTTACTGAAATCCAGGCAAGACAGAAATATGAAATTCATTTGAAAGAAATTTAATCCGAAGAAAAGTCAAAGGCAAATAATGGTAAAAAGGCGGCCATCCAGAGTCAACTAATTCTCCTGAAACAGAGGAAGAAAGCGATCGAACGAGAGGTCGAAATAATGGACAGTGATGCTGCCATGTTTTACGATCGAGCTGAAAAAGAACATTATTGTTCTTGTCTGAAGCAAATGCTTTGTCCAGATCTTTTTTTTTTACTGAATTTTCACCCCTAGCACAGCTATGAGTCATGAACGAAGCTAGGGGTTACTCAATGAAAAACTAATAAATTGTATTACTGTAAATAAATAAAAGAAAAAAAAACAGATCTTATAATCTGATTAAGCTGTCCCCATCAGAAACCTATTCGCACGCCTCTTGAAAGTATCAAGATTGTATTGGTCAGGGAAAGTGGTCTGGGGAAGCTGATTCCAAAGCTGTGCCGTGCGAACAAAAAAGCTTTTCGAGCGACTCACAGTACGTGCGCGTTCTAAGCTCACATTATAGCATGTGAGTGCATTAGCTCTGCGTGTGCTTCTGGAGAAGATCTTAGGTTTGGGTACGCACTCATTTACTGCAGAGCTGATTCTACCGAAATAGTACCTGTAGAAGAGACTGAGTGAAGCAACATCCCGTCTGACGGAGAGCGGCTGCAACTTGCTAGCAAATTTTTCACCCATGAGATTCTTGACACGTTTCTCAACCCGTTCAAGGAGGTTAAGATGCGTTTGTGGGGCGCCTGCCCACAGATGACAACAATACTCCATCAGAGGACGAATAGTGGACTTGTAAAGATAGCAGACAGTCTGTGGTGGAAGATAGCTGCTGGCACGATAGAGACTACCAATGCGTTGAGCTGCCTGCTTGCTAATGGATTGGATGTACGGTTTCCATGACAAGTCTTTCGTAACCGCTAATCCAAGGAAGGAGATGGAATCTTGTTCTCTGATCCTATTATCTGACATCTTAATGCTATGATCATCATCTCCTTTAAGTCGTGAGTGCAGAATACTCTGAGTTTTTGAAGGATTGAAGGAAACAAGCCAATTGGCGCCCCATTCTGAGACCCTGCGTAAGTCTTCATTAAGAACGTCGCATAACTGCTGACGTTGCTGAGTGTTTTTAGCGAGTCGCTCATTGGAATTGAAGAGTGTTGTGTCATCTGCATACATCACCAATTTATTCACTAGGCAGTCTGGGAGGTCGTTGATGTACAGCAGAAAAAGAGTGGGTCCCAAAATTGACCCTTGAGGAACTCCTGCATTGACAAACTTGGTGGAAGACTTTTGGCCATCTAAGACGACAGATATCTGCCTGTCACTAAGGAAAGAAGCAAGAAGTTTGTGGAGTTGATCAGCAACTCCATAGGACTTTAGCTTCATAAGGAGTCCCTGATGCCAGACTTTATCGAATGCCTTGGAAATATCCAAGGCAACTGATCTCGTCTCACCTTGTCTGTCAAGGAAACGACTCACATGTTCAGTGACATATGAAAGAAGATCTGCAGTTGATCGAGAGTGCCTGAAGCCATACTGTTCTTCTGATAGAAGGTTCTGAGTTTCAAGGAAGTTAACAATGTGTTGGTTAATCACTGCTTCAAAAATCTTGCCAGCAATTGGAAGCAGGCTGATAGGACGGTAACTAGATGGAAGAGATGAGTCAGAACCTTTCTTTGGAACTGGAACCACGGAAGCTACTTTCCAACAAGAGGGAAACTCACCGGTGGATACACATCTACTGAACAGTTTAGATAAAAGTGGAGAAAGCTCAGGTGAGAGATGCTTGAAGACCGAAACCGGGATGCCGTCTGGTCCACTAGACTTAGAGCTATCGAGACCGGCGATGATCTTTTTGACGTTTCGGACTGTGACTGAAGGAGGACTAACTGTCTCATCAGTGCGCATGGGAATTGGAGGTGGAATTCTACCTCCATCGTCTAATGACGAATTCTTCGCAAACTCTTTGCAAAGAAGCTCGGCTTTGTCTGCTGAGGTTGTCGCCATAGAAGTACTGACTTCGGCATGACGGAGTGCTGGGATGGAGGATTTGTTCCTATTGGTGACACTGTTGTAAATCCTCCAGAAGTCCTTAGAGCCAAGCTTTTGGGTAGCAATGGATTTCCGTACATACAAAGCGTAACGGCTTTTGGCCTGATGTATGGTTTCCTTGCAATGTCTACGTGCGGTTTTGTACAATTCAAGATTGCCAGCGCTACTGTCACGCTTATACTTATGGAAAAAGTGGTCACGCTGGCAACTTGCAGCTGCACATTCTGGTGTAAACCAAGGTTGTGAGTGAGGCTTCATTTGGAAAGTACGGTGAGGGATGTAGGCCAACATCCCTATCTGAAGCCACTCTGTCAGTTCTTGCGCCGACTTGTGGACGTTCTCGCTCAGAATCAAATTCTCAGCTTGAACTTGACTAAGAAAAGTGCGGAAGCCACACCAGTCTGCTTTGGAGAATTGATAAACTGTTCTATGGAAGGGTGCAGACGGTGTGGAGCAAACTTGTTTGCCAGAAACTGTGATAACACAGTGATCAGACGTGCCGAGGGGAGAAGTAACCTTGTGTGAAAAATAAGTTGGATTTGAGGTGAGAAACAGGTCAAGGAGATATCCAGTATCCCCAGCTCGGTCAGGCACTCTGGTAGGACAAGTGACAATTTGACTAAGGTTGTGAGAGCGAAATCCTGGGCTGCCTGACCGGAGAGATCGGTGGTGCGTGAGTGCACAAGCCAGTCAACATTGTGCACGTTGAAGTCACCAAAAACGGCAACTTCAGCGCTGGGATACTCTTGTAGAAGAGAATCGATCTTGTCAGAAAGAACATTGAAAATGTCCGCATTAGTTGATGGAGAGCGGTATAGGAAAAATAGAAGAAGAGTAGTCTTCTGCAGCGACGCAATGAAGGCAAGATATTCATGCCTTGGATCCTCTGAGCTACAAAGCCTTCTCAAGGGAAGGCTTGTCTTGGCATAGACTCCAAGACCATGACAAGGTGCTTTATCCATCCGGTGAAATATGTATCCATCAGGAGTAACGTCGCTTGATGACACACTGGGATCTAACCTGGTTTCCGACAGGGCCAGAAGATCTGGTGACTTACCTTGCAGGAAGATGTTGATGTCGTCGTAATTGGACCTCAGTCCTCTTACGTTGCTGAAGCTGATCCTGAGAGGGGTTTTGAGCTTGACGGCTTGACTACGTTTCTTGTGTGTCTTTCTCATTTTCATAATTTCGCATAGAATATCAATCAAATAAACGAAAATTATACTGTACAACAAAGTGATACAAGAAACTTTGGAAGGCATCAGAAAAACGTAAATAATAGCAACAAAGCTGCAATAAATAATACGCAAAAAAAGACACTTATAGGCACAGTTCATGTCGCAAAAGCTTGAAGAAACCCAAATGAGAACCCCTTTGCCGTAACAATAGGTACAAGTCAGGTAGGCCACAGAGGAACCGGATACAGCTACACGGGCTAAACCCCTCAGTAAAGCTACCCACGCATGTCCGTGGCAGTGGAACTGTACCGCCTTTTTTCGAGCAGTTGACCGGGCCTGCCTCCCAAAGCATTACCAGTGGGTTCGGGACCCTCGAACTACCTGACGCCCGTATGCCGTGAATACGTTGGATCTGTCACACCTTAACCTGCAACAAATGGGGAAGTGCAAAAGAGAGCAGTGGAAGGAAGTTCGATCACAAATGAGCCAAATAAGTGCCATGCCCAAAAACCTGATTCAACAACATGAAACATCTGATGACTGTTCATATCTCGCAAACCAGGGAGTGGTGTTAATTGGGACGGCCGAAGCCTACCACACATTTAAAATAAACAAACGTGGAGAAAAAGAGTGAAAAATTAATCAAACATAAATAAATTCAATGACCAGTAAAATAAAAATAATATTCCAGAGCCTGCTAGTTAGCCGGAGCACGGTCACAAACCGCCGACAATAAACCTTTCCGACAAGGTAGAACCCAAAGAAGCATGAGCTTCAGACGACAAAGCCTTATTGCGACTCCGTTTTCACCCTTTCACCGCTTTGAGGCCGCAGGTTGAGTGAGAAAGGGAAAATCAGAAAGGGGAGATCAGCAAAAGACAAGCGTTTGCAGCTTAGCATCTTAGACAAAGAACAGTCAAATCTTTCAGAAGAGCTCACCAGATGTTCGTAGTGAAATTTTGTTGAATTTATTGTCTCTACTGGGAAAACGGAAATAACACATGATGAAGCATGAACGTAATATATGCATCAGAAATATTCAAAATATCTTGAGTGTACCAAATGCATTAAAGTTCATATCTTTAAAATTACCTTTGCCCATCATCGGAAGTGATAGGTTGTACTATGAAGTGGCTTCCGCTTGCTGGTTTTATCATATTGAAATATATGTAATTATAATTTTGGGCAAAGTACAATCAGGCAATAATACTCAATCGACTAAATAGATTAATTGACTCGTTTGATTTGATTTGCGTTGCCTGATACTTTCTATTTTCCCTCTATTTGCATACCAGCAATACATTCAAAAGGACTTGTAAAAAGAGCTATCTCAATTCTCTCCCTTAGATCAACAAAGACAAATGATAGAAGAAAAATGTCTCGTTATTCCGTTTTGCCATCCGTTTGTTAAACGTTTGTTTTATATTACTATGATCTATCAGAACTTGCATTTACAGTTTTAGATTGATTACCATACCGGTATTTCTTCTTGTTTATGATCATATTGAGATATTGTTTTTATTCGTGAGATTATTCAGATGATATATTTGAATATAGAAACCTTGTAATTTTGTTTATTTTCTTGTGTAATTTTTATAGTGTTATCATGTATTCTACTCAAATTTATGGCGTTTTACTACCTTGTTTGTATTTCAATATATGCATTCATGACCTAAAAAATGTTTTCTTTTTTATTGGAGAATGGGAAATACAGAGTTAAAGCTACTTAGAATCTTAGTTATGAGGCTATTTTTAACATCAGATAAGTCCAAGCTACATTGAAATTATTCATAAGAGTATCAAGGAATTTCATTGAAAAACCGGGAAATTCATCTGAGAAAATTTGTGGCAACCCTGCTGCCTCATCCAGAACTTGCTAGTGAATCAGGGTGTATAACGTGTGGAAAACCTGGAAAAGTCAGGGGAAAAGGAATTCGGAATAATTTGAAGGCCTATGTCAAACATTTGACACGCATTAAAAAAAAGAACAAGAGTCATTCTTCCAGGCGTATGAAGGGGACATTGAAAGATCCTCTGTTAAAAGTAAAACTTTGTTTTTTGTGACTGCATGATAGATTCTCTCTTGCGGCTCTTCCTGGGTATAGAGATCAGCCCTGATTATCGGCGAAATTTAGAACCAAGTGTTATGCCTAGTCCAATGCATTTCGGCAACGTCACTGCCATGTCAACGCAAAGTCCGGCAACGACGTTGCCGAAATGCATCGCACTAATTATAACACTTGGTTCTGAATTTCGCCGATAATCAGGGCTGATCTCTATCTCCAGGAATACAATATGATTACCGGAGGTTTTTCAACAATTTACGGCGATTGCTACTCGTCATCTCTCCACACTCCAACGATTGAACGTTCCATTGATGGCAAGAAATTTGCCTTATTTACATCGATACATCAATGTTGGCTTTGCAAATAGGTTAGCGCTGAAACTCGTTTCAGAGAGCCAGAAATCGATTTTTTAAAAACGTTGAGATATCCTCCAAGAAATATTTTAAAAAAATCAGAAGCGGTGCCCCTTCAAATGTAAAGTTGTTTAAGGCTCTGGTTGTCTTGATCCTCTGATCATGGCGTCTGATTGCAGACTGAAGTTCACATTACTGAATCTTGCGTTGGAGGAGATGGCAGCACGAAAATAGATGTGTCGATTGGAAGCTGATCGCGCAAAAGCTTAGTGTATTTCACTGGCAAGCAATCAACCATTTCGTAGCTCAGCCTGTTTAATGCAGAATCCGATCGACTAGATGATTACTTGATTCCTTGTTTGTGAGAGAACCCGTCAAATTCGGAATTATTGAGCTTTGCTCTTAGTGTTCTCTGTCTAATTCACGGTCAGCCTGTAGTTGAACGAGGGTTCTCGACAATCTCGATAAAAAGGAACTATTGTATTACTTTAAGTAAAGAAAATAAAAATAAACTCATTATAATGACTTTATTTTTATTTTCTTTACTGAAAGTCATTGGAGGAAAAGACTGCTTTAAATTTTTGAATTATTGTATTATTAGTAAATGATGGCAACAAATATATACAGCTAAAGCCGAGAAAATGTCGGACATAAAAATGCGATAAAAAACAAATGAACATCACTTGAGCCATTTAGCTCATGTGCTCATATTCGCGCATTTGTTGGATGATATTGAAGGGAATATCTGAGAGAGGAACATCAATGTTCTTATTCTGACGATATCCTCTCAGAGATATTCCTACACTGCGGATCATAGTGAAACATGTGCTGCATTATGTCCGAATGGTTTTCACTATATTTTTGTAAACGCAAATTCGCGAGTCTTTTATGGAATTTACACCTGCGCCACCAGTAGTTGTAAAAATTAGAGGAGAAAAATATCTCTTGCAATGTTTATTATTCGTTCTTCATAAATACGCTTCTTTTCTTTTTCATTTCGTTCGTATAGTTGCTTTACTGTTTCATTTGCTTTTGATGGCGAAAATGGATTTCTGACCCGAACATCAAAAAACACTCTTCTCCATGCTCCCCCATACACCTCGTGCTGCTATGTCTAACCTTGCTTGATCTTCTCTATTTCCTGTATGTATAAAAATATCTGATTCAATTGGGATTAGCATTGGCTCAATCAATACATTTTTTGCTGCTTCCCTCAAAAATTTGCTTCATGATCCCTTATCATGTTGTGTCGTAAATCGCAATAAAAAAAGGATTTGACAATGAAAAATATGAAAGATCTCTCAGTTATATGTCAGAGAATAGTTAAGGACCTCATACGAGCTGTCTATAATGATGATGCCAAGTAATTTGCCAAGTCGTCGATAAGCGCAGCAGCTGTATACGGAGAAGCCAAGCCAGAAAGGAGCATAAAAAATTAGCGAATCGGTGGCAAATGACCGTATCGAAATGAAAGGGAAAGCAGTGGAGATATAGGGTAAAGAAGAAGCTGTTGTTGGAGGTTCAACGAATTGATTAAGAGATTAGTGTATTAAGGAAATAGGTTAGATTAGGAATTAGGTTTCATAATTTGTAATTCTAAATCATGATAAAGTTGCTGTTGCATTTTAGCGGTTCTTCCCTCACATCGTGTAAACTTGCATGACTAACTGTTCACCGTGTCCATTTCTATTGCTCTCAATATGATAAGCATCGTTAGAATTTATCGGAATTACATTCAATTTGTTTAATTTGTTCGGATAAAAGTAATTACTTATCCGATTGTTTTAATTTAGTTGTTTTTCAGTTTGTTATTTAAATATATCCGGTTATTGCTCCGTCATCCACTTATTGATTCATGTACATGTATTGTAACGGGGATGTTTCGACTGTGTTTATAAACTTAGTAATCCTGCCTACTATTATAATGGAACCCCTCATTAAAGCGTGATTACTTGTTAGTTCAGTGGAAGATTCATGGTGGTGTAGATGGAATCCTATTCGATTTGTTAAACAGAAAACTGATTCGAAACTAAAGCAGAAAATATTTGTTCATAATTTATTTCATTTTATCAATTTCAACGTATGGGTCGACACCATAAAGGAACTCGCTTCCCAAGTTCAGAAGCGTCTAAAGATAAATTTAAGATGAAACGTGTTCCCCCAGTTCAATGGATATGCAGGTGCAGGTAAGATTCCGTCTCCATAGGGAGGTAGGAGTTCATGTCTCATGAAGATGTTTTAAGATCGCCTTTCGGATGGTATTTCCTTTCGTCCTTGTGTGAGTCCAGTCCTTGATGTCGTCAGTGTAGATTCGTCTTTATCATCCTCTCGCTTTTACACCATTGATTTTACTTTCCACCATCACGCGCAACATTTCGTTTTGTCTTAGGATATGACCAAAATACTCGATATACTAGATATGCCAGTATACTAGATATACCACCTGAAAAAAAGTCATGGAAAATGGTTTAGAGAAATCGTTGTACACCCTGTGAATTCATGCCCTTGGTGGAGTTAAAAATCACTACACCATTTTAGCAGCTTTGCCTAAGATCCTGAATAACAAACCACGCGAGAGGTCGTATGCGGAAATCGTCCTAGCAGCAAAAAATGAGACCATTCGATGCGAAAAAGAATTACTAAAGAGAAAATAATTCTGCAAATTCCACGTGTCAAAAGTTTTGACCTATTCTTGTTATTATGTATATTCCAGAATGATTGTATATGATATTCACTCATGACAATTGAAAATAAATCTATCATAAAATTCGAGCAACGGATTTGTTTGCAACAAGATTAGAGCAGTGTTGTCTGAGTGCACCCTGAAAGAGAAAGGATCGAAGGATCTGGGTGTGTTCCTGACTGGAATTGATGACTTCGCATATATTATACTCGATACTGTGGGAAAGGGTAGTGAATCAAATGATAATCTCAAATCCTTAGTCCATCTTGCGCAATGAATTTGAGTAAACTCTGCTTGTACAATAACCACTCCTTATTTTGAAAAATATTTCGGCCAAGTGTCATTATTTATTATTAGTTGGAAAGATCTGATTCTATTAAGTGTTGTGGATCAATTTATTTTTGAGCAGCAACACATTTCAGTAAATTATTGTGAACTCAATTATTTTAATCATTCTTTCACATGACAAAGACTAAATCAATCTACGACTGGGAGAAGCCTCTTTCAACAATAATCTTAAACCGAACATCAACAACCACAAAATTGAACTTGATAGTTTTTTGACAAGATTTTTTTGTTTCATTGAATAATTCATCTGCATGTTATCTATCTCTACAGGAATTCTTATTCACACTTCTATGATATTCTTTATCATACATTCGGCCGTGAAAAGGCAGAACAACGTATTTTGAAAATAGCTGTTTTGAGAGATCCGTGGTAAAAGCAAACAAAAAATTAATTTATCTATAACAACTAACAGACTCGCTTATTTCCAACTATCAGTGAACCGCTCTTAGTCGTCTGAATCGAAACGTCTGTTGCCACATTCATTTGCTTCATTATTAATTAAGTTGACTGACTCCTGTAATGTTATCATTATTCATCCGCCTAAAATCCAAACATGAGAAAGTGAAGCTGCAAACAAAGATCATTGGTTCTTAAATCAAATGCATAATTTTGGTGAATTTGGATCTCTTCATTTACCTTTCATATTATTTCTTCTTGCAGTTACAAACTGTTTCCGGGCCGGTGGAGCAACCGGACTCAGGGCCAATGACGCCTTATCTGATGCGTTTTCAGTCTAGCGTCGAAGTATTCCCTCTCACATACAAATTGATCCTTAGGAAACGTTTTGAGAAGAAAGATAATCCACAAGAAACTGAATTAAGAGATGTTAGCTTCCTATTCGAGCCAGGGAGAGGTGAGTCATTGCAGTCATTCCATATTCTTCACAAGTACGTACCAAAACGTTTACTTCATTCAAAGCATTACCGATTACAACTGACCCGAACAGAAAGATACAGACTATCATTTTTTCCACTGACTTCAACAATCATGAATCGGAAATAATATGATGCTGATTGCTATATTTGCAAGACTTTGCATGCATGGAACTTTGAATTTTGTCCTCTTCTTGAGAAACAATTGTGCTGCCTTTTTAACCTTCATACTGTAAAGTCCGACTCTTAATGTAACTTATGATTTCCATTACTTTTGTGAAATAAACACTATTATTATTATTATTGTCCAATATTTTCATCGAATTTTTATTGTTAAATAAAATGTTCGCAGTTAGATACTTCACTTGAAATCTGATCGGGAAAGAATGTTGAGAATCAGAATTCTTGTTTGAGTTATGTTCTCTCCTGACATTTCCTTTGAACTGTAAATTGAAGCTCGAATGATATCCAACAAATCGCTTTTATTTATGCTCCCGGATTTGAGAGAAGACATCCCAGCGTTTCTATTATTCCTCATTTCTTCTCATTTTTCAAATTCCTATGAAATGTATTTTTCTGGATTAAATCTTTGATGTCAGTTGTATTTTCATGCATTGGATAGCGATAAGATGAGATATGTTGCCGGTGATCGTATATACAACATTTTGCAGTTTCATGTCTATGTCTTGTAAATTCGAGTTATTTAACCCTCAAAGGTACATGTGACTCCATTTTGTGGTCAGCGAAGCATTTTCATGTTATTTTGCAACTTTTAAGAAAATAATTGTCCGTCAAGTATTTCTGCGACAGAACAAAATATTCAAAAGATGATAATCATCGTGTATTTTTATATCTATGGTTAATCATCTGAAAGCTTTGAGCTATAAAAGATTAGATTTGTGATTTCGGACATGTGACTCCAAATTGTGGTTGTTGGTAAAAACTTATTATGACAAATTGATTTAGCATCAAGCGGCAAGCTATCTATGGAATCTCTGATACCTCTACCCATGGACTTCTATAATATAGCATCTGGACAGATATCTAAAATAGCACGTATACGAGATGAGGCTGATATTGTATTTCATATTGATGCATTTAAGCATGTATCGGTTGATTAATTTTCGTGATAATGTATAACTGTATCTGGAAGATCATGCTGATTTGCATCAATTTTGAAGTATAATTCCTATAGTCTCTTTTTCAGTCTGACTTTGCCCATTGGTGATCAGAATTTTCAGTCGCCTTTTGCACATTGGCAAATGAGTTATCTGAGGAAACTTATTCATGTATCAATCAATGTCATTCACATAGATCTGCTGACTACTATTTTTTGAATTAAATAAAACATTGGAGTGCTGCTATTTACAGAAATTATTTACGAACACGCAAGATTTTAAAAGAGAGTTAATCAATGATCAAAGTCAAATAATTAATCCTTTGGAAACAAACTGGCATTTCAGGTTTACACTTTTTTACAAATATTAGGTCATATCTTCCCTTTTCCAAGTGAATCAGCACATCAAATAGCACAAAGTGCTACGTTGATTCGTGGATTGGTTATTGGTTTTGGTTTTACTTCCTGAAATGACTTTATTCATTCGGGAACTTTCGAAGAACCAACACCAAAGAAAACACTACATCTGTTTGTTGCTTTGCCTTTATTATTAATGCCATAGTGGCGCATAGAAGCTCAGAATATTGATGCAACATGCACCAGGATAGAATCGAGCTCTTTATTTTATAAATATTATTCAGAAAGAGGCCTGGCCATATCCATACAGGGTGCTCATTTCGATTGTGTGATAGAAGATAATGCAATAGCATTGCAAACTTGTATTGTTTTTGCATCACTTAATGAAATTTCATGATCCATCCTATGAGATATGCATTTCCATATAGGGTCTAAAATCACTGTGAAAAATAAGATAAAAAAGTTCATGATCTTTATTGTGTTGAATTTTTCGATCGTTGTAAGGATGAGTTCAGGAGAATATGCTCGTCTGTAACCTTGCAATCAGATTTCTGTCGCTCCGAAATTCGTAAAGTGCGAGTATAATCTTAATCGTATTCACACATTTTTTAGTTTAATTTGAGGCGACGAACGAAGTCAGTTTTCATTTCACATTTGAGGGCTATGCTTCCATATCGATTGAAATTTCTTCTTCTTCTTCCTGAGGAAAACAATTGTGAGAATGTACTAACTTTACCTCCAAAGAAAAGTAATTTTGGTTTGGTCGTCGGCGTAAATCACATTGTTCTTTATCGATAGATTCTGTGGCTTAATGAAATGAATGCATAATATGAAAATAAATGAATTCATAGCTTAATAAGCTATGAAATGTAGTTGGAGAGTCTTTAAATTTGCTGTCATTCTTATACCGGTACACAAACACAGGGCATGTGCTCAGCATTTTCCTTTCTCCACAAACATCGCTGATGATTTGAAAAACACTAATTAACAACGCCCGCAGAGCAAGAATAGCAAGAATACAATGCATATAACTTCTGTATGAATGACATCGATTCAAATAGTCAGCCTCATTTCGTATAGAAGGGTCAATGATATCTGTTCAGATTTCTGTCCAGATGCTATATTATAGAAGTCCATGCTCTACCCTTGCAGATGAAATCACAGATATCTCTGTAAAATTGGCGGCTCTGCCATAGCATAACACAATTGTATAACTCATCAAAGAAAGCATTGATAATCATCAAGAGTCAATCATCATTGAGTCATCAAGATTGATGTGAAAGGCAGCAGACAAAATTAAAAATTTTAGATGACTCAATATTATAGCTATCTTAGTGTTGTGAACCTCACATTCAACTCAAATTATTCTGATAGCATCTATACAGTACAATTACGCTATTATGGAGAGAGAGAGAAGAAGGACGTTTATTGAAGCAGTGCAGGCAATGGGTTTTGAAGACAAAGACTTCAATGAACCAACTGAAATTGATTCAGAAAATGTATTTGATGGTTGAGCCTCAAATCATCAACGCTTACAATGCTATCAAGTGAGGAGTTGATACGTTCGATGAGAACGTTGAGGAGTATACATGCCGCCGAAAAACTGAGATGCCCTCTCATGTTATACTTCAACATTCTTGATGCTGCAGCTTACAATGCTTTTATTCTCATACAGAAAAATGGATACAGGTGAGAATATTTCGCTTAGTATTTATCCCTTCTTGTTCCATAAACGTGTGTTTTTCCTTACAGGAAAACAAGGAGCACATTTCTGCGTGAGCTGTGCATTCAATTGGCAAGTCCGAACGTGCATGCAAGATTCTCTGCACAAAGAACACCGAAGGATTCAAAGGTTTGCGCTGTTGTGATTGGTATATGCGCATCTCCTGTGCTTACTGATTCAGTACGGCGGTCCTCATATTATTCAGCTCGCTGCAATTAGTGTCGGAAGAACTCCCGGTCTCGTTGTGATGAATGTGGAGAAAGTTGCTGCCCTGAACACAGACAAGTATCAAAAATCACATGTGCTAATTGCCTGTTGTAAGCTGTTCAGAGCTTATGATTAAATTTTGAGATATTTTTTAGTAAAAATATGTTTTCGTTATCACGTGCCGCTGCTTTGATGTGAAACTAAAAGATAGCCATAGTCCTATAGATAATTGAAAATCAACATTTTCTACTCTCTAGGCAGAATTTGCCTGTCATACATAAAGCTAAATGCATCTTATTATAATTAATTTCCAATGACCACAAAATGGAGTCACATGTCCCTTTAAAGATAAAAATTCACATGTCCCTTTAAAGATAAAAATTCACATGTCCTGATAAGGGTTAAGTGATCGATGCTTCTTAGCTCGTGAATCTTTCACGTCAACTTTAATGCGTTAAAAATTTGAATAACAGCATAATTCATGGAAATTTCATTCTTCGAAATGCCTTCACGTAGACGGTGAATAATCCAATAATTTTGCTTTATACATATTATATGCAGATATCATCCTTTTGCTTTGACACATGGATTTAGAAGATTGCCTGATGATATATTCTTTGCTTTTGAAGATGAAATTTAGCAGTGACGATTACCGACTCTTCGAGATTTAAAAATGGCCTGTATGTTTAGCGTTATGAATATCATGAAACAATTATTGGGACTCCAAGAACCATTACTTGAGAGCAATAAGTCATTCTTACCAAATATATGTACTAAATGTTAAACTTTCACCTCAGAGTTCACTAGGATGTGCCCAATGAAGGCCCTATATGGACCTGTTATGTATATGTACAAATACGTTCGTAGCATTCATGACGCATGTTATTTAACGGTTATTGGGTCATTGAAAGTATGTCTAGATATAGGATTAGAGTGTATTAATTTTATATGAGCAAGCCTGAGCAAGCCCAGGCCTTACTGTTTGCGAATGCTGCCCATAAGCCTCCATAGAGCAAATTTGCATGTATAAGCCTGCGTTCATGATGATAGGATATCCAATCATTCCGAACGTGTTGCCCTATCTAGGCCATATATATGTATGTATGTATATCCAAAGACAATGAAGAATTCATAGTCGTTGTATATGCCTTGTACGGATAATACCGTGCATACAATCAACTAAAGAGACTTTTAATCAGATTCAGCGACCTGGAGATTCTAGTAAATACTATATCTACAATCCGATATATAAATGGAAATTCGATACTTTGATTACCTTTGTAGTGTGTAATGACTGTAATACAAAATATGCAGAAGATGACAGAGAATGCAATCTATTTGTGATGTTTTGATAAAATTTTTATACTTTTAGTGCTCTAATGAGCCGGTGATCGTATATACGATCATCCGATGTCTCCGGCCGGCACAACAATATTCCATGTGTCTCTAACTTTTGGATTTATATCAAGCATCCAATGCATGGTTTTCAGCGTAGAAGTATTCAAAATATTTTTTGCGCGTAGCCTTGGTAACATATGGGTCGAGTTTTGTTTTTCTTGCGCAATGTCCTGAGCATAATTGTCGAGTTATTTTCTCTCGGCATTCAATTCAACATCTCCTCCTAATTCGATCAAATTGATAACAAGCTCAGTAATATTTTGAAATTATAGCAGATCAGCTAATTCTCAAAACAAATGCCGGAAAATTTGACTTAAATCTAACTCAAGATTTGACAGAATCAAAAAATAATAAGCTCTCCCTGCTTTTTTAGACAATATATTCAATTAAAATAAGCAGTAAAATCCCGACGTTTCGTGCATCACGGACTTAGTCATGTGCAACAAAGTATAGTCTCCAAGACGATGGGTTTATATACAGCTAATGACAGCTCGTCAGCTCATGTTTCCGACTCAGTGTCGGACCGTAAGATTTAATGCAGTTCGCTTCAGCAATCCTGGCAAGAACAGGGACGCTGAAGGGATGAATAAATTCAATAGTAAATTCTTCTTAACTAAGGGTCAAATTGTTATGAAAATGGACAATGTGATCTAAGATGGCACTCTTATTGTCTCTTTTTACAACATTACGATTGTCTGGATAACGGTCTGTAAATGGGCGATTTGTGGAACCTACACTCGTCACATACAGGGCACGTGACTTCATAGACCACATAGCGCATAGAGCAATGATATTTATTCGGCAGTTGGAGACAAATATTGGAATGACATTTATTATTAGGCTTACCCGGTTTTTTTACAATAGATATCGGCAAATCATATTTATTGGTCAATTTCCTTAATTGACGAGTGGAAGCATCGCTAATAAAGTTTTAGGAATACTTGATTACTGTTATTCATGTTTTTATCTGGAACATTTTGTCGTTTTTTATGGAACTTTGTTGAAGATCCGTTATTCTTCAATTTTTTCCATTTTTTGATTAATTCTGAGCTTTCAATATCAGAGCAACGATTTTCAATATACCCATAGCCATTTGTAACGAAATTAGATTTGACATGACTAGGTACCCAATTATCAAAGTGAAGGGTATTACCGGAATGGCTTTCTTTGTTGAAACATTTATATTTTTCCTCATAATAAGAAATATAAATACTTATATCTAAGAAATTCAAAATGTTGTTTTTAGGCAACTCAAGCGTAAATTCAATAGAATTGTGTGTGTTGCTAAAGGTATCGAGAATTTTATCGAAGTAGTCAGTATCTGTAGGGAAAGGACCGAAAATGATGTCATCTAGAGCTAACAAATCTAAGAAAATCCTCAATGTCCGCGATTTTCAAATTATAATTATTGATCTTATTCCAATTTTCTTTGACGAAGTGCCTGACAGTAGTAACTCCTCAGGAGGAATGGAAGTGTAGAGGTTCTAAACATTTAGAGAGATGAAAACCAAATTGCCTGTAGACAAACTAGTACTTAATCTTTCAAATTTTTGATAAGATCATCAGTGCTGCTGATATTTGGGACTAATTTTATCAGTTGGTTTAGAACTTTACTTAACAGCCACTCAATTTTATCAGTTGGAGGTTCCAGCAGAAGAAGCTATTGGACGCAGTGGAAAGCCATTAGGCGATTTTTGTTTGTGATCTTTTATAGTGCAGTAGAATTTTGCAACAAGAAACTAACTAGAAACTCAAGAAACCTAGAAAATGAATTGTTCACGTATTTACATGAAATTAGTTAAGTTATTAAACTCAACCATAAAACTGTAAGATAAGGTTTCAATGACTTTATTCTGAAAGAAGACAATGACTGATTGTTCTCAGGCATCTCTCTGCTAAGTATCACTCAAACCGATGCAAAACATCACCTCCACCTTCTCGTGAGGTAAGTATGGTATTAAGCCAAACAAATGGAAATTAGGACTGAGTTCTGTAACAGGCAGGATCTTGAAGAGATCAAACTGGAAATAATCAAATCAAACTATTAGAAATTTCAGTAGTTATCTAAGGCAAAGAACAATTAAACAATAACATAGGTCTTCGGAATTCGTTGGCGGATAGAATCGCACTATCTTTCACAACATTGAATCTAATTAAATATTTTTAGTAAGTAGGACATTCCGTTATACTCTGCTGCATGATTAAGCTTAGGTTGTTTCAATTTTATCGTAATTGCTCCTATAATGCTGAATTCTTAATTAGTGTTTCCTCTGTATTTGATATTGATTAGTTATGTCCTGAGTATTGTAGTTACAGTTATTTATGTGTTCCTGTACTGCCGTGTTTGTTCTTTTATGTTCATAAATTCTCTGGTGAAGTCTTCGTAGCTGTCTTAGAAATTTAAATTATAAAACGTAATAATTGGAGGCATTATTTAGGAAAATTCATTTGTCACTACCAAGTAAATGTGAATACCAAAACTGAGTTTAGATGGATATCTGCTTAAGACAGTCACCACAAAGCTACCGAATTAGTCGATGATTTGATGCCGACTTTATCATGCTTTTAGTTGTATTTGATGTACTTGACTTTACCGAATCATCGTCATACTTATCAGCAGAGACATCTTCTCTCGCATTGATGCACACTCTCCTCTGTTTTTCAGATACTCCGGAAACAATGGCTCGCGACCTTGTAGAAGCTAACTTGCTCAATGGCACCGATTATGTTCTGGTTGCTCACAATATCGACAAAATCGTGCGACATCCCACTCGGGCAAACCCACATACTTTCCAGACGGTAAGAGAACAAAATCTCCGATGTTGCAAGGATTGGTAGAAAAAGGTTCACCGCAATATCCGAAGACGGTTTATACATACATTGATTTGACAAACTCATGTAGCAATAGACTCGGGTCATCGCAATTTTAGGGGACAAATAACAATAAACATGTAAAAATGCAAACACTATTCACAAATGAAAAGAGAGGTCAGGACACTGGTTTCTGAATGTGCTTAAAGCTGTCGGATATAATGAGTTCCATCGATGAATTACTCTGCAGAGAAAGCTGCTTTGATGATGGACAGTTCAGGACTTCTGAAGGCTTAGGGTCAGATCATGGGCCTTGTCTGGTTTGTCACGCGCTCGGCTGACGGTGAATACACGAGTTTTTGAGGTGTTGAAGTTAATATGCCACTTGTCTGCCCAATGTGTGATGGTTTGGAGATCATCTTTGATAATACTGGCCGCAGCGTCGCGTTCGCTTCGTTTTTCAATAAAAAGGTGGAGTGTGCTGTCATTTTCATAATTATCCAGATTACATTGAAGGCCAACATCCTTATCGGTGATGAATAAAATGCATAGAAGGTAACCTCGTGGCACACAGGCGTCGAAGACTTTTGGCTGTCGACAGTCATCAGTACGCTCCCGTAGAAAGGAAGCCACCCATTCGAAAAGCTGTCAAATGACACCTACAGCCATAGGTATGAGTTGGCCATTATGTACATTAATGCAGGGATGCGGAGTCGGAGTCCCGGAGTCCTATCATTTTTGCTGGAGTCGGAGTCCTATCAAATGATAGGACTACGGACTCCGGCCTACAACCAGACCCGAAATATAATACAAACAAATTATTTATTCTCGTGCATTTAGCTGTCACTGTCTTGATGTCAACTTTCTCCGTCAAACAAAAGTACAGAAACAGCAGTGCATGCAAAGCTTGAAATAGTTGAAGGAATGACCCGTGATAGTGAAAAAACGGATTGTCTTTTCACTCGATGATTTAGTAGAGAAGACAAGCCTTCCTAGCCTCGATCACACCGACGCACCAAAGGTCACATCAGAGACAAAAATGAAATACTAGTTTGTTTGAGAACATTACCTCTTACCCTCACGTTAATCGTGTGTAATGGCTCCTCTAATGCACATATTAAAATCGAAGGTGTACTCATATTTTTTTGGAGAAGGATGGGGCTTTTCCTGCCTGGTTGAGACTGGAGAAAAGCCGTGTGAAGCACACATCAGCAAGATGGGAGGAGCCGAGTCGCATGCATCCAACTGAAAGTGACATTTGAAAAACTTTTATCGTAAAAGATTGAATTGATACAGAATTGATCCCTAAAAATAGGTTCAGGTAAGCCTATAATTATCTATGATGTAGGTTGCCAGCAAATTTTTCAAAAAACTAGGCTTTATATATTGGAGTCGGAGTCCTATCAAAAGCCGTAGTCCTTTCGAAATGATAGGACTCCGCATCCCTGCATTAAGGGCGCCAGTTTTATACTAGCGTATATGATAGTGACGTACGTTGGCTAGAGGTCAATTAGGGTAATCTGTTTACGTAGAGTCTAGGTACTCACTGCCATTTGCAAATGACCAAAAAGACAAAATTTAACTACTTAATTACTTCTTACTAATAGTGTAAATTCCACATAATTGCTTACTTTGTTGTCTCGTAATTTTAATTTTTAAAATTATGTTTACTGGAATTATAAGCTTTAAAGGTTGACTTCAGTATACAAAATCCCAAAATGAATTTAAGTGAGTGCTTCAGAGTATTTTGAAGATAATTGAAGTCTTGTTAAGGTATGTATAAGGTTTACAAAACATCGCGCTTAAATTTGCTGCTCAGAAAAAAATATCAACTACATGTAATTAGAATCTACTAATATTGGAAACATAATCACAGCGGCTGTCATTGATCAATAGGAAATCTTCACGTTTGTGAATGATTGTCGTTTTGTTTTACAGAATTCTGGACCGACCCCTCCAAACGTCCCATCAGAAACTGATCTTCACGGATATGTGCGCGTGACACTGAAAATGCCCAGTGTTGAGGAGATGATGAACAAACGTTTGCAAGAAGAATCACGTCAGAAATTGCCTCAAAATGCCTCAGACAGTGGCCAGCAGGCAACGCAATAGTTTTTAAGAAGCGTCATAGATTGATAAATGTAGCGCTGTTCCTTCACTGACATCGTTTTATACGGCGCACGATTAAATCGGTTGATTCCCAATTTTGTCGTTTTTTCGCTCGCCTTCGTGCAATAGGAGAGAGACGGAGTTCAAATATTGGGTTAGATTGTTCTCATTTGTTGATTTTCAACAGTTTCGAGGATTAGAAGATGACAAAAAATACAGTAAAGAAATCAGCACAAGAATAGGCCTATATCGATGGAAACTCTAGTCTTTCAATTCGTAGAAACTTCGACTTATGAGGGATTGCAATTCTTCTTTTTATACAGTGATCTATGAGGATGCTCATGTTCGTCAATCTCTAACACTAGTAAATTAATGCAGAAATAATATAATTTTATCCAAGGGAACATACAGCTTTTTGAACGTTTTTTTATGGGAGAATTCCCGTCTGATACGCTTGCGGGAATACTTTGTTCCTTTATTCTACGCTGCGTTGGTGCGTGCGTCTACACACACGACGTTAAAACTACACTGATGTCTCTAATCGCGCAGACCAGCTACCTACAGAGCACTGAAGATGATGGGTGATCGCCCTCTCCTTATGGGGTTCAATTCTGTAGGATGCATCACTCTTTGGATGCCCTTATACAGTATCCTAATTATTAAAACCTGCCCTCCTGATAGGTCAACAGTTTCACAGCATTATCGCATGAAACAGACATCCTGGCCATCGAATTTGTGATGATGCCTAAATCATCTCTAAATGTCCTATATATAGTATAATCACGTTTTAACGTAGGCCTACCATCATGAGATTGAGAAAAATGTACGTTATATCAGGGGTACGACATTTTTCTATATATAGCTAGTGATGAAAATTTTCCGGAAAATTTTGAATCAAAATTTTCCGTGAAAAATTATGGAAAAAATTGGAAAATTATGGAAAATTTTGACTTTTTTGATAGGCCTTTTAATTTGAGCGCTTCCACTGCCGAGGCACCTACGTACCAATAAATTGGGTCTAATTAAACTCTTAATTTCATCACTATTTCGATTAAAGCGATCGTAGCAATGCGGGTTCCGTCCGCGGATTTTTGAACATTCCTTTGCCACCAATGGCTAATTGTGCCATTTTGTCAGCATTTTTAATTTTCACGCAGATACCGTTTGGGACAACGCGAATCTTGCTTTACAATAGGGGTATATTTTCATGCAATGCTAAAGATCTGGAGCAAAAATAATGTACTTCATTTTGGAGTAAATTGTTTATTAGCTTGAAAGTTAGGCTTTATTCTCCATGTGTTGATGAACAAATTAAGTGATGAAGCATAAGCACACAGTCCACGTAGCATTCATGAGCGACCATTTTGGAAGACATAAAGACTGTAAACTCGTGAGATATTTGGTCACCAAAGATATCTGTGATGAGTAAAAGAATATCTATGATAGCCTCTAGCTTCTGGCCTATTGTCCGACATCCTTTGCTGAGGATAGACATCCTCCATTTCTAGTTCAGATGGTTCAGGTAGTTCCAAGATTTCAGATCTGCCCAAATGAATTTCAGATATGATCCACGTATGAATCTCCAGTTGAATTTAAGATCTTTTCAAAGTTGAGCTGTTGACAGATATCTGAAATTCAGCTACAGAAATCTGAAATCCATTTAATGTCTGAAATTCATTTGGAAAGATCTGAAATAGACATGGAAATGCAGTTGGTTATAAAAGTTAACATACAGGGATGATAGAGAAGTTTTCGGTCTTTGAATATCACATAGTCTTTTCAAACGACTATAATAAGTCTCCAAAACAAGGGAAAAAACGTCAATCACCGAAAAATAAATTTCAAAATTTTCCAGTGGAAAATGGAAAATTTGTGGAATACAGTGCATCTTCGATTATCCGGATGGTCAAAACTCAAGAGGTCAGTCAAAGATCCGGATAAGCGAATTTTTAATTGATTACATTTGATTATATACCAAGATCCCCGTAGAATATGATCTACATATATCCATATAATCTGCATGTATATATCCATCCTGCATATCTACCTAGAATTTAATACTTGATATATTTGACTTCGATTCTTCTTTTCTACTCATCACTTTTCCATATATTCTGAATAAAACAGGTTTCGTCATAATTACTTTTAAAGATTATGGTTAGATAATGCATGCTATATTTGAAATTATAAAAACATCCCAGGCGTTATGTTATAAAGTAAAAGCATTCAGAGTGGTTTAAAAAGGGCATTTATATAGCTTCTTATATATGTGACAAATTATGTAGATAATTGTCATCTTTTCTCAATGACCTAATAAGTTCGTCAATAGCTCCAACGGACTCCAGGTAACACTGAAGGGCAGAAGTTGCTTGATTCGCTTCAGTGGATGTTGGTGGTGGTAGAGATGAATACACTTCGTCGTCATCATCACCACTGGACTCACACATGTCCTTATTCTTCTCTTCCTGATACTTCGTACTTTCTCTCCGTCAAACAACGCTTGAGTCGTGTAGACCATGTCCTCAACACTGACGAAGTCTTCGGCATGGACAAGAAACGATGAAGTTAAAGCTACGCATGCGGTTAAATTGCTACGGTGTACGCTAAATTTTAATGGGAGTGAGATTTTTGTCCGTTATTATATCCAACTGTACGTTATAGTCGCGTACGCTATAACCCGGGTGCTTTAATATATGTCAGATAGGATATTTTGCCGGGAATATTTTGCATGTACGTTATACCCCATGTAGGGCTTACGTTATACCGGGATTATACTGTGTATATGATTCTTTTTTAACTTGCAACTGTAGATAATGCAGATCTATCGATTTATTCTCTGCAAAGTTCTCACGATTCAATGATACTACTAACAATTTGAGGTAACAGCAGTATAATACAGTCAAAATTAAACTTCAGAATATAATATGCAGAATTCATTACAACGGTAATAAAAACACGAACACCATGTGCTCGAACTGAAAATGTTCACATGCTTCAGCAGAGAAATGTTATTAATGCAACATTACCTCTCATGCTGCAGTGTGTTTCAATTAGTGTTCTACTGTTTGAGATTTTTGAAGTATGAATCTCATAAAGGTGACAAACTGAATGACTAAATATATCTGAATATGATAAATGAATTAACCCTCCGATACTGCAGATATAAACTTACAAGTTTAGCGCGTTCACTGTGGACACCAAGTAATTGTTATCATCAGTAGTAGAGATCAACTGAAAAGTCAAAACTTCTTTAGAAATTCTACAGTTTAATTTGATTGTCCTTCGACGACTGTCCTTCCGGGAAAAGACCCTGTTCAATCGACACTGATAATCTACAAGAGAGAGACCATTTTCCGATTCCATCAAGAAAAGTCGTCTGCGTTGGCTGATTCCTTGATTCCAGAGGAATGTAAATAAACAAGCTATTTATATAAGACAACCAAGATCCTGTACTTACTAAAACCTAAAACAACGAATGCGTGCCTGCTAAAATGACGTTGTGATGGCTTGCCGAAAGTCACCATTGACCATTGCTCGTTTCACTGTGTACCGTCATACGCCAAACACACTTTTTGAATTTTTTTCTAGCTATGTTTTTGATACTAGGACCCGCCAAAAATGGCACAAGTTACCCCCCATCAAATGGGCAACTTGTACCACTCATCGCATGTTATATTAATTCGGTCTACTGCAGATAACTCGAAATCACAAAACCAAATGTTTCTAATCTATTTTGCAGTATTATAACAACAACAATCGCACATGAAACTCAGAGATCATGCAGAATATGTAAAGAAATAGAAAACCAAATATCATAAAAAGGACAATTTCTCCTTACAATTGATCAAACATCGATAGTATATCAATCAATGTTTGATGTGAAGATCGCATAAAAAATAGAAAATGAAAGGGCTTTTAAAGCACTCATGATCATTCGAGGAATTAGTGTAACATTGTTCAGCCTAATTGAAGTTGGTAGATAGCAAAAACTGGAGTAGGCCTTCACATACCGGTACGAGGCACTACAAGATCACATAATTCATCACAATACAATTACCATTCATCCCAGTTAACATTGAAACGACACGCCTCTTCTGAGAACGAGGCTTACTTTACCCACAATCTGCTCGTAAACAATTTCGGAAATATCGTCTTTCTCTGGAAAATGAATTGATCGTTTTCATCCCGATATTATTTCAAGAACTTTAATGTGAAATCAGCATATGAATGGTCAGCACTTGCCCTAAGAAATGTCGCATATGCCATTCGAGGCAAAATGAGTTTGACGAGAACCCATATCACTCTCAGTCAAAGTTCCAATAGCAATTTCTGCGACTACCACCATCGGGTGATGCTGATGATCGAGTGACATTGCATGTGAATTCTGAGACACTTCGCTGCCCCAACAGATGCAAGCGTTGAATCGGCATCCAAGCTTGAGATGTCAAAGTTCGATGCGTCTGCTCTCCTGTACTTTGGTGATGAATTGCAGTATTCCATTTCATCACAGTTACACATCGACCAGGTTCATTCGTATATCTGACGGTCGCTTTTGTGGCCTTTCTGGTTTATGACAGATCAGAAGAAGAAACTCAGCTAAGCTGCCGCTCATGTCTTCACAATTTGCCTGACTGTTTTCAGGTAATTGATCTAGTAGCCTACTCTGCCACGATTGAAAGGAACGATCCCGGCCTTTTCGAATCCCGATGTCATATTCTGCGATACGTTACCTTCAAATAGCTGATCCATTGTGTCTAAAACTCTAAATTGATGAGCTTGGGAAGGGCATCCTTTGGAATTGAGGGCAAATTGCGTTCATGTTTCCACTCAGTCAACGCTTACAAGCGTAGAGACAAGTCTCTATACACGCTACAAAGGTGCGAAAAAGGCAATGTCTAGCGGCTTTGAATTTCTGCTCATTATACTTACCGTTTCGCACGCGATCGTAAAAATCCAATGCAATATATCTCAAACTGCAAAAAACGTATCTTCAATAGGCCTATATGTTTACATCATTTGAACAAAATGCAAAACATCATTATCGGAGTCGCAGTTACAGTCAATAATCTATTTTGCTGATCAATAGCTCCAATTAATATTCTTGACCAGCTTAAATACTTCATGAAAATCCGTTCTGTTTAATAGACTCGAGATCCATACTTAGGGGACCTGTGGGGTTAACACATCGACCTCCGGGGGTGCCACGAAAATAGACTAATTTCACTAAAATGGTCTCACAACTTCAAAAATAAACTAATTTTCTTCATTCTTTTTCGTATCTCATACCAACACGCCACATAATGGGATATCTGAGTGTTAACTAAATTGAAATAGTGCATCAATACTCACCACATGGAAGTTTTTTGCATTTTGAAAAAGTGCAAAAAAGTGACATCTTTTCAAAAAAAAATCTCAGACAATCTGAATTCTGTAAGAAGTCTCAGGACAGATGTAACTTTTTACTAAATTGATTCAATTTAACAGGAAAAATAATTACAAGACCGATAATATTATTACAAATCTTACAGATGGATGGGAAGGTCCAAAAACGACCGTGGCACAAGTTACCGCAGTTGACGGTTTGTTGAACCCCGTTTATCGACAGTAGCGATGCGCCTTTCGTTGAGTGAAAAAATTCAGGCTTCATCATGGATTTTCCCACATCCAACACGTTGAGAGCTCAGACAACGCAAGGCTGAACATGAACGAAACGGCTTGTTTAAAGTCCAGAGCCTCTCTAAAGATGCTTGCATAGTAAGTCCTATCTCGAACTTTCATAAACATTATATATTTATGTGAATAACACTTATCGTGTTTATGACAGTTCAAGACACTTCCGATCGAATTGCATGACAAGATTCCTGCAGAAATACAAGTGAGTTCGAATTTATATGGGACATTGATTTTATGTCATGAATAGTTCGGTCTATCTATTCCTGATCTATCACATTAGATGATTAGATTCGCGTCTAAAATGCATCCTGCAGACCTCCTGCAAAAAGAATGGCCTCCTTCTTCGTAGCAAAATCTGGTGCTGTCCATTTCTCGATCTTCCTCCTGTAAAATATAACGCGGCAATTCTCTTTTGCTTGATTGTTCCAACCAGAGTAAGCTCTGTCATCTTACGAAAGTCAAACTTGTGTGGATGCTGTCAGAGACTTTTGCAGCCACTGTCTTCACTGAGCGGATGAGATCACAAACGGCATCGAATGAAAGTAATTGTGTCATAATTCTTTCCACAATATGATATGATTCCTATCATACAATGAGTTCTCTGCTGCAGTAGGCCTATCTCAACAGTCCGCATACGTTGGTTGTCTGTTTAGCATATTGCCTAAAAAACATTGGTAAAGCAAGAAAAAAACAACTACCTCTGGTTTGACGGTTGAGATTCTATTAAAGTCAAACAGTAGACTGCACTTCGGCGTCGGCCGCGCATTCAATGGTAGATAGAACTAGGTGGACCCGAGGGGAGTTTTTTTCTTGTTTTAATGCAATATTGGCAATTGCCAGTATGATGATCTCCGTCGCTTGATCAAGTACGTATCTGTTTTTAGTGTACTCACACGTTCCGTTTTGCAATCAAATCTTAGATTCTGTAGCAGTTCTCTTGTCCTATGTAGGCTATACCCATAGTAGCGTAGAATACCTTGCGGTCATGTACGTTCTTTGTTCTAAAGGTTTCGAATCTCCAGTTGACTGCCACCAAAGTAGAGAAGTCCGATAAACTTATAAGCTTCGTCGGCTGCTGTCATTCTCTTAGCCCTGTTGTCATTTTCCTGCTTTCTTTCCCGTCGTTTGTGTGCGTTTTCATGATGTCCATCAGCAATCGTCAAGAGGTTTGTGACTAGGCTATATATTTCCACAATCTGCTGTAGGCATAGTCCTTCCACTGATGAAATTGAATGCTACAGCTTCCAGAATTCACTGATGGATCCATCATGTATTCTTCACCATCCTCCGGAAGATCCGAAGTCCCAGCGCAACCTAATGATGTCATTAGGTTCACCGTTTTGCACGCCTGCGATAGATCGTCGTCACACGCTGAGATTTGATGTAGGCCCGTCGCTGATTTCATCTCAATCTTCTTCCATGTCGGATGGTTGCTCATCATCATCAGCAGATCTATTTCACTGCATTTATGGCCGTAATCTGACGCCCTTGCTTTACATCACTGTTTTGACTCCAATCTTATCCAAGGAGTGTTTTTCGTATGACAGAGAAATCTCATTGGCTGACGATGTATGCTTATAGAGCCGTCACGTCAATTGAATATTCTATATAGTCCAAATAGAAGCCTAAATGAAACAAGAAGTTGTTGCTTACATATTTACCTTGACTCAACACCACTTTGAAACCTATTATATGTCATTATTATGAATACTGGGGTACAAATTGGATTAGATGTTTGCAACTGCTTCGAAAACTAGTTGGGGTCCAACGTGGACGCCCGCAGTATCGGAGGTTAAAGGTAGGCCTTATATTTATAAAAAAAATTGTAGGTCCACAAAAACTTCTGTGACGAAAGAAGAACGCGTCTACACAGTATTATTGTGAACCATGAAATTCACGCTTATTTTTCATTCAACAAGATCCCACACGGATTTCACAAAATCTCTAACTTCGCTTACTTTATCAAGCTAAGCGTTCAGATTCAAATAGAAAGACAATCGACAGATCGGTGTCCATGAAGTGTACTAGAATCATGAATCGTGTCGGTGTTGTGGACTTGATGGAAATACCTAAGTCATAGTCAAATTGCATTGTTTGGAAGCGAATCATGCCGTATTCTATTTACAGCCATACACGGGAGGTTATTCATAGTTAGATAGCAAAAAACAGATTTGATGCACTCCCTCATTTATTGGCAAGTTTAAGTAAGAGGTTAAAAAGAAATTTACACACCCGACGTTTCGCATCACAGATACATAATCATGGGTGTTATGCCCATGGGTGATACCCATGATTATGTATCTGTGATACGAAACGTTGGGTGTGTAAATTTCTTTTTAACCTTTTACTTAAACTTGCCAATAAATTAGGGAGTGCATCAAATCTGTTTTTTGCTATCTAACATACCGTATTATCTGACGTTGATTTCGATATGACATTAATCACATTTGAAATGGAGCTGCGCTGGAATCAAATACTGCGCTAATAGAACGACAATAACAAACTTACTAACTATCCCCAAATTCTTCTCATGGCGTTCTGACAGAATTTCTCCACTTTCAAAATTTCCCTTAATATTAAGAGACTCGTAAATTGCAATTCGAATTTTAAAAATATTTCTCAATAAATATCGCAGCTGTATTAATCTTGCCTAAAATCTCAGTCTGTACATGTGACAAATACTGAGGCACCAACAATCGGATATGTTGCACGAAGGTCGTGAAACAAAAGGAACAAAACAATGGACTTTCAAAACATAGATATGGGTATCCGTGGGGATTGGAGAGCTGGTGGACGGGGCAAATAGCGGACGGACGGATTATTTAAACAACAGTATCTAACAGTTTCCAAGTTACTAATACGGCGGATAAGATCAGCATGAAAATAAATAATCGGCGGCAGTGTTGTAAACGCAAAGGAAAGTTGGGCCAGCGACGAGTCAACATCGGCAATTCTTCTCCGCGCATCACAATTGAAGTACAAATGACGAGAGCAAATAAGTTTGACCCGATGAGCATGTAAAACACTTTGCCCCAACCATACGGCACGATGAGACCTGTGAGTAGGGGGCCGAGGGCGGCCCCCATCGACCCGGTTCCATCGATGATTGCTGTGACAGTGGCCAAGGCGTGAGATTTCCCCTTCAGAGACCGGTGAGTGCCGAGGTCTGCGGATACAGCTGTAGTGATGAGAGCATACGGACCGTTGACCAGAAAGCCGGTGATAAACAGCAACGAGATGCAGGCAGTAAGAGAGGAGGCTCCGTACAGCTGATAGGTATACATCTGCAGAGGAAGAGAAGTTTGTCGTCATCTTCACAAAATTGCTTCCATTTCTGTATATTTTCAACTGATAACAGAATTCTAATAAAGTGCTGATTTAGATGACAAATGTTTGATTACTCAACATCCCTTTTGGGGGTCGTCGGCGAACATCAAAGAATGTTTGCTGTTGCATATCCTGATCATCATATCAGCTTAATTGTAATCAAATAGTGACATCATTTCAAGGAATTTCGCTTCTATACAAGCAATACATACAGTGATAGCTTTTTTGAAACATTTCTTTTAATTTTCTCCATTTATTCTCTTCAAATTGGCTCTTTTCAGAACCTGATTTTGGCATCAGGCCATCTCCATGTGAAGAGTTTCACATCTGCATGAAGACGTTGATTACATGCACATCATTGCTATGACAAGGACTTACTGACGATGTCAGAGGCACATGTTATCTTGTTCACGGAGGATAACATGATCACATGCTAGTTTGGCTTCACAGTTATACTTTCTCGAAATGCGGGGAAGATCTCTGTAGTTGCTATTATTCATCTTAACTAACTACTTCAAAGGAGCCTCACTTTGGTGAAACAAGTGAATAGTTCGGACGTTATCATTTACTATTTCCTTTTTCTATTCTACTAGATCAGTACAGCAGTGTAAAATATTCATCGGTCGTTTGTGTGTTAAGAGAACGAGGTTAATTATTTGCTGAACAGGAGGAAAGGAAAACCAACTGCACGCCACATCTCCTCACGCACGAGCTTGTCAAAAATCACGAAGATTCTCAACTTGTGATCTTGGTACCCCCAGGAACATAACAGAATTTTCGACATGGTCTTGACTGCATTATTATGAATTAATTGATCATAGACTTTCGCGCATTGAGAATTTAAATGACACTTTAATTCACTGAATGCGCACAGGTTTTTCATTGAAATAAAGCATAACTCTCTTGACTGTCAGACCTGCATGACAGTCGTTTCCACGAATGAATCCGAAATTCTGTTTCAATCAGAATAGATGAAGTCTACGCACATCATCCTTTCATGACCGATTTTCCGACAAACGTCTCACCCACGACGAGTGATAGCTTCCACAATTGAAACAGTTGTCTGTACGAGCACAAATGCGTTGTGAAATGACAGACGTCGCACCTCAAAGACCTGAGGAAAACAAACTTCTCTTTGATCTGAAGAATGTCATGACGAGCGAAAGTTGATAATTGCAACATGAAGATGACAAAACTGGATAACATGCATTGGAAGATGACTAGATACTTTTATAAGATGGAAATTATGAGCATCACGATCCAAGGAAGGTTGCAGCTCGTGTTCAATAAAACTCTCCGGAAACCAGGAGTAGTTGGACCTTCTATCAAACACGCTTTATATATGTACATAATAGACAAACTCAGAATGTTGTTTGAAATCTCAGATAGCATCAGAGAGGAAAGACACGAAAATTGTATATCAACCTTCAAGAAAAATCAGAGATCAAAATGCATCCACATGGAAATTTAATGTTTAAAAATTCTTGACATGATATTGCAATCCTTTACAGTTGTAACATTCCTTGAAATGATTGAAAACACGTTCGAAATATATTCTTCTGTATTTTCAAACATGTCAAGTTGAAGCAACAAATTGCATTTTGGAACGCGACATTCAAACTGCGGCGTATTCATATCATGATAGAAAACCAGGATATCAAAATGCACATGTTTACGAAGGCACGATGACATCAACTTATCAGGAGAGACCAGGAA
Source organism: Prostheceraeus crozeri (assembly GCA_907163375.1). Classification (NCBI taxonomy): domain Eukaryota; kingdom Metazoa; phylum Platyhelminthes; order Polycladida; family Euryleptidae; genus Prostheceraeus; species Prostheceraeus crozeri. The sequence goes on along the minus strand of CAJQUW010002941.1, from coordinate 30,804 downwards.
AACTGCCACAATGGACGAAAACCGTTAGCGCCGGAAGTTTCATCCTTTTCTATTAGCTTGCGTAGATACAATTGGGACATGAAAACCGTCAGTCATAAAATTTGTACCTAACGTTTCGAGAAGTCAGGTATAATACTGGAGAATCAAGGTCTCGATCTTTCTTGCTGCCTCTGTATTGGGGACATTGACATCGGATTAAACCATGACAGAAGCCTCTTTATTTTGTTTAATTTGAATCAGTATGACTTTGTATTCCTCCTAATCAATTACTCAAATTGCTCAATTCAAATTCAATTGAGAATACAAAGCTTGTTTACAAAAATAGCTAACCGGTTAAATGTGTGATTAAATGCGTAGGCCTAATCAAGCTTATTCAAAAAGCTTCCATGGTTCTGATTACCTTCAAAAACAGTGGACTGAGTAAAAAAATTTCATCAAATTTTCAATAAGCTGTCAGCCAATTTCGAATTCTTGAAATATATAATTTGACTGTCGATTAGTGATGCAGTATGCGTTAAGAAATACGTCGTGTGTATATCGCTTAACCGGTCAAACACATGCATCCAGGTCTTCAATAGCAAGGCCTTATTTTTCTAGGCAAATGGTATAGGCAAGCAAAATTTACTTGACTTGTTACTTAGATCAGTATTTATTGATTAATTTTTCGCGTTTTTGGTACAGTCGTGACCGGAGCAGAAAACAAAATCTTTACAGCTAGAAGAAGCTCCAGATGGTTCCTCCATATACTAGCGACCCTGATATTTGGAAGCGGTGGTCTATACATCAGCCCCATTGGTTTGGGTGGCCTTATTGTCACGATTTACTGTGAGGTTTCTTAACTCATCACTTAGCGTAGCCATTGACTTATTCAAGACACCAACGAAAACTCTGATGCACTTCTTTACAGCGGCAGGGGCAGGGGCAGCGACTGGCATCGTTCCTCAACTTTGTGTGGACGAAGGCGTATAAGTAACTTGCAGTGTTAAATTGTGATATTCTTGTTCAGATTTTTTTTTCTAAAAATGTTTTACAATTGTAAAATATCTAACAAATTATGAGATTGCTAACGTGAAGATAAATGATCACTTAGATATGACTTTTATAGTACGACTCGCAGCTTTAAATACAAATCATTAGATTTCGCTTTGCGGCAGTTATTTTGTCCGCACTCTCGGGAAAGAGAATAGTCTTTTCTCTCGAAGTTAAGTTCATTGTTAAAAATACACCTTGACGGGCCTTCGGAATCCTGCACCCTCTGAGGTCGATAGTATAGCGGTGTCAGTAGCCGCTGTGTGAAAGTTTATAAAGAGACATGAGTGATATTAAGAAATGTGTTGCTTGTCCAATGTGAGGTAATGGAAATGCGGATTCAGACACCTGTCATCTGGTGTAATAGGGAGATAAATAAAACCATTAGATAATGCGATTTGTCGATCAAATGAATCAATGAATACGGCAAGAGAACAAGCACACGCTTTAATAAAAGTAATAATTCCACCAACTGTAAATGTAATGGCGAAAAGATCATTTGGCGTGTGAGCATGATAGTACAGGCGGCATCGGGAATTACCGGATCGATTTCATTGATAAACTCACGAACACTCGAGGCACAACATTCAGCGAAGCAAAAGCAATCACACAGCTTGAGCCTATAATCAATAGGAAACATGAATTACCTTTCTACAGTCTGAATTCGCACTTCGATCACCTCACATTGGACAAGCAACACTTCTTGATATCACTCATGTTTCTTTATAAACCTTCACACAGCGCCTGCTGACACCAATATACTATCTACCTCAAGGCGCAAGACGCCGAAGGCCCGTCAAGATGCACTTTTAGCAATAAACTTAACTTCGAGACCAAAATCTTCTCTTTCCCCCGTGATTGCGGACAAAATGACTGCCTCAAAGAGAAAAGTAGATTATCCCATTGCCTGGTCAATTACGTGCACATCATTAGAGGCTGTATAATTTGCCATATTACGAGTCTGTTACGAAATTATATGTAAGCACATTACGAAACACAAGAAAACAGAAACGATTTCTTGTCGGTTGAAGCGACGCGTGAACGACAGAACCATCGTCTCACAAATGTCATTGACAGTTATGAGGAAGCGAAACAAATTCATGAAGTCAAATATTTCATCCGGATGTGCAAATATTTTGGCTATTTCAATTAAAATTCGAAGAAATTTAATAGAAATAGAGATCTCAATAAAAGTCCTATTAATAACAGTTGAAATCAAGAAATTATTCTCATTTAACACCGGTAAAAAAATCACAAAATTCCCGAGCTTTAAGGGCTAATTGTCTACTCCTCTAAAATTTAAGGGCGATTCCTGGGCTCTGCCGCCACCCTGTTCTACCGCATCTGGAGGCTGTGTTCATCCGCGATCTCAGTTCAGATTGTGCATCCGAAAGCAATCAGCATGGACTCTCACACCACAAGAGTCGGCGAAAGGCCTCGTGAAATATAAATGTATTTATTACAAATCATTTAATTTGTCTAAACTTCATCAAAAAATTGGTCAAGGCCACAAAATACGTCAGCAGAAATGAGTCACTTACCCCGGGGATAGCGAAGAACAGCATGAAACAGCAGACGGTAGCACTGGCGCCTGTGAAGTCACTGATGGCTCCAGCGACCACTCCACCGAAAATACCGCCAAGATCAAAGAGTGTGGAGAGATCAGCAGCCCTTCGTGGATCAACGCCACCTGACATCTTGATGTAGTTGGGCAGCCAATACAAGAAGGTATAGGAGACAAGCTTGGCGAAGAAGAGTACCAATGCGAAGGAGACAACGCCCTGAAATGCGGAAACAGGCAATGAGGGAGATGAACATGATTCCAATGTAAATCCTTACAGGTATACGCAAAGCTCCAAGAATACTGATAGCGTCGATGGAGTTGGCCGGGCCTCTTCGATTGTTTTGGAATTCAGTACGTCTCGGCAGTTCAGCTTCTTCGTCATCAGAAATATCGTCGTCAAGGAGAGCTTGCTGGAATAAAAATGAGGCTGATAACAACTTACCACAAGTTTGAGAGCAGCTGAAAATCGTCTCTGTCAGGCATAGAAGTACATGTAGATAACAGTAGACTTTCTATGGTAATGCTAATTTCTATGCTGTCAACCGCTTCAAAGATAAGAGGAAGTTAATAATCACGATGTGTCCCGAAGAATGATAAAAAAATATTCATGGTGAAAAACGGTGACAGTGATCTAAATCCGCCAAGAATATTTTGGAAATCGTTGTCCTTAGAATGCATGAGCGATCATTCACACTATATCTCAAGAAATTGGCTATGGATTAAATTTTCATGTCACGAATTATTTGAAGGAGCGAATTTAGCTAAAAATTTCTTGTTGCTTTTCAAGCTCTCATAAATGCCACTTACTTGCTTAATAATGAATGAATGTGGAAAAGTTGCGATTCAAATTAGAAAAAAGGGACGCAGAAAACTTCATCAATTTCCCAATAATTTCTATCTCATGTGGGGAACCATCTTCATGAAAATAAATCAACAATTAGATAGCAGATGGACAAACTTTTGATAGATAAAAATAAATACATTCGTATAATTAGAATAATTTTATACTCAGTTGCATCTGTCAGTTTACACCTCTAAAACATCGACATAACCCCCAATTAAACTTGCATTTACACCCTTCGTAAATATGTAATAAATATGAATTGAATCTTCTTGGATGTTTATGAAACTAACTTCTGGTTGTTATTTACTAGATTATCGATCTTAATGTGCTAAGAGTGTATCTCATTTTCATCCATTTATAAAACCAGATGTACTTGAGCGATCAAATTCAAATCATTCTACTCCAATACGTCAGTCAAAATGCAGTTTCTATGTCATTTAAAAAATACATAAGATTTACAAAAATAAAATGTTAGAGATTATTCTCCACATGTGATAGATGCATCATTCCCATGCCAAAGGTTCTCACGTCGTCTTCAATTTAATGCAAAGAATTTTGAAATTCAAATGCTAATCAGGAAAATAAGAAAATATTACGAGAAAGCTACAAAGATGACTGCGGGCCAACGAAGGGAATTTATTTGCTGCGGACATGAGTGGTAGATGATCGGTCAGAAAGCCTTACTTTGTCTTTGGTTAATTCGCAATCAATATCATCAGGTTGAACCACCATGAGCGCCCATGCGATGATGCCCATGCCGAGAATGAGAATGCCGGGCACAATGAAGGACAAACCCCATGCCGTAGACACAAATTCTCCAGCCAAGACTGATCCCAAGATATTTCCAACTGATGTATGAGAGTTCCAAATGCCCATGATGATTCCACGCCTGCAAGAGATCAAAATTCATCGCGTAGAAGTTGAACATTTATGAATGTCAGGCGTATTGGTGTAATAAATTCTCATCATCAAAAATCATCACTGTGTTTATTCGAATGAGTTCAACGCGTCATTTTCGGGTTTAGCTCATGCGTTCAATGATGCACAGAGGAAGTGAAGTGTGAAGTTCTAATTGGATGTACTATACGTACATCAACTACGTACAAGACAAAACAGTCACTGCTTCACAACAGCACGGTGGTCACCGTATCGACAGCAGCACTGCCGATAGTTGCGAACTGTTGTTCTGGTCTGCCGAGACGCCGCTGGCTTTATTTGGACTTCATTTGAGTCATTTCTTTCAAATTCAACGTTTTGATGAGCGAATAGACTTTGACCAATCATTAATTTATTTACTATTTTTGTTGGGAATGGTCAAATATGTGCATTAGCGAAATATATTACGGATTAAGGCAATACATATTTCTACGTTAACAACTAACTTCGCAATTCCCGACAAAAACAAGAATATTTGTTCTTGGCAATAGTGAATGTCATTTGCATATCTCTTTGTCGTAAGCGACTAAAATCACATTGTTGTAGAAAGCAATCTCAAAATCTTCAAATGATCCACTGCTCTGTCAGTCTTACTTTTTACCGATTAACATCGAATATGGTCCAGCATGATATCTTTGCTTTTCATTGAACTTGCTTTGATCACTACCTCCGGGCTATTCAAACCGACGACCAGTCATGTCCAGCATAATCTTGAACTGAGTTACAGGAATTCCCTAATATATGAAGAAGTTATTTGGAACACATCAGTAGAGGCATGGTACACTCGCAAATCTTAGAATGTTGTTCCGATAGTTTGTAATATGAAGATTATCAAAATTTGTTTATCTTGATTGTGTTGGGTTGGAAGGAACCAAGTTTTGCTGGATATTCACCATTTTATCTTCTGTTTATTATTTGCGATATATTTCGATCATCTTCAGGTCAGTGACTCTATTTACAGTGTACAATTTAAACTGCATACAACAATGGAAACAGGTAGTACTGGCCTACAATTTACCAGTAGTAAAGTGTGATTACTCTTGATAAAAAGAAAAAACCAAGTTACTTGGTGCCTCCGTACCAGTATATTTTTTTGATCTGTTTAAAAATAAATAAAGATTACACTGAAGTGCACTGAAGTTGCACTGTACTTCGGCCTTTGGCCTTCAAGGTGCGATGGTAAGTGGCAGGTCATACATTCAACCCTTCCCTTAAGTGCTTCAGTGCACGGAACCCCAGTGGACAAGGTAGACTGGTGTATTGCTCAGGTGTTAGCCTAGCTTTTGAAATTCATTCCGGCACATCTAGATATTTCCAGGGCGTTGATAAGGCACATAAAAGACATTGACATTACTAAAATGCAGAAGCCAGTGTTCATAAGCCTCGATGTTGAGAAACTTTATCCAAGTATACCTATAAGTACAGGCATTGAGTACAACATAACATCGATTTCTTCCCATTATGAAGAGATAGATAATTTCAGAATTGAAATTTCAGATTTGGAGAACATGCTCCGATTTATTTGTTATAATTGCGAAATTAGTTATGATGGTAGAACTTACAGGCAAGTTAGAGGTGTCCCGATGGGATGCAGGTTTGCCCCTGCTTTTGCATTTTTCTACATCATATAGAAATCAAAGCTCTACAAAGTTTGACGTTTGTTCCGAAGGTCTATAAAAGGTATATTGATGACGTTATCATAGGACCTATTCAACACGACGAAGCGATTATCGAACAGGTCAAAAAAGCTTCAATGATGTGCTTCCAGAAATCAAATTTACTGTAGAAGTAAGTCCCCCTGAGGTTGGCTTGAATTTTTTGGATTTGACTCTTCTTACTGGTAATCACAAAATTGAATATAAATGGTATCATAAAGCTTGTCACTCTGACATAGTCTTACAAAAAGATTCCTTCGTAGCAAACCATGTGAAAACTAATTTTATAAAATCACGTCAGGATTATATAAAAGAACACTGCTCTGAAGAGAAATACTATAATGAGTCGAAGGAGGAGTTTTTTAAGATGTTGCGAAATAATGGCTATAAAGAAAAAGATTTTAACCGAAAAAGTATGAGACGCAGAAACAAAAATAAAAAAGAGAGAAAATAAGACTAATATGATGATACCTTTCATCAATGATACGTGTAACAGACGCATCAAAAACGTAATGAAAAAATACAACATTTCAGGAAACCTGATAAGTAAACCGAATGTTAGCCTTGAGAAATTCCTCAGAAAGAGACCTAAAATGACCAAAGATTGTGGTTGCGAAATTTGTAAAGATATCGGACCTAAATATTCGTGCGCGGATAGGTATGTGGTATACCAGTATACCTGTAAAACTTGTAATGAAAATTATATTGGTAAAACAAGTCGTCCTTTTAAAATAAGACATCAAGAACATAAAAGTAGCATTAAAAACAACACATATAAACACCTAGCCCAGCACCGGTCCAAACATCCGATCAATGGAATTCAAGACTTCAAAATTCAGTTCCTATCTAAGAAAAGTAACACTCGCGATGTTACTATTGAAGAAAGCAAGTGTATCAGAGTTAATAAGCCGGAAATCAATCGGAAGTACGAAATCAACTGTTATCCATTGATCGCTTCTACTACGTAGTTATCTGATATTGATTCTGTTCACTTTCGATTCTTAAGGGAAGGGTTGAATGTATCACCTGCCACTTACCATCGCACCTTGAAGGCCAAAGGCCGAAGTACAGTGCAACTTCAGTGCACTTCGGTGTAATCTTTATTTATTTTTAAACAGATCAAAAAAAATATACTGGTACGGAGGCACCAAGTAACTTGGTTTTTTCTTTTTATCAATGGATTTGAACCTCCTGAAAAATTTGATCAATTATATATGTGATTACTCTAACCTGACGAAAAACACTCCTAAAAGACTAAAATCAAATGAAAAGGAAATCACTAAACTGCTCAGGTTCCCTCCTATTATTGATTTGTCTTTAATTGCTTCATGTAAGTAAATTTGTATTGTCATTATCATGTGCTAGAATTTCAGCTACGTCAGGTTAGAGTAATGTCTCTCGATCACTGGTAAATTATAATCCAGTACTGCCTGTTGTTCTATGTCTGTCAGATGAAAACCATCAAATTGCTTTTGCTACTGGTACAAAGTAACCCAGTACTCTCTGTCGCTTCTACCTCTTATTTATGTTTGTATCTTCCGAGTTCTTTCGAATTATGCAGAATACCTGAAGATGATCGGCAGGTGCTGACCGAAATAGATCGAAAGAATACAGAACGAAATATTATATTTTGAATATCCTACAAAACTTGCTTCTTTCCAACTTAACAAAATTGTCAAACCAAAGAATCTTAACAACATTATCAAACTCTTATGGGAAAAAGTGTTGTAAATATTGATTTTGATCAAAATTTCGCACATAACGAAATAATCTACTGAAGGAATCCAGATACTTATAATTTCAGGAGGAACAATTGGTCACCCATTTGGGAACTATTCTCTCTCTGCAGATAATCACGCATCCATTTGCGCATAAACTAAGTGATTTGAACTGATCTGCCACTTGAATAGTTATTGATCAAAATACCCTCAAGACAGATTATAATGGAATTAGAATACTTTGCACGAGCAGTGGAAATGTATGTGGCAAGTGAGTTCTGCACGTCAACAGATGACACGTACACAAATCATGTAGCAAGGAATCAACAGATCAGCATGAGAGCCAGCTGCGGGATTTATGTCTCCAAACAACTTTCCTAACAGAAACATTGTTCCGATGTTGACGGCGATCTTGTAGTCTTAGTTTTGGCAACACATGAATCACAAGCATAAAACTAATACGATTCAGGGCTTGACCTCCCATGAAACAAAAATTGCCAATAAAATTCTGATTAACGACAAATGTATTCTTGTATTCAAGACCACGAAAATTGCTCATTATATTCCTCGTCTCGAATATAGTCCACAAAAAGCTTGTGAACACTGTGACAAAGGCTAGGCCTACAACGGCGAAACAGTTAAAGAGAATTACGAATGCGAATTTGAAAAATATTTGTCAGGTCGCATTTTACCGGTAGAAACAACGCTTCATAATCATGTGAACTTTGAACGATCCTTCTCCGTTATCATCCGAACGAAGAAAACTCGCATTGCAGAACCAGTCTTCATAGCCGCAAATTGACCTAAATTGCCTTCATTTTCTTGATTTGTTCCGCTTTGGATATTCAATGAGTTGAAATGAAAGAAGACTTTAAGTCAAATCATTTCTAGTGTCTATTTCTAAAAAATAATGATTTTAAAAGTTTTCATGTAACATTTTCTAAACACCAATTACCATGTAAAGTGCTAGAAATGACAATCATTCTGAAGCTTCATAAAATCTGTTGATCAAAGCAAGGCTGTAACAGCACTCATGAAAATTCCAGTCTTCAGCAGATCTTTGCTGCAAGAGGATGATAAATTCCGAAGCTTTGGATAGAATTATCACATTGTGCAGCAGATCATTGAACATTCTGGAAGAGCCGCCATTTACCGGACAACTGGCTGGTTGGTCACGAAGAAGACTGATGTCAGTCCAATTCAACAGTTCTGGATAGTCATGCGCTTCGGCCCGCAAAATCCTCCGTGATCACTAAATTTCCTCATCAAGTTTTGATTTTTGACGTCTATAGGCTACCTACCAATCAGCTAGTCTACATCATGCTCAATCAATTACCGGGATCTCTGCCGCAGTTCAAATGCATGTTGTTTAAAAACATGCTGAAATAAGGTTTTCCAACAATGTTTGCAAAAGAATATAAACAACATGTTCAAAAATACGCTTAAAACTTCATTTTAAAAGCAGTTTTAAACCACTGCTCTCAATAAAATTTTGCATTAAAGCTATTATTTTCTTCTGAATGCAGCTATTCAATTGAAGAAACCACATGTAACAGTGCAAGTAAACTGCAACCTGCTGCGGTACTCGCACCCTGCGCTGAGGTATCAGATACTGAACATTGTGGCAAAAATGTATAATATTAGTGACCACATCATGCTCCAAATCTAAAAAACATCTTCAGAGGAAGAAAGTCCCGAAGAAGGAAGGCTCATGCCGCACATCGAAGGAATCTCTAATGAGATTGGAACGGGAAACATGTCTAGTCATTTTTAACAATTTAAAATTGAAGAAAATTGCCTCCTCGAAAGGAGAGATAGAGTAAATTAAAGCTTATGTAAGTTATCATATTTCAGTTGTTATCATTCATTGCCCGCAGACTCAACAGGAAGTAAATCAGATGTTGGTCGGTTCCTTCAACAACTTGATTGCTTAATCAGATAGCGCTTTAGCGTCAAACTCGAAGGCTACCACAAGAGAGTTTTCGTACATATTGAATTACAGGGTTTAAGCGAAACTGCTGAAAGAAATAGTTGCAAATTAATGTTATATTGCAAATTCTCACCGTTATGACGGCCTTATCAAGCAAATACAAAGATAAAAAGGAATACATCAAAATTCAAAAATCAGTGATTGATATTCTGTGCATTCCTCCGTTATTTGTTATAGTATATTATTATATACTTACTTTCCTTTTCCGAACCAATTCCCCATCAATGTGACAACACTAGGCCAGCCAGTGGATTGTACAAGACCTCCGAGAACCTGAAAGACAACAGTGATTATTACAAGACGAAATTAATCCAACAGTTTATCTGTCCAGTATGCCAATATAAACTGCCTCTTAATCGTCACTATTTTAGGAGCTTTAGAAGCTCTGGGCATGGCTCTAAAGCCCGGGCTAAGCCCAAAAATTTTGAATTCAGCCCGGGCTGCGAACCCAATTTTAGAACTTCTGACATTCGTCGAAAGGTTTTGCATCATTTCATGATAGTTCCAACCGTCTATTTCAGCAGGTAGGTCCCCAACATTTTTGAAAATAGCTCAAGTGGCTCCTATTATACAGAAGGATGATGCAAGTGATGCCTCAAATCCTCCAAATGAAAAAAATCAAATTATCATCAAAAAGTTCGAATCTTTGATGTCTGAAGCCTTGACTCCTGTCTCCGCTATCATGGGCTGTGACGTGACCGTCAGAAGGGTTCGCAGGTGACCTTTATGTGGATAAGGAAGACAGAATCAATGCTCTCCCTACGAAGGCAGAACCATTATTCTAGGGACAGAGCAATGGTGAAGATAATTGAGGTTCTGAGTGAATTTGATTAAGTTGAATAAGTGACTGACAACAGATGCATGTGAAATACTCTGTAAAACAGTCATTAAACTTGTCTTGTAATAGAATTTTGTAGGATGAAAGCACTTTAGAATGACTGAAATCCATTACAATGCTCACTCCCTAGATGTTCTCATGATGACTGGGAAAACAGGACGTGATGCCAGACCATCAAATAGCATCATCAGAGACTTTTAACAAGGTTGCCAAGTAGTGTGTTGCATGCGGCGCCGTGCTGAAGCTGAGACATGCTCGTTGAGCAAACATTGTAGCTCTCCTCACCAAATGTGGGATAAACATTTCACTTGTTCACTCATAAATTTGTTCTCCTCTCGGTAAGGTTGGGCAATTATTTCGTGTTCTTTGTCCCACAAATTCTGTGACAGACAAATCGATTGAATAAATTCTTCTGATGTAGTTAGTATACAGCATCGAAGTCAAATCAAATTCAATATCTGCTATCGTTTATGATGCCCATTAAATTTTCGAAGGATGGAATTTTACAAAGTATCAACAGTTGCCAGGTCGGCACTGTCGTAGCACACGATAACATGATGTCATTCTCTGCACATGCATCAGTCATAGTAGTCTTGTAGAATCGATGCTCAGTTCGCTGATGATTGAGGAAGACAGACACGGCAAGCACAAAGTCATACTAACAAGTTGAGGGTGAGACATCCATCACACACACCCGCAACTCTCACCAAGTTAGAATTACTAACCTCTAATGAGAGCGGTGGTACCTCCCAAAGAGAACAGACTCGAGCCATGGACCTTCTGCACCTCCGAATACAGGCGCGGCCCTTAACCCTAGGATTACCAAGGAGAATTTATCACACCTTGAACAAATATCCTAATGGAAAGTTAATAAACGATTTTCACCCGCTCTTCTTTTGTTAATTTTATCCTATCTATGTAACATGAATGCTGAAAGGAACTGAAGTTAGTTATTCACCTCAGTTTTCAGTTGGCAGCTGCTACTGTATCATGCACCATGCCATTGTATTAAGCATCATGACCGACATGTTCAAGAAGAACAAAAGAAAAAGAGCGATATCATGCTCTTTTACAATAAAACGAAGAGTGTAGATGTGTGTGACAAAATGTGCAAGCAGTACTCCGTGCGATCGATGGTAAGGCGATGGCCTCAAGTTCATTTCCAAAACATGCTCGATGTCGTTGGTGTGAACACTTTCTCTGGTGTGCCTGAATGCTGCGGACATGGGTGACAATTCACGTCGACACGGTAGAAGAAATTTTCTTTACTCCCTATCAAAGAGCTTGTACTCCCATTCATCCACCTTCGAATTCAGAGGCCGATTGGACTGTGAAACAGTATCATGCGAGCTATGGTGCGCCTGGCGAATAGGCCGCATCAGATGCCGAGCACAACGACTTCCTCTCAAAGACAGAACGGAAAAATGAGCCGGAATATCACCTTCACTTCCAAGCAATGTATTCGGTGCCAACAATTCCTATGCTAAGTGCACACAACTGAGATCTGTTTTTCATGTGTTGAGGAAGACTTCAGCTAGATTTCCCCAAGTAAATTTGTTTTTGGACTTTGCAAAATGTTGTTCTCTGTGTAGAATAATATGGACATTTCATAGGCAATTAGCGTTTTCATTTTTTATTTCACAAGTCATTTGGAAGCAATTAGAGAACCGATGAGGTTTATATTAAAGCAAGACATAACTTATGCCTATACATGACTTAATACATATAGTATTTGCAAGAGCTTAAAATCTAGGTGTGATAAAATTATCACATCTTGGTCATTCTAGGTTGGCTATTACCTTGGTATTCCTAGATTTAACCAACTGAGCTATCCTGCCACCAACATGTACGGCTCTGTTTGATTTAAAGCCTGTGGATATGTCATGTGGATTTTATAGAACAGCCTGGATTATAGAAATAACTGGGTCAGGAATAATTCATTAAGCAGATAACTGAGCCACAGAACGTTGAAAGTTGAGAAAACTGCATGTAAGTCTTCAATGCATGATTACCTTGTCGCAGTCAAGAAAGACGTAGAAATATTCTTTAAAGATGAAAAGGCGCTCTCCAAAGTTTCATGACCTGATCATTATGCTTCATAGAGCGATACCTTAAAAAGATATCGACAAATTTCTTCACCCATGACAATTCAATGCAATATTACAGTTCAGATATCTGAACCGCAATATGCTGTAAGGCTGAGGCCGTCAACATTGGAAGATATACGAACCTTAACACAATGCTGCGTAGAAATGACGTCAAGGGTCGCTGAGGTTAAAAAGTAATGAATGTGAGAGATGACATTAAATAAGAAGTTCAATAAATTCCAGTCAAATGAGGGCTTCCCTCATCACTCGTGTTCCTGGAATCATAAAACTCTCATTTCAGCCCTTAGATGCCACGTTATGGAACAGTTACTGTCTGCAACTCCGCCCGCAATCAAAGTCTTTCGGAGTGGTTAATGACAACGATCAATTCTCAACATATGAATTGTCCGAAGTGTATCATCAGAGACGTGACAACGCCTGCATGCAGTGTTTCACTTAGAAACCCACTGAGGAGAATCTCCGATCCACAGAACTCATGTAACTTGCAATTCCGTATTAGGTGGCTTCATAAGAACGACACAACTCTCCTGAGCAAATTCACAGTGAAGACTTTCATTCGAAGGATGTTTTCTGATCCTCAGGCTGCAAATGTACTTCTTTAAAATATTGAGAACCGATCAGTAGCGGATAAAAAGACAATTCCAAGTACCTTTTATTGGGAACAGAAACCAATAGGACAGTATGTCTTTCTTCAATGATTGATGAACTAAGGACTCGGGAAATCGTGAGAAATCCCTGAAAATTCGATGCATTTGACAATGTAGCATCGATATGTGAAACTAATAGGAATTATAAAAACAATGTAAACCGTTGCTCACAAACAAAATACATATTGAATGCTCCAGCTGAATGACTGTCCTTTAAGAATGCTAAAAACAACGGAGAAAAGGAAAGACCGTAACTCATCTGAATACGTCAATTTCAAATTCCCGAATGTTTCTGACAAAATCGATCGTCAAACACTTACCTTGGGTGGGCCTATGTGATTCCTGCTTTGTGCAACCGAAATAATCTTTGATTTGAACGACAACACGGACCAAAGAACTCAAGGGCCCACTTTGGCCCAGAAGGACCAAAGAGCTGGTCGAAATACATTGACTCCTAATTTATATGTTTAATGTGCGGTGGTTCCCTTACAGCGACCACTGAAGGGTGTCAGGAAAAGTGGTAGTTGTAGGGGAGGATGTCCTTTCAGCATTATGTAGCCTGTACTGCTTGTGATAGATAGCCAACATGTATTTCGAGCACCCACGCTACATGATTATGCAGGACTGTGTACATTTTCTTTTACTACATCGAATACTTTCAAAATTAAACCTCGCCGAAGAGCAGAAATAATTGAAAAGTCTGCACTCAGTCCTTGTCGAGGAGTGGTCGCTGTGAAGGGTGGTCGTTAACGGGAGGGGGAGACCACTGTACCATCGAATCAACACTCGTTGATTTCTGCAGCAATATTCTTTTATCATCTTTTGAGGAGTGGCAAAGACTTACTTGAACCATAAGAAAGTAAGAAATGTTTTCAATCCTCAAGTAAAAAGCCAAGCCGAAGGCGATTGTCGTCAGGCCACTGAGAATCATTCCAATCGACAGGAATCGCCTGAGATTTAACCGCTCCGCCAAATGTCCACTGAAACACATCAATAGAATTCATTATCAGCGAGCAGTGCAACCTTAAAGCGGAAATTACCTCACGAACATTCCCAGTGCATATGCAAACAAGTAGGCATAATCCAAGCTGCCCAACAACTGACTCCAATTCGCCTTATCTGAAATGACAAGGGTCAATGTCAGCGGAAATTCGACCAGGAAGTAGTTATAAGTTCATTATCAACTTGAAATTGACGATTATCCTCTGTCATGGATGTGCAACACGAAATCGACATGTCAATGAACAGACATCGATTGATCATCTTCCTCTCTCTTGCTGCTTTTGAAATTGAATTCTCTCATCAATTCTACGAAGAAATCGATTCCGGTTCCTGTTCGAGAATTTTGCTAACCCTCAACAGCACACGACAGCATTATGTTTAATATCAGCAATAAAAGGTTTCTATTACATAAGTAAAATATTAAATCCTTATACCACATAGGATCCTATGCCCAAAAAACCAATATCAAAGTCTGGTTATAATTTAATCATCATCAGTTGAAAGAATTGTCGATGTAATATTACAATAGTTCTCAGTTTTACAACTTCTCATCCATTGGTTCTGATATGAATTAGAAACATGTTTCCTCAAACTTCAATCTGCTTATAACTGCCTTTCGTTGAGGTACATGCCTGTCGGTGCAGAGACAAGCAAAACGATAGTGAAATGCCTATGAAAACATTCAAATAAAAGATAATAGTAATAATAAATTCTTTATTTACTTAGGATGTCATTGGTAGCATGAGCTAATATGAGACGGTTCTCATACTGAAAATACAAGTTTGGAGGTTCAATAAAAAGCAATAATAAAGTAGAAAGTCAAAAGTTTTCAAAAAAAGTTAGTCAAGTAACGGCGCTTAAAATAAAATGGAGTTCGATTCTCGAATATTTCTAGGACACACGTTATATTGCTCTGGACCACGAACCAAAACTGTCATCCTCCTTAGTTTTGTCTTCACTTTAGGAATCTGTACCTCGCCATGCGTGACAGACAGAGAACCTTATCCTGTCTCTTTCCAGTAAAAAGTTGCTGCAGATACACTTGTGCATGGGAATTGACTGCTTTGTACAATATCATTAGCTGCTTAAATTTCAGTAGATCATTGATTGGCATAATTCGCAAGTCCTTGTACAATGGTCTAGAACTTTCTCGCTGAGGACGGTCCAGTATGATACGCGGAGCCAATTTCTGAAGTCTGAACGCGCTGCAATGAACCGAAGTCTATTCGGAATTGTTTCCGATGTCGCAGACAAATAGGAAGCAAACATATGTACATACAGTAAATGGTTAGGTGATTACTTAACAATAATAACTTTTGAGCTTTCCATTACTAATTGCGCTCTAATAACGAAACACTCTACTGATTTTGTCCTTCGATTAAATTTGATAGTTTCTTCGATTTTAATATCAATTTTTCAAATTCGATGACTTGTTTCCCATTAAGTAAATCTAAAATGATAAAGCGTCCGTGAATCAGCTACAGTCCGTACGTGCATTGACATTAGATCCTAAAGTGAGAAAACATAGCAACATGTGTATGCAAAGTTGATATCGCAAATATATTCGCAGATGTACGTCGCACAATATTTGTCGGGGTAGAGCGATGCGACTTCATGGTCAAACCTTGATAAATATTCATTTAATTTGACCATTGGAATACTTGAGTGAAGCCACGTGAGGCCCATACTGCATTGTCAATGAATGAGAGAGGAAAGTAAATTCCACAAGGGCTTCTTCTTTATGTAGAATGGCAGTCAGTGATGAGACTCGCATTACATTGACTTCAACTCCATGTTCTTCTGTAAATAATCGCTTTACCGTTCTTGATGTGAATGTTGCGACTGTTACTCGAGTATCTTATAAGTGAGATTACAGACCCTCTCATTAATCGTTGCCGAAAAATTAGACTTTTCTTACATTACTCTGATCAAATGTAATTGCAAAATCGGCTAACAGTTGCAACTTGCAACGTACGCTGATGCTGGTCTGCTTTGCTGATTGTTCAATATAGGATCCGACCGCACACATAATTAATTAATCAATGCTATTGACAAAGAATTTTGCTTGGGATGTTCGTGAATCGCATCAAATCTCTTCTGTCAATCAATGCAAGAATTTATTAGTGAATTAACCTTGTAACCTCTTTCTTTGAAGATATTGAAAATGCCTTTAGTTCTTGATATAAAGGCGGAAGCATCCGAAGGAAATCTAGCGAACCTGATGAGCTGCGCAGCAAAGATGTTCAAGCCAGTGTTCATTGGCATATTACTTTCGGGGAAAGTATATAGCACCAGTGGAAAGCTGAACTCATCAACTGTATGGTAAACCTCCGTGGGACAAAAGGACTTCAAAAGCTTCATAACGCTGCCGAATTCAACTAACTTACTCCGATGAACAAATATGATTAAAAAATTGATAATGATGTTCTTGCTATTTTGCTGTATTAAGGTTGCACATCAAATGAATTATGATCAACTTTGTCTACTTAAGAATTAAATATCTTTATTTCATCTTTTGTCAAATAATTGGTGTTTCAATCTCAGAAGGCTGAGTTCAACTACTATTTTTAGCACGAAGACATTCCTATTCATTCAAAATTAGCCTTTCGAAAAACCTTTTTTGTGTGGTAGGGCAATTGTCAAGTCAGAACTGATTTGGAGTAGCGTGTATTCGGCCTGCATCAGCTTTGACGCTTGTTGCACCACCCCGAGAACGAACAACAATGTCTACTTCAGAGATTCGACTTCTTGGTGTGATTAACATCAATCTCAATCCCTGGCTGACCCTTTGAACAAATTGACATTTAGAAGTGTCAAGCAATATGATCAGTTTTTAATAGTAGGAAAGTCTGCGATGAGCAAGGCCGTGATATTTGTCTTAAAGAACCAATATGGTACTTGTAGGGTGCAATAGGGCTACTGTATCTTACCAAGTCTTGAAATACCTATGTCACTCTTGAAGATATCGAAATGTCATGATTGAAAGTCTCTTTGTCTTTCATGCTTTCACTTTGTCGATAACTTCTGCACTATGTCTTTCATGATTCTCTGACTGTCTTTATTGAAATTCAAAACCTGTAGTTCCTACTGTAGACATCAGTAAACAAAATGATCAAGATTACATAATCTTAAATCTACTGACCACAACTGACCGGATATGACATAAACAGTTTCCCAATTAAGAAATGAAACATAACAATTCTCTTGGCATGAAGTATATTGACATTAAACTTCTCTTTCAATGATTCGATGAGATGCATTTGATGTTTTTGATCGACAATTTTGTGATGAATCTTATTCGTGGTTCATATATTTTTGTGCATTAACGCAGTCTTGATCTCCATTCATCATTAGGTAACTGGTGAATAGACCATGCTGTCAGTCAATTTTCATTGAAAAATTCAGTCGTCTTCATGCTGACATCCTGCGTCAAAGAAAACCTTTAATTTTCGTTTGTAGGACCTTCTGACCAATTGTGAAATTTAAATACATGCCAACATAATCTATGAAACAGTGGCTTCATATGGCATGAAGTGCTGGTCTATAAAACCAGCCTTCTCATTTCGAGGTGACGTGTCATTAACCAAGCGGAGGCTTCAGCACCAAGTAGGTCCTTCACAAACGTATTTGAACTTTATTATCGATTTCTGATGTTGGATTCTCACTTCATGTGAGAAAGACCTTCTCATCTCGTCCCGAAATCATTCTTAGAAATGACTCCAGACTGAGACTGATTTCTTAAGTTCATTCCATTCCTGAATCACACGATAGTCTTTCAAGGACACAGAATGTCATTTCAGGACGCAATGCGTTTATGTACTCTTGAAAATCGCCTTAAAACTTGGAATACACAAAGCGATGTATCATTAATAAAGCTGACAGGAAGTCGGATCACTCAACAAGTACAATCATTCGAAGGTCACTCATCCGTGCACTTAAGTATTTTGTTCTGTAAATTTGCGCACTGTGAAGTCTTCTTGCGACAGTTGAGTTTAAGTCATCTATCACTCTATCACGAGTCAACGACGCGTAATAAAATGGCCGACACCTACAATGCGGGACATTTCGAAATCATCTCGGCATAGAAATGAAACTTTTCATATCTTTCAATCACAGAATTAGACAGGTCGTCTCTTCTTCCGTTTGACTAGAAGGGAAGCATTGGAACATGTAACGTAAATGAAATGGCACAATCTGCTGACTAAATACCATAGCAATCGAACAATGAGCAGCCAGTTCAACATTAAACACGCCAAATTGTGCGAAGTTTCAGTGACTGTTATCAACCGGATCACGCAGAAAAGAGACAGTCTATGGCAAGTTCTACAGAGAAGTTTGTGAACGTTTTTTCATGCGTCTGCTAACTTTTTTAAAATGATCGGAAGGCCCAACATTATCGAGAAAACTTCTGCGCAATGATCTGAATTCTTCGAATCTGAAGGAGTCGTGGCGATCGGAGCATTTTGAGGGAATTCACAGCAATCCGCAAGCGACGCATGACTATTTTTCCTATCTCTGTAAGGTATTAAAAATTTCTTTTTGCCCACTTCGTAAGTTCCTGCATGTGTCATCTGTTTGAATCAGTCTGCACTTCTAGCAAAGTGATACGATTAAACAATCTAATTCTGTGCTTTCACCACCTCATGCACATCCAGAGTCTTCGGAATTATTGTTATTAGGGCTGTGCGTGGTGTACAGATGTAGCGGTCATTTCTACTTGCACCGGTTCTCGTCAAGAAGTTTTAATGTTTTCTTTCCATTATAATTAATTCACTCTAGCCACAGGAAATATAAAGAATACAATATAATGAATCCAACTGAGAGAACATTCTTGACTTCGGGAATATTTGCAAATTTCGGATGTTCAATATCTTTATCAGATGAAAACTATGTGAGAATTACGGCTATACCATGAAGTGACTGAATCATTGCCCGATGTGGACAGGTACGGCAAGTTTTCATCCATCTTGTATAAGATGCATCTATATAATTTTGATTTAGTTTCCAGAATTACGCTAGAATTATGAACTTATGACAGCAACGTGTGGGTTACGTGATACAGAAATTCAGAGGCATATGTAAGCTATTAGAATTTTCCTGATGCTTCTTACATAATTTGTATAATCTGCATAATTTACATTTTTCTAGAAACTATCAACATTCATGATAAAAGAAAAACCCTACTTTCTAGACTTTTGCAGGACAGTCTATAACGAGAAACAACTTATTTTCCGGCCACTGATAAACGCTTCATCGTTAACTATCAATATTTTCGGTGTATTGGCTATCATACCTGGCGATTGCTGGTGCGACTAGGGCACACCCCATTACTACAACCGACTTCCAAATCTTACTTGTGTTTCTTAACCAGCTGTCCCATGCATACAAGCTGAATAATAAAATAGAACTGACATAAAAAGTTCCCATGAACTGTATTAATTCCTTAGCAAAGTTGATAGGGTGTCTGACAAATTTCTCATACTTCTAATGTAAGTTGAGTTGTTTTGAAAAGGAGGATTAGATTAATCGATATTTAAGTTAATTTTTAAAATAAACTTCAAATACAAGTCACGTCTTCGCATGAAAATGTTGTGATTTCTTAATCTCCTCGTTTGATGAACTGTGAAAGAAGGCGAATTCTTATTGTCATTTTGACAAACTACATGTATTCAAGCACAAATTGCTGTAAATTAGCCAGCAAGCTTCACCGCATGATGAAGGAAAACCACACTTTATAATAAGAATGTTTATCATCGACGCGTTTCGGTCGACAGCACTGCGACCATTATCAAGACAAACTGGATGTGAAACATGATTGTATTGACACTGTAACATACAAAAATTCGAAATTCAAGGTCGCATACAGAAGTGAAAAACAGACGCACATGAGGGCATAGAGATAAGAGAGAACGAAACATAGAAATAGAATTAGCCAGAAAACCAAAGAACTAAGAATAAGGTGCAAATTAAATACATCAGAACTCCTTTTTAAAACAACAAAATTATCAAAATCAGTGTAGTGGTTATTACTAAAAGAATGAACTGAAGGGGCATTATTAGTGTCGCAGGACCTGACTGCATGACGGTGCTCCTTCATCCGAACATCAAAACTCCTACCAGTTTCTCCTATATACGACTTAGAACAATCCTTACAAGAAATACGATGCACACCTTTAATTGTATGAATTTTAATTCCGGTTTTTCTTTCGTTGATCCTCTCACCTCAATCAGAGTTTTGTCGTCTATTTAATTTGCACCTTATTCTTAGTTCTGTGGTTTTCTGGCTAATTCTATTTCTATGTTTCGTTCTCTCTTATCTCTATGCCCTCATGTGCGTCTGTTTTTCACTTCTGTATGCGACCTTGAATTTTGAATTTTTGTATGTTACAGTGTCAATACAATCATGTTTCACATCCAGTTTGTCTTGATAATGGTCGCAGTGCTGTCGACCGAAACGCGTCGATAATAAACATTCTTATTATAAAGTGTGGTTTTCCTGCATCCTTCACTGCATGCTAAATAAATATATTGTGACATCAATAACGCTGCTCATGAGCTGTATTTTCTGATGATTCACTTCAGATTCTGTCACCATAACAGATGGTCGCGACTGACAATGCTAGTTTATTGAAGTTGATAATGAGAATGCGACCTTCACGATGTGATTCGTTTCGTTTGTGTCCTCATATGTCTGTTTCTCATTCAGGTTAAAATTAACAGCACGACAACTGCACAAATCTCATTCACTGAATTACTTGAAGTCTATCAAAGCCATCAGACCGAATCTGTCTCTTTTT
Source organism: Prostheceraeus crozeri (assembly GCA_907163375.1). NCBI lineage: Eukaryota > Metazoa > Platyhelminthes > Polycladida > Euryleptidae > Prostheceraeus > Prostheceraeus crozeri. Next base: position 9,676 of record CAJQUW010002941.1, on the reverse strand, counting down.
GTCGACAGGCAATGAAGAAAACGACATTAAGCTGAACTGAAATAGCCGCGATGTCAATGTTTTCACATCAATTAATTTCATATTTGGAGGAAAACAAGCTCATTCTCAGCATGGTTATTTGGAGAGAAGAATGTAGACTCTGAAACACTGTACATAGAGGTGACATCATTCCTCAACAGATCATTTTCATCAATCGACAAATATCATCAACATTTATTCTACGATTATCTGCAGAACTGCATTCACTAAGCGCACGAAAATGATACAAGATCACGTGAAAAATATTTTTAATTGCATGACTTCATCTTGTTGAACTAATTGCCGACAGAGACATGTCAGAACTTCTGTTTCATCAAGACGCATCCAAGAAACTTCAATTGTCTTGTATATAGAACACATACACACGTAATAAAATATTGAGTTGCATCCTCAGCTGAAAAATGCGAACAGATCTGAATTGCTGTCATTTCATCCAACATCAGGAATCATCATCAGGCCTCTCAATATCGACACAACTCCCTATTTAAAGTAGCAGCCATGACCGGGATAATTTGAGATGTGCAATCAGCAAGTTAGTGAGATTTCGACGGGCATCTATTAAATATGGCCATTCAATTCCTAAAATATGAGTAGTGAGATAATAGTATTTAGTGAACATCCACCGAAAGTTCATTTCATATGCCCATTGCGCGTCTCCATTTGTCTTTTCCTTATCACATTTCACGAGTTCTGTCTTCTGTGCGGCCTCTCGAAGTACTTCTTCGTTCAGTTACTTCCATTGCGAGTACCACATTTCCATTGCTTTTATCGAGCGTCATAGTTCACCAATAAAGGTGCACGATGCCATAGAGTTATACAGAGTACACATCGTATTTCAGACCAGCATTTATATTCAAAATGTCATCAATTCAAATTCTAAGACTTTGTCCATCTCAACAAAAGCATACTTCGTTGGTTTTAAAAACCTCATTCTACGTTGTCGAATGTTTCTCTCCTTGTTTGTTACCATATTTTCTGTTTCACCGCACTTCCTAACTTGCTATCATCGCTTCAAACCCAATCGCTCGACTCTTGCACATGTAGTTGTCTGGCATTGGTTTTGCCTGTGAAACTAGTATTAAAGAAAATAAGATGCACTTGGTACACTGTTGAGTGATGAATATGAGAATCATCAAACGCAGTGTCTTCTGTGGAGTCTAATATGACCATTCATTCAAACTGATTCCAACATTTCATCACAAGACAAAATAACGAAAGTTTCAAGTCTGGATCAATTCTGAATCTGCAGTTATAAGTTTCATAACGCTCTTTTATCAGCGCTTGTAAATGCGTTAATTTTATTCTCATTGAAACCATGAACAGTCGACCTCACTTCATGTGGAAATGTCTATTTACACGCCACCGACAAAAGAAGTTGTCTCAAAATAGTCATTGAGGAAATAGGCCATCTGTTGAATTCCAGAAAGGTGAATAATATTTTCTACTGTTTTAGATAACATTGATTTCCGACCTAACAACAAGCATGTGTTTCTATTTCTTATCTTCCACTTCCTTTCATTTTAAGCGGCACTTTTGAGAGCGTTTTGATAGAGATTTATTACTGACATATATGTGCCACAAATGGACATCAACATCCAATCTTTGATTTCTCAAAATGAAAAAAAATCAGATATTTTCACTTTTTATTTTGAGGCATAAAAACAGAGGGAGCAAACTTCCATTTTCATTATTGAAAACCTTCCATTTCAAAATGCGCCTCCCGTTAACTGCCATTACATCCAATCTTTGAGACTGCTACTACTCTGACCAGGATAATCCGAACACAAGTCAGTTAGAATGCGTTACAAGTGTTGTGTTCATACAGTCAGCACGGGAGTACAGAAGAAACGTTCATGCACGAGATATTGGAAATGCAATCCTAATGCTGGGGGAGTAGTACCGTCATCATTAATCAATGACACATGGGATTTATTAACAACAATAAATTCTAAACTGTTACTTGTCTAAAATAGATAACCCACCAAAAGTCCGAAAACTAAGTTCTGGTAAAAAGAGAAATAAAAAATTGCTTTTGTTATTCATGCTGCGAAGAAGGAGCAAAGTCCTTCTCGTGACATGCAAATCACCGTCAGCATTGAAGCAGTTCTTGCAGCGGTTTCTGATGCTTCAGCATCTAATTTATCTTCCGTGCATTGTTATGATTTGTAACGTTCATCGGTACTCACTGAATGGAGGCCAGTTGCACCAATTCGGATCACGCAGATCTTTCCTTGTCCGATTGAGGGTTGAAAGATTTATTGACGTTTTGTAGACACGCGAGCAATTCTGATGAAGAACTGACTTCACTACGGAGATGGGCTTGCGAGATTCATGATATCCAGTATAACACAGGAATGTCAGAACCAAAATGAAAAGGCGATAACTGGAATGAACAAGAATTAGAATGCAGTGACAAGCAAAGGAGGCAGTGTTACTATTCAAACATCTTCAGGATATTGGTTGAGAAGAATCAAGATCTTACAAACTTATATTGAGCAATTAATTTCGATTTTCATTAGAAGATCATCGTCTGGAAAACTTTACATGCACGAAATTCACATTACGTTAACGGTAATAAGACATCAAAAGTAAGGAACAAAGATGAGAGAAGAGAAGTCTACAATAAATCAGAGTTAACAAAAGTAGCTTTTTTTACAAAAACATTTAAAACGTTCTAAACAGTTTTAAGCGCGTCTTTTGTCAGGGTTCCTACGCAATCTGAACAAAAAAGTTTCCTGACAAAAATTTTTGACAGTGCATTAAAGTATTATTTTTTGGTTGTTCGTTTGAATGTTAAATTATTGCATTCCTCTGGTAATAATATGCAATAAGATAATGCTAAGCATATTTTTTGTTATCACACAATTTTCAAATAAAGACTTCGAAAGCATTGTTGAATATACACAAAGCACATTTTTAAATACAAAGTGACCAATCCGAACCGGCGAAATCGATATTGGTATATTAATTTCGTGCGTTGAAAGTCTGGTTTAGTTATAAGTATTTAATACATTTTATTCAATAATGCGAAGTATATTAATATAGCGAAATAAAAGCCGAAAGCTGCTGTGATCTTATAGGGTGAGAGGAAAGAAAGAAATGAAATAATGTATATCGTTGTCAGTGACACAAAGGAGAATTTGTTTTGGGTTAAGACAATGTCAGCCTATATTGGTCTACGACAAGGTTGGATATAGTGATATCTATATTTCGATAGTCAATTTTTCAGTGAAGAATACTGCAGTTGTACAGTAGCCTATATTTTCCCCTGACATTTTAGCTAAATTTTACCATGTTTAAAACTTCCCTGACATTTCCCAACGCGTAGGAACCCTGTTTATGTAAACTACAAAAAATGGGCAAATTGCTGGTGAACGTCTGGACTGTATTTGAATGCAATGCGGAGTGACATCGGTAGTATTGTTGGTACATTAAATAAGCCTATTATACAAAACATAGTGCTGGGTAAATCAATGACTTGTGAAGGGCTCAAGATTACCTGCCTCCTGTAAGAAATTATTTCTCTATAGTGCATTATCACTTGAGCGCATTCGTCTAACTTCCGATGAAATCTCGATAAAATAAGAAGAGCCAGTCAAATCTAACAACTAACACGACATCTGTAATCAATCAGTTAGAATATCTGGAGGGAACTGGATAATAGTCAAGACAAAGAAACAAGATTCAATCAGACCTAATCATTGCCACTGTTAAGCAATTGCATGCAAAATGTAAGTTTTTGCTTTCTCTGGGCTCAGCCGATTGCGCGAGTTATCGTTCTATTCTGTTTAACGGATAAAGTTAAGTGTGCTCAAAAACATGTTAAGTCATATTGAGTGCAAACATAAAATTATCGCCGCTATCCATACAACCGGGTCGGGTAAAGGAACAACCACCTAACTTAAGTATTTCTCTTCCAACAGCGAAGGGAGTGTGGCATTGAAGAGATTATTCAGAGTGATATGGGAATGAGATAAATTTCCTGAAACTGTTGTCACTGGTCATCATGTGTACTTCAAATACACTGAAATACTATCTCTGAAGAGCAACTCTACACAATGAAGTAAAATCATCGAGTTCGATGTAACAGAATTGCAATAATGCAAGAAAATACATCATTGTAGGGGTTCTCTCTGAAATCATGACTGCAGTTTGTACATTCATTCAATCATCTTCCATTTCCTCAGATAAATGTGGTCACTGTTGTGAACGATCATTCGGTTCGAAGTTCTGCCATTGTAAGACACGGTTTAATAGCTGTGACATGGAGTAGAACGCTTGGCTGCAAAATCCGCGGAAATCTCAAATACCCACTTTTTCATACTACTTATATTCATCGATATTTTATGGTCTAATTTTGGCTAAGCAAGTTTCTGAAGTACGAGTTCCCCAATAGAAAAAGATCAAAATTCAAATGCGATTTTCAATTTCCATACTTTAAAAGCTCATTCACAGACAGTTTGCAATAATGCGGAAGTTTCTATATATGCGAATCAGTGAAAACATTTCAGAATATTGTATTTTTCATTAACATGTACATGTAGTTTCTAATCTGGGATCAGATTTTTTTACACAATTTGATATTTTTCGGAATTTTACATATTTTGATGTTGAAGCTTTTTTAAGTTGCCTAAAACAACTTGCAGTCGCAAAAATCCAAATAATAGAAAAAATGTTCGGATCAGTGAAATCCATGTATGAAACAGGTATAATGTCTTTTTGGTTCACTTGTAGATATAGCCTACTATTGACAGGATGCGATGACTGCAGGAAGTCGTTTTATCAAATTTTTGAATTGTGTTTAACTGTTTTTCTATAAATTCGTTTTATTGATTGAAGTACTACTTTTGTCGGGGTGTTACCCAAAAATTAGTTAGAAAAATAAGATATTAACTAACTGCACTAATACTCACATGAAGCAAGCTATACACTATATGAATAGGTTTAGTAGGTATAGGCCTGTATACTTTCAAAAATGAAAGTTCTTGTTGACATTTAATAATTTTCGGGTACCTTTACCAATACCCTTACCCTTCACCAGTATTTTCTATGCCATATTTGCACGAAGTACGAGAATGGCCATTTCCATTCCCAAATCCGCGGAAACGTTCTACTCCCTGCTATAAGAACATCTTCTGCTAAAGATCAGCTATCACTGCGTGCTAAAGATCAGCGATCCCACCCGAAACCCGACACGACCCGAAAGTACGGGCTTAGCTCGGGCTCGGGTAGGACAATTCTGAAGTCAGGCCGGGTTGGATTTCGGCTTTTATCATAAACCGGAGAAAACCCAAACTTCGTTTTTCGCATTTGAACACACAGATTTAGGAAATCCATCAGAATTTATGCATATGCATGCAATGGTCTGGGCAATTGATTTGATCAACACTTTTACCTTGTTCTGATTAACCAGGGGAATTATTATTTCTTGCTTACATTCACTTCTAGATATGATGATACGAACATTTTTATCGAAGCTGCTTCACAAATATGATAAAACTAATGTATTTTGCCACTTCACATCGCCTGAAATATGTTTGGTAACTCAATGAAGTTCACATAACATAAGGAAATCTCCTCGGCTATTATTTTTCAAATGATAAAACGACTTTCATGCGACTTCGTAAGGTGTGTCATAATTTTGTAATTAATACATCAAAAATATTATCCTATCAATTTGAGTTATCGACGACAAAGAACTTTAGGTAATGACAGCAGCGTCAAGAGATATTTGGAACGAATGTGAAAGCTGGTAAACGGCACATCTTTAGAAGTGTTTTGATGGTTACTTGTTTCAATAATCCATATCTTTTCATGTTCCGCCACTCATTAGTTAGATACATAAAAATAACTCGCACAGAAGTGTTAAAGAAGTAATCATTCTATTTCATGTTCTCGATGTTGCTGTTAAGTTTCAACCATGAACTGCAGTCTACGTCAATGCATGGTATACGCTGATCAATGCCAGGGTTATAGACATGGTTTTGTGTTTGCTTGCTTTCCTCTGCTGTAAATCTCTAAGCTTGTGACATAGATCATGCTAATTTGTCATCCTTTCTATTCAATTAGTCGGTGCAGCGTCTACCCCCTCTCCCCTAGAGAAGAGTACAATTAAATCTGACTGATGGCCCTTCCTGAAGACTACCTACAGAGTATTAATAGATCGATTTGAACCTGAAATGAAGCTTTAATACAGATCTAAAATCTCTCGGATTCCTGTAGTACGATAACTTTCAGGTCATACGAGAATTTACACAGTACTGTATCATGAATGGTGTTGGATCTAATTAATGGTCGGATCGGGCTCTTGTATCTTCTGATCGGGTTTGGGCTGGCCTCTTGTGCGAGTCGGGTTCATGAAGCCCGAACCGACGCTCATCTTTACTGTACATACACTTTCTGCATATTTCTTTGGTTTTCTACTTTCTCTCTTTCGGAAAATTGAAACACTAATTTTTCACTTTGAAGAGACAATAATCGAATCAAATGCCTTTGAAAAAGCCTAGAACTGATTGGTTTTATTCAACTGTTATTTGACCTCTAGAAAACCTGTGACGCGTATTGTTTCATGTAACATCTTGTCTAAACGAACGACATGTTTTGTGTACACAAATAGACGAAACAGTTGGAACGTTTTGAAGTGACTTCCGAATTTCTACTATGTACATATTGTAGAACACATTTTCCAACGCTGTACGCACAATTCGTTAGAAATGTTTTAATATCATTACACTGTCACCAACAAAGCTAATTGCCACAACAGAAAGCCAAGAAATGTGCTACAACAAATTCGTCAATGATTGTCAGTGTAACACATTTCAAGAGTTACAATAATGCACATTGTTAGTCATTTTACTGATCCAAAGCAATTCCCGTTTTCTCAACATTAAGACATGTGGACCATTTTTCACTCAACCATTAATTATCCCGAATTCGACCATTTATGAATTCCGATAACTCATTGAATAAAACGAAACTAATTGAATACTTCGTAGAAGAAGTAGACCGAAAACGTAGAACAAGAGATTATTCTTTGAAATGCCTATCCCCAAGCGAAGTAATTATTATCACATTCACTTGTGAGGCATTTATTGAATTACTGCGATAGCGGTGCAGTTTTTGGTGGCTAAATAATTCATGTTCTATGGTAAAAGACTGCTCCTCTATTTAGATGAAATGAACTGTAAATAAAATAGTCAGGAAAATGTCTGCGCATTGATTAAAGGCTTTCTGTCAATGTATATAATTCTGGTTCGTTATCAAGATGTACTTCAACACTAATAAAATATGGTACTGGGAAATGGCAGAGAAAAATGTATCACATAAAACAATTTCCATTTATCAAGCCACTCGCACGGGTGTCAACTCAAAAATGATCCGAAAACGCAGGACAGACTTGACAACCTGCACTTGACCTACCGCATGATACCCGCGCTTCCAGATGGTGCATTTTCCTGAATTTCATAATATTTACAATTCCGATTATTTCAAAACCTTATTTTAAAAAAGTTTTAGCTATACATGCAGCGCTATTAATGTTTTAAACACTACAACATGCTATATTTACATATAAATTCATGCCAAAAAATAAAAACTGAAAAATGATGGCATCATGGTCACATTCATTTTGAAAGCGCATGATCAATATAAAATTGTGCAATTTCTGAACACAGAAAATAGTGCTAATAAATAGAAATTAGAAAAATACATGTAGAAACCACATAACATAAAAATTAATGAAATATCAAAAGCATTCGATCAAATATCTACAACAATTCGCCGAAAATATATCCATGTTGTAGTGAAAAGTAAATGGATTGTTCTTGTGAATCCGGCATGGTCTCCTCCTTGACGATTTTCTCCAACATATTCCTCATACTTGGGTCTTCTTTGGCTACTTCTACGCAAGCAAGCATGGAAGACCAAATGCTTATCAGTCGATTGGCTTCGGGGATTTCCCCACACAAGTATGGTCACAAAACTTAAAATGGAAACGTTTAAGGATTTGCTACACGAAACACATCTTCTCTTCATGTCGGAAAATTCATAGAAACGTGCAAGCCGATCGGAAGAGGAACTGCACATCAAACATGGATGCCTGCATTCCATTTTTGAAAGTTTCATGGAGAATATGGAGCGCACGGTAGTTCATTAGATTTATATATAACTTATCCAACTTATAACGGAATTCATTCTGTAGTTCAATGAACATTTTCCAATTGTTCATTCCTTTGTGAACAATTTTTCCAAAATCACACTCAGTTAAGACACTTTGAAGTAATTGATGAAATGAACGGCTGTTGTGTAATCTAAAAATTCGGAGAGCATCAAATCCAAGTGCCTGCTTAGCTGAGCCAGTGATATCTATCAAATTACTATCTGCAACTTTATTACTTCAAAGTAAAAGATAATAAAAAAATAAAAAAAAACGCGTCTTAGAAATAATACAATGTTATAATAAAATTAAAACACGACGTGGAAAAAATTCGAAGAATCCAGGAAACGGAAGGTAACTAATAACTAATAAGGTGTAAATAATTAGGTAACTTACAGTCAAGATCGCATGAAAATCAATTAATACTTTTAACATAGAGTAACCTACCCCAGTATAGAGTAGGAAACGAAATACATTTAAAGGCTAGCCGACCCAACTTTTGAAGGGAAAGGAAATAAATAAAAACTTATAATCAATTTTATCATGCAATCAAAGAACTAAAATGGGAGTTCGTCATGGACATGACGAGAAGCTAACTAAATTAATAAATGACGAAAATCAAGAAACCTAATAAACCAAACTAAGATCGCCATGTACAAGGTCATCACGGAGGAACCATGTGGCTGCATGAAGCAAGGTTTCGGCACCTAACCTCCAACTTGTACCACATGGCTAATCGAATGAACGATAAGGAAGGTATCTCCATAGCTAAAACATAACCGAAAATAAGTTTTTGGATGTAGAGAAGAAAAAGGAACCATAAGAATGTGGAAAATAGTCGCTAATCTAACATACCTATGAGGGGAGGTATTTGACGAGGCGAAAAACAATTAAACTTGTAAATGAGGAACCTAGTCCTCGAGAAGCACTTTATGCAAGAATTAACTAGTGGATTTACCTTGTAGCCCCTTTCCATGAAGACAGGAATAAAGAAAAATAAAGATATTTCAAAGAAGAATATATGCATAATATTGTTATAACATTGGATTATTTCTAAGGCGCGTCAAAAGAGCACTTTGGAAGCCTCGAAAGAGTGATATAGTCCTACATTTTGTTATACCCAAATTAGTAATGTTATCTAACTCTTTCCTTAGTTCAATACATGATTCATCAGAAGAATAATCTTTTTAACACAATGCTCTAATGAAGCACTTTGCTTTTTGAGGTTATAATTTTTCAGGTGAGAGGCGGACTTTGAATGTGAAAGGTGAGCTACTCGTCCCATGTTGCTCAAGTCAGTATTTTTATGACAAATACTACATTTTGCAACATTTCACCGTAAATATGGGTACAGTGCAATTAATTGGTTAATAGCAGTATGCACTAGAACATGCAAAAATGGATAAATAAAACAAAATGACATATCGGTTGAAAAGAATTCAAAATTTGGATGATGGTTAACCATTGAACACAACTGACAGC